>VZRE01001863.1:0-178011 GCA_013396775.1 Cephalopterus ornatus
TTTAGCTAATCCTTAAGAACCTGATCTCGCCTCTGTTATATTTTAATGTCCCAGAGCCAGGTACCAAGATCTTCTGAATAAACTCTTTAAACTCTTGCTCCGTTTCAGAAGGACTGATGTTCCCTGTTGATGGGTTGCTCCTCTTCTTTCCTCTGGTGTGGCAAAGGACTCCTTCCAGCTTTAGGCAGAGAAAAAGAGGGAAGCAGTTTGGAAAGATTAGGATAATCATGTCTCCCAGCTTCCAAGAGAACAAAAATGCTTTACAGTACTTGAACTGTGCCAATGAACAGAGTTTGGCGATGTGTACAAGCAGGGAAACAGCGAGCAGTGTTGCTGCTGTAGATCCCCACAGATCCTTGATGGGCAGGAGGAAAGGGGTGATAAACACGGACATCTCAGGGCTGCTGCTGCAGTTTCCGTGGTGGGAATGCACATGAGGGAGCTTACACTGGGGCTACAGTGTGAGAACAGCCTCTGGAACTACTGGCTTGGCAATGGCTCCAATGGATCATTAGTAATTATAATGCATCTCTTCCTGAATGAGATTTTAGGACAACCGGGTGCCTTCCATTTCCTCTGGATGGAAAAGTCACAGCTCGAGGCACATTGTATGGTAACACTTTCTTCATGCACACCTTCATTTTATGTACCTGCATTAATTTTGAATTTTATAATAGAAGATATATCCTACATTGTGGATCTGGTCCTGCAAAAGGGGTCCTCAACCCAGTTTTCTTTTTGTAATAAATATTACAGAGATTCCATTTTCAGAAATCATTGTGAACTAGAAATTATTTTTTTAAGAAATGGGTCTTACTCATTCAATTAGAAACAATCAGCTAATCTCTATCTTGTAGGTTATTAATATTACTTAGCCTCTTTTTAATGTGTGTTTATAGGATTAATTTATGTCTGTAGGAGACCAGAAACTCTTCTGAGAACCTAAATGTAGAGTTTGTGTCCAAGACAGATCAAAGATAGATCAAAGATTAAAAAGCTGATGTACTGTGTGTGTACGCACAGTCATGCATGTGGACTGATATTAAAATTTCTTCTTTTTTTTTTTTTGTGTTCAAGGAAAAATCCCACTCCTCTCTTCAAAAATCTACCCGCATCAGAGGGACGAAGGTCTTGTGGGAATGGTCCTGTTAAAAAGGACCTACCTTTGTGTGCACAGCATGGACAGCACACAAAAAATCAGGTTATATGCTTTTCCATTAAAATATGGTCACTGTTACCTGGTGCTTGAGAGCTTCTGGCATAAGACTGTAATTTATAGTGACAAGTTATAAACCTCCACTTTGGTTTCTTCCTCTCCTATCAGTTTGCCCCTCATCTCTTCCTCATTTGTAACATTTTTTTTTTTAAATAAACGTGAAATATTTTTATGAACATTTTCTCTCTCAAAAATGCAGGGGTTTTACATCAGAAAACTGTGCTATTTCTGATCTAGACAGGGAAAAATTTTTTGAAAGAGGGATGGAGAAGAGATTATATGATACTTTAATCTTTATTAGCTAATAACTCCTAAGGAGTTGATTAGAAAATTCTGCCAGGTTGATAAAACACTGACCCCTGAAGGTGCTTTCATTAGAACCACCACTACAAGGAGAGTCTGTTAAAAATTCTGTATCAAGAGGGTCCTTTCCCAAAAGACAAAAATATATTGTGTGGGCTGAGCTTTGAAGCCATGCTTTTTAGAGTATTTTTAATAAAACTCAGTTTTGCTTGTGAGTGAACACAGTAATTCAAACAGAGTTTGTTCTAGACCTTGTCTTTGTTCTAGGATAATAATGGTATGTTGAATATGGGAATAGTTTTCTTGCATCTTTTTTTCAACTTTTTATATGAATGATTTTAAAATAGGATCTCCTGACAAGAGATGCAAATTATAGCTGCCTGAATGTACTTTACTGTTGATGTCAGCACTGCAAATCAGATACACAGTTGTTGGAAATGTAGACCAGATGATCTGAGTTGCTGATGCACTCTGTAAAAACAAGAAAATAATGAAATAGCAAAAAAACTTTAAAACATGTTTTATAGATATGTAGGACAGAGATCAGCAGAGTTTGTACTCATTCATATTCCCAGCTGATCTTGTTTGCAAACAAAATTCCAGAGGACCTGGGGGGATTTGTTTTGTTTTAGCTGAACCCCTGCACTGATCTGCTTCATCTTTTTAAGGGTCATCTTGTCCTTCTCCGGAGTGCTCAAGATATTCTGGTTTTATTTAGGTCCAAGGTGATACTGAAATGCTGGTGCAGGGATGGGTGGTTTCTATTCAGTTTACAAAACAAGTTTTTGATCTCTGATCTGTTAAACCATTGGAGTTAGTGCAGAAAAAGGACAAGAGAGAGTGGAAAGCTCTAAAGAAAAAATAATCAAGCCACTGATGACAGGCATAATTTTGTTATTCCGTTCAAGAGCCTCACTGCAAAATTGATGGTGTTTGGATGTACATCTCTCATATTCTTATGTGCCATACCAGGCCCTCTATCACAGTTTTTCTTTTCCTCTCTAAAGCTATCTGTATTTTTTTTCACCACTTCCCTCTTATGCCAAGGAGCTGCTATCACTCAGTGTTAATGAGAACAAAACCCAGCAAAAATTCTATTTGAAAGCCCTTATATCCCAAACAAGTGATTGGATACTAACTTGAGAACTGTATGTGCTCAGCCTTTATAACTAGGCCATCTTTTTAGATACTTATTATTGTTTTAGGTTTCATACATGTTTGAAAAGCCCTTGTGACTAAGTGTATCGTTAAAGGAATAAACACAATCTTCACTCGTAGAAAATATTTTTCCCAAGTTTTATAGATGCTCCAGCACTTGACTTCTATCATAGCTTTGTTTTCTCTGAGATGAAAGGTTGAGAAGAGCACTGTGAATGAAAAGAAACAAGTTTCTGGCCCTTGCCCCAGGTGCTCTTTCCTGATATTTTTGCAAATGTGCAAACTGTGGTGGGCAAAAAAGGAAAACGTGAGAGAGAAAAGTAAATAGCTTTGTCTGAAAACAATTTCTCGTCTCCTGCTCTTACAGACTGTCAGAATGATTAGCTCTTCAGGGGCTTGTGGTGAAGCACAGGAGCCCTTGAAGTCCCTGAGTCAAGAGCAGTTGCTGTTGGACTCTGTGTGCAGCCACCTCCCAGCACGACATGCTGTTCCAGCTGTAACATCAGAAGGAAAGCAGCCAGGAAGGGAGCCTGGCACTGTGTGATTGTTTGGCCTTTTTTGGACTGCTGAGTCTGTCTTTCCAGCTAAAAGCTTCAGCTTAGGAACAGTTTTCTCCTGGGATGCTCCAGGATAAACAGTGTTCTCTCAGGTTTGGCCGCGTGGTCCGTGGCAGTGCTCCAAGGCTGCCCCATCAAGCTGTGCACTCCCAGATATCCATGGATGGATTTCCTACACCACTTCCTTCAACCTACCTTCCTAAGAGCACCATTCCTGTGGGCTGTGACAGACCCATCACGCCGTTTCAGGTTGTTTGCACTGAATAAAGCACACAAAGTACTGATGTGGCCCAGAGGGGATCCCGTGGCAGGGATCCAAAACATTCCCTGTTCCAGATAGTGATTTGTGTCACGGCCCTGGTGTGAACCATGGCTGACATGCTGAAGATGAAAGCGCTACTGCAAAACAAACCCTAGAAAGGAAAGAGCTACTCTCCTGCTTGACCTTGGTGCTGAGCCACGGCTCTAAATACCCCTTCTATAGACAGGGGCAGTTTGCCTGCACTGCTTCCAGCTTTTTAACTTCAGCATGGTAGTGGCTACCAACGTTGTCAGCAGCCATATTTCCACCTCTTCAGATGAAGCTGCTGTTTTCATATATAACAGTGAATATACAAATAAAATCTATGCCTGTATATATGAATTTGGTTTAGACATATATATGTGTGTGCATAAAAATGCAAAAGGGCGAGAACCAGAGACAACCCAAGTGGTAAAATGAAGGTTAAGACCATTGTTCATGTTTACCTCTACATTTATGCTCCCATAGCATAAGAAAGGTTTAAATTTGATTTCTCCCTGTAGCTGGTAAATCCTACAGCACACAATAAGTGAAATACAACTAACACTTGAGCCTGATTAACCACAACCCTCTCGTGCAAACAAACTGCAATTTGAGCAACTGAACATAGGGGCAGTTTTCTTTAGCTTCTTTCCTCTGTCACGTGCATGTGGCCTGGGGAGCACAAACACATTTTGTTGCTAACACCTACTAGGTAAAGCAGAAAACAGTTTAGTGTTTATAGGATCCTAAAATGGTTTGGGTTGGAAGAGACCCTAAAGCTCATCCAGTCCCACCCCCTGCCATGGGCAGGGACACCTTCCACTAGCCCAGGTTGCTCCAAGCCCTGTCCAACCTGGCCTTGGACACTTGCAGGGATGGGGCAGCCACAGCCTCTCTGGGCAACCTGTGCCAGGGCCTCCCCACCCTCACAGCCAAGAATTTCTTCCTAATATCCCATCTAATCCTACTCTCCATCACTTCAAAACCATTCCCCCTTGTCCTGTCCCTCCAGCCCCTTGTCAATAGTCTCTCTCCATGTTTCTTGCAGGCTCCCTTCAGGTGCTGAAAGGTCGCAATACAAGAGTATATAAAAACCTTCCTTAAAGTAGCAATCATGATTTGAGAGGCAGAGAAATATTCCTCATAAACCTGAGGCAAAGGCTCATATTTGTAAGTGGGATTTGCAGTAGTATCTGCTACTCTGTGTCCTGTTTTGTGTCCTTAGTTCTTTTAAGGGGAAATGAAATCAGGCAAATATTTAAGTGCTGTTGCCTTACTTGTTTGGTGACCAGCAACAAGACTGCTTTGACTTTTAATTTTGAAGCTCTGTCAGACTTCAAATTATAATGTATTACTAATTTTCTATGTCTTGCTTTTGAAAAGCTGTGCAGACCACCATATGAATGTAGGTATGAATCTTAATTATGCACTTAAATTCAGGATATTGGGGATTCCATAAGGCCACTACTCTCCATCCTAGATAGATCTGAAATATCTCTGGAACACTTATTGGATGTGCAACTTGGTATTGTAACTTCAGATTCAGAGGTAGAGCAGTTGGCTTGTAAGTGGATCTGTAAGTAGGGGATTTCTAAAAGGTGCCTCCTTCATCCTTAAACTTGAAGTATAACATAGATTTGTAAATCAGAGGCAATTATTTGAATTTAGGCAATCTGAGGTAAAAGGGAAAAATGTATTTTCAAAATATCTATCATCTACCCTGTCTTTATTTTCTTTAGAAAAGAGCTGTCAGTGAGAACACTAGTGCCTGGCACTGAGATCCTAATTTTCCTTTCTCTCATCAGCTTGCTATCCTTTCAGCTTTCTTGGCTTTCTAGCAATTAATTTTTCTGTGGGAACAAAGTTCATGTTGCTCAGCTTGTCAACTGTAACGTATTTTTTCCTTTTAATACTGTTTTTACCTGGGCTCCTCCATGATGGTTTCTTAGGACAGAAAGTTAGCAGGCCTTCAGTTATTTAGAAAAACAGCCAGAAAGTGAATGGCTTTTAGTTATTTCTCTTTCTGCAGTGTAAATTCTTCAGTAGTGTTTAAGAGCATGTTGCATCTTCCTGACGATAACTCAGCAAAGATACTGGCAAAAGGAAGTTTTCACATATGATCTCAAACCTATGTTTTTATATCTGGACTGAAGCGAAAATATCCTCTGAAGCTGTGCCTCTTTTTTATAAAATAATACTTAAGGGTTTTTTTTTACTTATTTGGTTTGGTTTTCTGGGTTTGTTCTTTTGTTTGGGGTTTATGCTAAATTATTAATATTGTTAAAATCTGATTCAGATGTTGTAATTCCTAAAAAACCCTAACAAATAAGCAAAAAAACCCTCCAACTGATTTTGGTATTTTGAAAGAGGAGGGGAAGAAAAGGGGTTTTGTAAATACCGGAGGGGATGGGGGAAATAAACCTCCACAGACACAACAAAACAATAAGAGACCTTTCCTTTGCTACTTTGAGTGGGATTACAGGTTCACAGAATATAGTTTGCAAACACGGGATAACACGTGAGCTTCTTGCTTAATTTCAGAAGTGAAATATCACGAGTCATTTTCTCCTTTGTGAAAACATGCCTTTTCCAATGACTTCGCATCCAATTTTTACCTGCAAAAAGCCACCTTTGACCCATGTGAGAGCTGTGCTGCCTCTAAGTTCATTTTACTCCAGTCAATATCCACAGGTTTGAGGCAAAAAGCACCGGATCAATGTTTGCAGGTAGCTATTCTTTGCCAGGTTCTTTGCCGTTACTCTTCCCAGTATATCTTCTTCGTGTGTTTGACATACGCTTTATTAATTTCGGGACACAAGATGCTGCTCAGTCTGTCACAACCTGTTCCATGAAAGCCTGGAATTTCTTCCTGTACTTAATTCTACTACAAAACAGAACTTCATGTCACAGCAGTGATGAGTAAAATGATGGAAACAGCACCTCAGTGTGTTTAGGAGCCAGAGCATCTGAAATAAGACTTTTGAAGAAGCAGCAGTTCATTGATGAGCAGTTTTTAAAAGCTTTCAAATATTCCTGAGAAATACACACCGAGATACTTGAGGCTGTCTTCTTTAGCAGTCAAAAGCATCTCTTTAGTCTTATTGCTTCCAGAGACTTTCCAGGTATTACATAAAATTTATCACATAAAATGCATTTGGGTGTTTTTTTAAGTTTGTATACCTTTTATTAATATTCTGCTGTCCCTTCAGTGCAGGGCAAATTGAATTTTGTAATGATTGTGATCTTTCTCTTGCAAATGCTGCCCTGTTACTGTTCCACCTTTTCCAGAAGAGAAACTACCACCTGTTGGATCTGTAAGCTGACTTGGTGACAGGAACAAACCAAATAAGGCTTATTCAGGACTCTTCCAGACTCATTTGGTTTTTATGAGCCTAAGTAACAATTAAAAAAAAAAAACCTATATAGTGTTTACCTCAATATTCCATCTCTCTGGAAGAGCGATGTTATTGGATATATCGGTGAAGAGGGCCTTGAGCAGTTTCTCCATATTTCCCATTGGTTTGTCTGCCTTCATTTAGTCCCACATCACCTCACGAGCAGTGCTTTTGCTTTCTGGGGGCTTCACTGCAGAGTCAGTGGAAATGTCTTGTCTTCTGATCTGAACTCAGATCCCACTGATGTCAATTATTATTCTTCCACGTTCCAAACAGGCTGTACTAGATGATTTTCTCTTAGGGCACACATTCAGACTTCAGTATATGAGTAAACTCTAGTAAGCCAGGAAATACCTTGGCTTTTTTCTTCTTAATTAAGAAAATACAGTTTGAATTAAGAAAAACTACCGTGATCCCCCGAGGGGAAGTTCCCAGAAGAAGGTAAGAGGTCATCGTGCACTTAGGAAATTAGGTCAGAACAAAAATGCATTTTTCCTATTTTTAATCCAGATTTGGGTGGCATTAAATGATAATGGACAGATGGAGGAATCCCATGCAAGAGGTCACCTAGTAATTTATTAATTTTTTTGGTCCGGGTTGACTGAAAATCCATCAAAATCTACAGTTGTTAGAACTGCTAATGGGTTCCTAATTAGAAATTAGCCAGCCATATTAATAATATGTAATGTTTCTCAGGTCTGTCAACCAAGAGGATTAAACTGTTAACAGCCTAACTGCCAGGTTGGCTCATGCTTATTTAAGAATATGATTTTATATACTCTGTAGCCTTTTCTCTCATCACGACCAAATGGTTTTGAGACGAGTTTTAGCATTTTTTTTTCAATTAACTCTATGCCAACCAGTTTTAGTGACCAAATTTGACTATTTAAAAACTTCACGGTACTAGCAGTGATATTGTTTGTATGGCTGTGATTATTTCAGTGCACAAAGATTAGTTTGCTTATTTGACATTTATGCAGTAGAGGAATAAGTTGCATTCATCAGGAGATGAGAAATCAGTAGACCTGCTCATTTGGATTGGTTGCTTGTGTCTGGTCAATAGAAAATATGGCAAACAATGTTTTGTTGGAAAAAGTCTAAATTAATTTTGACAAAGTATTACCAGGGTTGCAAAATAGAGGTATTTCTTGCTTTATTTGCTTCTTGAACACTGCAGATTAATTGTACTCTGTACTCCACTTGAGACAGCAGAAATGGACACAGCCAAAATTAAGAAATTGTCTTAGGTTGAAAGGTTACTTAATTATTTACTTACATTCCCTTCATTGGAGCAGTGTGTTTTTATCGTTGATATAAGTGAAATTAGAGATAATAATAATGTTGGGATATTACTATAACTCAAAGAAATAAAGGTTTA
The DNA here is from genome assembly GCA_013396775.1 of Cephalopterus ornatus. Classification (NCBI taxonomy): domain Eukaryota; kingdom Metazoa; phylum Chordata; class Aves; order Passeriformes; family Cotingidae; genus Cephalopterus; species Cephalopterus ornatus. The sequence goes on from VZRE01001863.1 coordinate 8,291, forward strand.
GTATCAGCCAGGCTGGATTCAATGTCAGGGGTGGGAGAGCCAGGGAAACTTCAGTGCCTTGTTTGGGTCTTCAAAGGTCAAACTGCAAAGGATCTAAACTTGTGACACAATTTTGGACTCCCTGTTTATGCCCCAGGTGATCTTGGGATCTTGTTGTGTCCCCTGACACACAGAAATCCAAAACCATGCTATTAAATACTTCAGAGCTTTCCAGTTAGTTCAAGCAGCTTCCCTTTGTACATTTAAAGTTATCCTGTTGAACATTTCGGGGACGGTCAGTTTGAAGAAGTTGTCATCAATATTTCAAGACTTTTTAGGCAGGAAATCTCAAAATACAGAGTTAGAACTAAATTCTGTGTTTGTTAATGAGCAGCATGTATAAATGTGTTGAAGTTGGATGTGGTCATGCAGAATACTTCTGCAAATAATTGTCACTGAATTTCACAGCATTGAACCCTCATATATATTAAAAAAAGGCTTTTTCAAAGCAGTGAGCTGTTAAATGTATGTGTGCTATAGATCCTTAACTGATGAGGATGTTTTGAGGAATTTTTTCTAGTTTTTTCCTCCTTAAAAAAGTGTTATGAATCAAGATAATGGTTGAACTTGGTGATCTGAGAGATCTTTTCCAACCTAAACAATTCTATGTTTCTAAGAAAGGGCAAAAGAGGGAAATACTTTCATTCAAGGTATTGATGCTCGTAGTTTCTTTGTATCCTGATATTTTCAAAAAGCCACTTGCTTCAAAGTATCAGACAACTGAGGCATTGATTTAGACTTGTAGGTGAGCTCAGGAGAAGAAATGTGTGTGCTGTGGTCAATATTTTAGCTTCATTGGAATTGGAGTATTCCAAAGTTCACTCAGACCTTTAATGGACATTTTAGACTTCACTAAGGCCAAAACTAATGTTCTCTAATTCTTGCAAATAAATATTTTAGGGGTTCTCTCTTCTGATGTGAGTGCTCAGATAATTGAGGCAAAGTGTTGGTGTTTAATCATTGCAATTAACTTTAATTGTAAATGTACATTTCCAGAAGAAAAATTATCCAGAGCACCTTTGCAGATTTTTTTTTTTTTCAAATGTGAACAGTAAATCCTGATAGTGCCTAAAGCATTAAAATCAAACAGCAACAGAGATCCCATAATTGTTGATTTAGGCTACATTAAAATTGAATGAACTGTTAATAAGTAAAAAAATAAGCTAAAGCGAGTACCTCATTAATCTTATTTTAAGTAACTAAAAGCAATGGAAGAGTGTGTTGAGTTTCAGCAGAGGTGCTGGTGAGTTTTTTGTTGGCAGGGAAATATTCACACTGTGGTGGAATATTGCCTGAAAACTGCAGGAGTTTTTCATACAGCGGTGCTGATTCATCCAGTACGGGCAGACTGCTTATTGGGACTTATTAAGAGTGTCCTAATTAGTGTTCTGTGTTCTGTGCTTGTTCCTGGGATGGCACTTGAAGGTCAAAAAATAAAAGGAAGGAAAACAAATTAAATTAACTGAAAGATTCAAAGACATTTCTGCATATTTCTTTTCAGCAAGTAGATCTCTTTTAGTGCAGGTGTTTGTCTGACCCTAGGTGGGGCGCAGTGGTTTTGCTCTTTCTTTAAATATGATGTAATACAACTTCACCATTTGGGAGTTGGCAAGATGATAATAATTTAGGCTTTTTTTCCTATAATATTCACTGGGAACCAAATGCTGCCCTTTGGGTTGTAAGGGTATGAACCAAAGACCTCCAACCTTGCTGGAAACACCTGGGTTTAGTCCGAAGAGGCCAAGTAGGAAAGACTCGTTGCTATGGCTTATAGACACCCACCAATTAATGGTGTGGAGTGAGAGGGAGGAATGCTTTCTGTACTTGAAATTATCGAGCTGTGTCTGTGGGTAGTTGTGCTAAAGTGTTTCTCACCAAATTGGAAGAAAGAAAAATGATTGATTTTTCACTTTGTTTTCAGGACCTCATGGTAAAGCTTAATGAAAACTCCCAGTATATAATATCTGCTCTCTTCGCTTTTTTCCTAGTGCATATGCATTTATGACTATAGTGGTCACTCTTAGAAGCTATAACTGTGGGTTTTGTTTGCTCAAAAGTCTATCCCTGAATTTGAAATGGATTTGACTAAAATTTAGGCTGTTGCAGGATAAGGCCTGTCATGTTTACTAAGGAAACCAGTAGAATTTGTGTAACATTTTTTCCCTGCCTGCCTATAGGCAGAGCTTTGGTCAGACTATTTCTGCTTGGCTTATTCCATAGTTCCATATTCAATAGAATTTCCAGAATTTTTTCCAGTGGCTTTGGTATCAGAAGCAGCATTAGCCATAAGAAAAACCCCACCAAAACCAAACCAATCAAAAAAGCAAACAAACAAACAAACAAACGAACAAAAACCAAAACCCTAGAGCAAAACAATCTGAAAAAAGAAGCTGGAATATACAGTGTATTCTTGACTTACTGAAGAAACTGTTTTTCAGTTTCCAGGATACAGCTCTCACTGTGTCAACACAAACTCTGCTGCATTGTTAACCCAACCTCGCAGAAGCTCTCTGTAGCCAAACGATGCCATCAGCAGAGGTGTGAATGTGTCACTTCAAATGAGACGAGCTGGTACTTCCCGTGATCTGTTTGTTTTCAGGATTTTACAGCGCTAAAGAAAACAGTGCTAATTCTTAGCTAACAAATTGAGGAGGCCTTCATCTGCACTTGGTCCATGCTGAAACTCGTATATTATTTCATAAGACGTGGAGCTAAATCATGTAAATACAGCTCAGTTAAAGATGAATACAACTAAAAGCAGAATCAAATTTAGGATTTTATTACTTATCGCTTTTAAATTTCTGCTTAATCTGAGACAATTCTGAAAACTGCTGAAGAATCTGGAAGGAAGAGATAAACAGGTTTGTGTCTGCCACTTTTGGCTGGTAGTACTTAATAGAAGTTAATCCCAGAAAATAAATTTTAATTAAAAGAAAAAAAAAATCCAGAGCCAAATTTTATCTGTGTCATTGACTTTGGAGAACTCTGACTGGGAAGCTTTGTTGAAGTTCTTTGTTGGCCTGATGATTAAAACAATTCACTGGCAGGAGACAGAGTCTTGATGCAGCAGAAAACAGCAACTAAAAGAAGAATGTGATATGAATGAGAGGAATGACGGAGTGTTACTTTGTTCTTACAAAGAATGAAGGGTTTTCTTCTCTGAGAGAGCCGTATTTCTACCCCACATAAACACCTGATTGAGCAAACTCTTCAGACTGCACAAAGTCATTTTAAACAGTCTGTGCTCCCTGCAATCTTGGAATGGGTTCTGCCACTTCCCAAAGAAACACAGGAGTAGCTGGTCATGGAACTGTGCTCAGGAAGTTTGTCTGGAGGAAATAATACCATTTCTTTTAGGCAACAACACCGTTTCAGGAGATTTGAGCCCAAGCTTTGAATTGCAGTTGCTGACCCCACACTGTGCCCTGAGATATGTACCCACAGACTTATCTGCTTTTCTTAGGTGGCGGAGCACCAGAATGCCAAAAAAAAATTGTGGGCACGGAGATATGTATTCACTGTCCAGGCTTCTGTGTTCCTCAGCTTTTCCAGAGCAGGGCAGAAGCTAAGATGGAAGGATGCTGGGTGGTCAGATCCAGCTCCTTGGACTGCCAGATCCAGCTCCCAGACCATAACATTTTAGAGTAAAAACCAACCAGTCTGTAGATTTCTATTTTGGATGCAGTAAGAAGCTACATTTTAGTTTGTTTTCTGTAATTTTCTTTATTAGCAGAATTCTATATGCCCTGATCCATTCTTCAACTTCTCCAGCATTCACAAAAACATATTGCCAATCTTTTTGATTGTTCTTGCACAGCAGCACTGTGGGTTTGCGAGGTGTCCTTGCAGGATTTCATTTCCCTTTTCCTTTCTCCTGCAAAGGAGGTTCACTCCATCTCACCATTTACATCCTCTTGCAGTGGTGTTTGTTGCTCCCTGGTGTGCTGGAGGAAATGCCATTAGAAACTTGCAAAGTCTTTTTATTTTTTTATGAGTCTTTCAAAACTTTCACCTTTCTCTTGACCTAATAACTTGTCAGCTGCACCTCAGCTTCTTTTCCTTTTATAGAATCTTTATCATCATTCATTTTGAAAGAATAAGTAAGTTCCTGGAGGTACAAACCTGTCTGAAGTGTAAGAAATCTGCCTCCACTGATACAAAACCATGTTAGCATAGCAGTACAAACACACTCAGCTTGGTTGCTCAATAAATGTCTTCAAAGGGGATGAAATGGGAGGTAATAAGGGCAAAACCCCCAAACTTATGCACAGAGACACGTTATGATAGAAGAGATCATTTTGTGTATTTATTTATTTTTCTATGTGCAATGGACCTGAGGAAATAGTTCTTCCACAGTGAGGCTTAATATAAATAAACTCAGAAAATGAGAGGGAATGTTTCACAAGTGCAGTGGACGCTTGTGAAGCAGAGAGAGATAGGAAGGAGTTAAGAACCTTCAGGAATTTATTGCTTAGTTCTTGCCATTGCAGAACTATTGGGATGCATATTATTGCCAGGAAATGTCTTGTCCTATTCAAAACTCTTCCTCAGGCCTCTGTAGAAGACATACCCCAGGCACATCTCTGCAGAAAGGTTTGGGTGCAGCTGAAGTCACTGCTGTGCTTCTCATCAGCTCAGAGTTCTGCAGTGATGCTGTGGCAAGGATGTGCAGACCCTGTGAAACTCCCTAGTTCTGTGTGGGTAGGAAGCCTCACAAAGCTGGAAACAGTGATGGAGTAAAGAATGCTTGTAACGTGTGATCCATGAGCAAGAAAGCTCAAAAAAGCATGTCCAACCTGCAGACAAAATGAGATTTCAGTGATGTATGAGTATGTTTGAAACATGTACTTAAACTAGGTAAAAGGAATATGAATTTGAGCTGCAGTAAAATCCTGAGTGTCACGTTCACAGTAAATACAAACACTCTTGGGAGCAGTAGAATTCATCCCTCTATCAAAAGTGACTCAATACCATCCCAGCTGGATACGTGTTCTGAGGATCTTGAGGTGTTCCACAGCGGAAAAGCTCATACAACATCCTGTCTTCCAGAAAGCTGCAGTCAAGCTTGAAACAAAGATAGTTCCCTGTCATCTTAAACAGATTCTCATCAGTAGAAATGGGCTGTGCAGTGGTTAATCCTCACCAGCAACTCTGTTATGCACATCATCATTTACTCTGGCAAATGCATGAAATCTCAGGTCAGAATGAGCTCCAAAGGCAGTTGCCTCACTGCGTGCAAGTGTATGTGCAGAAAGGTTCCAGAGAGTGCCTTTCCTAATCTTCTGTTCTTGCAGTGAAGGCTCAAATCCTTTCAGAAAGATCTATATATGCCTGAAATATCATAACTGTAACACATTGTGTGATGCTTTTACAGCCATAGAGGATTTGAATCTTTAATATAATGATGCTTTTTTGGGGAATCAGTTTAAGGGTTTCTTTGGCACAGTATTTTTTATTGTGCCTGTTGTTCATTATTAGAATTATGCAGCTGCATCAGGGAAGCGGGGAGGTTTGGGCTGGATATCAGGAAAAGGTTCCTCCCCCAGAGGGTGGGGGCCGTGATTGTGACTCCAAACCTGCCAGAGCTCAAGGAGTGTTTGGACAATGCTCTGAGGGACATGCTGGGGTTGTTGGAGTGTCTGTGCAGGGTCAGGGGTTGGACTTGGTGATTCTGGAAATTCCCTTTCAACTCAAGATGTTCTGTGACTCTATGATTCTATTATAAATTACATGCAGGTCCTAAGAGCTTGTTCCCTTTACTGTTCCCTTCTGTTACTCACCAGCCAGTACTGGGGGTGTGCAACCTGCCACTCAGATGCACCACCACAGGCATTTGATATACATTCAGATGGGATGATCCCCTTTCTTCTATGTTAACTTAAAGAGATAATCACTGGAAGGAACACGATTTTTTCATAATTTTATTTGAAAAGTTGCAGGTGTGAATATCGGGTGCAAAGTTGAGCTACATGTCACTTAAAGACACATGAGGAATTCAGATTTGAATTATTTGCTATCATTGCTGTTCTTAAAAATAACGATAATAGAATTATTTCAGTGAGAGTGATCCTTGAGCTAATTATGAAGATCAGTCCAGAACAGATTTAGCTAGAAGGAAATTAAATCCAAAAGGAGTTACCTGAAGTACAAGGCATGGAATCTTGTGGCAGGTTGGTTGTCACAGTGTGTATTTGTGTGTTTAATCAATACCAGGAGAGTTGGATGGTGCCAGTGGGGTGCATGTGATCAATGCACACAAAATCAGGCCACGCTGTAGCTGTGAGGCACATTCTGTTGTCTGTCATGCTGCAAACGTGTCATGGGCAAATGCATGAGAATTTCAACTCAGAGTATTTTTAATACGCTCTCCTGCTACATATCGAGTGGCAAAGCTCTGTTTTCTTCCTTTGTGAGCTCTTAACAACACTGACAGGCTCTTCTTCTGGAGTCTTGAGGCAAACTGAAATCCTGTAATAACGTTAGTTGTGAGCTGTCCATCAGCTCATTGACTGTTAGAATAATGCATCAAAACCCACCAAGGGAAGCACGAGCTGCTCTTTCCACCTTCAGCCAAAGCCACATTGTACATTAAAGCTTCCTAAGTGGGGAACTGATCCATCCAAGTGGGCTTTATGCTATGGAAAGCCAGGATGTTGATATCCCGAGTTCAGCGTTACGACTTAATTGCGGAGTCAGGAAGGAAGAAAGAAGAGATGGAGGACGCAATGATGAGGAAAAGGATTGATTTAAAAGGCCTACTGCATAAATTATTGGAAAAGGATGTGAGTTCTCATTAGGATGCAAGGTGAATAAGGAGTTTGCCTTATCTTTACTGGGACTCGAACCTTTGCTATTTAAGTATGAGGCATGTGACTAAAATAGTAAATTTTCTCCTTCCCTGTCTGTTTTCAAACTGGAATGGCTGAACTGGAGCAGGAGTCTTTCACGAGTTTCTGTTTGTGAACAGTCTCTCTGGTCTTCCATTACCTCAGTAAATATATCCCTTAGGTCATCTGAGGGATCTGTCCTCTTCCCTCCAGCTGGGGCTATTCAGGGGAGCACCGAAGGGCCAGAGATGCTTCCTTTTCCTGTTCTAGTGATCCCTGCGCTGGTTAGAGCAGACATATAGATATAAAAAACATATAGAATAGAATACAACAGAATTTTGTTTGCAGCAAACTCGAAACACACCTCCCCAAAAGGCTCTGGGGATTTCTACAGGAAGATGTAAACAAACTTTCATGTTCTTCACAGAAGTCCAGCTGGACCCAGGTCAATATGCAAACTCCTCTTGCCTTCTTGGTCCAGATGTCTTGAGCTGGAAGTACAGTGTGAATTTGGGTTGTATGGAGAACCTTGGGATGAAGTCACAATCCCAGTTCTTAGTGTTTTCTTCATCATTCTTTCATCATTATGCATTGTGTTAGATCGTAAATAGTCAATTAAATATGAAAAACACCTTAAATACTGCACTTTTCTGGCCTTACAAACTGCAGTTTTAAACACTCTATCTTATATTTTGATTTTTTTAATGTCTTAAAATAGAATGAGTCTATTGTCTGGAAGGAGCTAGAATTATTCCAATATTTATTTCTTTTTAGTTAAAATTCACATACTTGGTCTAAAAAAAGCATCTGAATGTCAGGAGTCTGGTTAAAGTGAAATTTCTTGTTTAAAAAAGTGACAGGAGTACAACCTGATGTTTATTCAGCTTATTTCAAGAAAATGGGCTGGCTAAAGTAAAGATAAGGGACAGAGAAGTGTTCTTGCTAATAATGAATTTATTTTTATATGTAGCATTGTCTGCAGTTTTCTATGCTGCAAAGAAACAAAAAACTCCTAAAATCTGCTCTTAGCTCTTGCTAATTCATTTGCAGAAGTTAAATTTAGTTTCATTGTGGTCTCTCCTCTTCCTGCTGGCCCAGAAGATCCCGTCTCTCATTTTCCAGTGCTCCAGTTCCACTCCTGTACCTTGGAACAGTCCACCCACTCCACCTGAAGTCAGTGAAACAGGGCTTCCTTATTCTGATGGAATGTGAGGAACTTTGTGTCTTCTGTATTTAGACTCCACATTTTTACATCGTCCATGCCAGCAGGATATCACCTGTGGAAAAGGTGATCACAAACTTGCCAGATCTTGTGGTGTCCCTGGCAGTAATTCCCACTACTTGGTGCTGTTTAAGGCAGATTCCAGATTATAATGTGACATAGAGATGCTTGGGGGAGATGACTCGGACTGTAAAACCAGCCTTGTTAGGCCAAATAGATCTTATTTTAATAAGTTCACCTCCGTAACAGAAAAGGTGGTGTTGTAGCTGCAGTAAGAAAAAAAATGGAGTACCTAAAATTCCACTGTATGTAAAACGACTCGGATATTGTCGTACTTTAGTCTGCAGACTTGCCTGAAGCAGCAGAACTTCTACAGGAATGCTCCAAGGCATAACTTTGCACAAAACCCCTTAAATTGTGATGCTTAAATCGAAATATGTTAATCTTTCTAAAGTAACTGTTGGTGAGTGTGTGTTCCCAGGTGGACACCCTGTATTTGTACTGGGCTCTGGATGCAGATTTTGGGCATGGCATGAGGGTTTTCTCTGGATTCCCTCTCTTTGTCCGGGGTGGTCTCTTGAGACAGCACTGCTCTTGTTGGAGTGATTCCTGCACTGAGTCGTAATAACAACTGGTGTGTAATTCAACAACTGACATTCCAGCACTAGTTAGAGATCTGTAAATAAAACAAGTTTTACTGCCAGTCTCTTGCTCATCCAGACCGAGGTTCTGCCTGGAATGTACTTGAATTTCCTCCCTGTCTGAATCCCTGATTTTCTCCCTTGGAGGTGGAGACAAAGTGCCTCTGATCCTGGCAAGAAATGCCATGTTTCTCCTACAGCCTACAAATTAAACATAAACCTGGCTTTATCAGACTTTCTGCAGGAGTTCCTGGGGAGAGATGAGTTTCTCCAGAAAGAAATCGAGACCACAGCTGTCCCCTGACATTGCTGGTCTCCGTCGCTTTGGCTGCAAATGTACACGGGGCTGCGTAACGTGAATACATTCAGCTCCACAGTGCTGTGCTGGCTGATGAGGTCACTGAAAATACAGCAGAAAGGGAAATCAGTTGTTAAATTTCATGGTCTTGGAAAAATTTAGGAAGTATTTCAAGTGAGAGCATTTGGCATTTGAGTAGGACAAACTCAATGTCTGCAAGATAAAATCTATCCAGGATCTTGCTTTAAACAGTATTAATAGGAAAACACCTCTTTTATTGTACACATGGTGAGTAGTCAGAAAGTAAATATTTCTTTAAGTGACCTAGTAATTATCTATGAAACATCTGTTAAATTTCATGTGGTTTAAAATCTTTCATGAAACTTCATGACCTGGTAATTAACCACAAAACATCTGCTAAATTTGATCTGGTTTGAAGTCTTTCATGAAACCTTGTTTTAATGAAAATGTTTCTTTTTTTTGTGCTCTTTTTATCATATTCCAATATGATGTCTTGAAATTCAGCACAGCTACCCAAAAGAAACAGTGTCGGCAACAAAATGGGTTATAAAAATGTTTTTAGAGGATTTAATTTGTAATCGCTACAAAGACTTATCTGAAATGTTTCATGCTGTGATAGATCCTTTAAATATTGTGATACCAGAGGCAGGTGAGTGATGTACTGAGAGCACAAATTTATTAGCTGCTGCCTGTTATTATGTTATAATCTAGTCTGAGTGAGGGTGAAGCTGAATGCTGAAAGAAAGCAAAGGGAAGACTAAATAAAGCCTGAAGTCTCAGCTTTTTTTAGGCTGTGCTCTAACAACACAGACGTACTGCAATAAAGTTCCTTAAGCTTTTCTTATTTTTTCAAAATGTAGCTTTATGAGACAGTCAAACGCAGACATGTTTTAGAATATACTTCACTTACCTTTTAGGTGGAGCAGGATCTTTGGAAACAATGAATTTTGCTCTGAACTTGGAACTGGTGACTACTAAAGGTCGGAAATCTTTCCTTCTGATGTGTTTTCTGGAATTATTTGATTGCTCTTAATAAGCTTCAGGATTAGCACTGAAGGAAGTGAAGTGCACCTTTAGATCATTTTAAAGCAGTTCAGCAGTTTTTTATGTCGAGGGAGGAATTCAGATTTTTATTTTCTTTCTGAGATAAAGGATTTGTGTCTGAAGTGAGCTGAATTAATTTTTACCATAAAGATATTTCTATTTTTTCACTTATTTTCACTTAACATCCTAGGTGTTGTCTCCTTTGTGGCTAATCCAGTTGTGATGAGTTCTTTCCCTATCCCACCAGTAATAACCTGGTGACTTCAGTGGCACAGACCCCAAATTCCCTGCCTAAATAGCAACAGAAAAAAAAATCACTCATGCAACTAAACACAGTATCGGGGTTCTGTCTCATTGGAGGATCTTTCACTTGTTTGTTTGGTGGTTGTTTGTTCTTTTTCTTGGTTTTCATTTCATCTTCATTCTTTCATATCTTGGTTCAGCAATTTGATAAAAATGCATCACATGAAATCAAATGTGACCATTAAAAACCCTAAAGCCACCAGTGGGTTTAGCACTCCCTGGTGTCAGTGAGGACTGCTAACCCAAAAAAGGGTTGGGTCATTGGTGTTTTCTGTGTCCTGTATAATCCTGCCATGTCTTATTGGAGGTTTTGACAATGCTCTCACTGGTTTTCAATCCCAGAGATTCTGATAAAGTCAACCATTTTCCTTCCTTTCTCCCTATTCAGTGAACGAGAGGGTGGAGCTGCTTGCAAAAATGTTAACTCTGAGTCTAATTAGTAGGTTCTAAAGATGTCCCAGAATTAAAGTGGGAAAGTGGGAAGTCTCAGGGGGCTATTACTGTGATGGTCTTCCTGTGAAACAAATTATACGCTGTGCAGGCTGAGGGTTTGTTGAGCGTCGTGGCTGAAAAATAGAAACCCAGAAAGAGTAAAGGAAGCTTATTGGAAAAGTTTTGATTTTGAAAAGAAAACAATGAAGAACAGCAATTAGCATTAATAATTAAGGGACAAAGGTGTTTGACAAGATTACCTTTTGTTTTGAAAGAAATAAAATACTGATGCAAATTGAATCTTCTTAAAGTTTTAATCATCTTGTTAATTCCCTTTCCCCAGTCAGAAGTTTCTCTCAAAGCCCAGCTAGAGAGATCTTTAAAATCTGCCTTTATTGCATATTTATTTCTCTTTTGTGTGGATTTTCCAGTGAGCAGACACAGAGAATGGCCAAATGCAGACAAAGAAGAATTCCCATTAGCATTGTGCACTTTTAGATCAGGTTCAGAATTTCCAGACTACTGGTGTCGGGATTCCATCAGCCTCCAAATGAAACATCTAGATGGGAGAGAAAGGTGTGGGCAGAAAGCAAGTGTTGGGAGAGCTCTGTTCTGTTGAAATAAAGCTTGGAATTTTCATAATCAGGTTTTTTTCTGGAAAAAAATAATTCCACAAAGGCCTGCACCTTGTTTGGAGGAATTAGTTCTACTGACCCACAGGTCATCCTTGGTATTCAGATGAAAGGCTGAAGGGAGATGTCACGATGTGATTTGTAGGGAACATCCTGTGTACATTGTAAAACCATAAAGAAAAGCAATTTAATATCATTCACGCTGAATTGGTAATGTGGAAAAATATAAATTGGGGTGGAATGTTAAAGAATTATAATGGAGGAAAATGTGCCAGAGGTAAAAAAAATATTTCTTCCTGAAAACAGAAATAAAATTTTAATTTCTTGAATTTTACATAAAGTGACAATTATAATATTTACAATGCAAAAATACAAGGGGAAAAAAAACCCCTACAAGCAGTAAGTTGGTAATTTGCACTTGCTGAAAACATGCACTCTGCATTTTTTAAATTCCCTAATTAAATCCTAATTAGCATGTGCACTATAGTGTTAATTCTTGCTTTTATTCCTCTAGGGTATCCCTACACCTTCAGGAACATAAGCTTACTCAGATATGTAAAAGATAATTATCAATAAGTAGGACTACCACATAGTCTGTTCATTATGTTACTTATTTGTTATGTGCCTGCTGGTCTATCAGCCAGAAAAGCAAGAGAATTTGGTTTGTTTCTGGTTTTGTATAAAAGCTTTCAGCTTTATCAATGGGGTATCACAGCAGCCCCAAAACTAGTCAGCATTTTGTCAGGTAATAACAACACTGGAGCAATTTTTTGACTGCAAAATCCAAGTTTAACTGCTCTTATGTTCCCAAAGCCCAGAAATTTCTGTTGGTAGGCTGAAAAATAGACAAATAAATAAGTGCCAGTTTAAAACAAGCAGTCAATTCTCTGTCATACAGCTCTTTAGGTTGTTTCTATTTTCCTGCTGAATTCCAACTTTCACACTACTTGAACTTCACATTTCCAAAAGCAATAATTCTCTTAATAAAGAAAAGGTATTAATTAAACAGCCAGATTTAAACCCAACAGGTAGAAACCCAGGACTGAAAAGAGATGAGTGTGATTTCTTGGCCATCAGGAATAAATGAACCAGTGGAGCTGTGGCAGTGAAGAGGACGAGTTTCCTGTGTGAGATCTGTTCATCCTCCTCCTGGGGCTGAAAATCCTCCTGAGACTGGGCCTAATGCAGCTCATTAATATTTGGGAAAGGACAGGATTTGGATTAGGTGGTAAGTGATTTATATAAAAGGGTCACTAGAACTCTTTTCTTAGTTGATCAAGACAGGTGTAAATGATCAAGGTGAAAATTTCTCTTCTTCTGAGGTTGGCACTTTGATGGGATTCAGTTTTTTAATTAGAGTCATTCCATAAAGTGACTGAAAATAAGTGGTTTTCTTCCACGTGTTTTTCTGTCCTGCTCCACTCCCTCCTACAGCAGGGATGCTGTCACCACATGTGATGGTTTACAGTTCATTAAGTTCTTGTTCTGAATGTCAGAGGGGCTCATCTGATCCTTCTGAAAGAGCTGTTTTAGAAGTACTTTGCCAAAAGCACAAAGTTCTCACATTTTTCTTAATTGCAGTTAGTGTTCGAATGCAAGGGTTGAACCTCAGTGAACAACGTAGGCTCACATGACCTTGCCAGTACATAACCTGATCTTTAGCAAATTATTAGTGGAAAAAAGTTTTCTCTAAATAAAGCAAAATCAATAGAAATATACAAAGTGTTAGTTTTTGCCACCTCTAAAAACTTCCAATCACATTTAGAATTGAATATCTATATTATTGTATGTCTTTTAATGACTTTCACTAAATATTGCTAAGATTAATTTTCCTTAAGCACTTAAAAATAATTTCTTCAGTTTGCTTAGATTTTGTTAGTCTAGAGTTGCTTGGCTGCAACAAAGTAATCCATTAACTATAGAAAATTAAGGCTAGGAGGTCTGTAAAAAATCATCTTATGCATCCCTTTTGCACCAAAATAGCAGTTTGTCTAATGTGTTTATAGCAACAACAAATCAAAAGGCTTTGTGCAGCCATTCTAGAAATCTCTGAAGACTTAGTACTTCCTTTAGTCAGAAAACTTCTCCTAATATCTAAAGTAAATCTTTGAACCAAATTATAATGCCTGTCATTTGTTTTTTCCTGCCCTGCATATGATGACTGTCATTTTGCAGATTTTTGCATTGTAAGTCTCTCGTGAATCTCGTTTTAATGTTTTCTTTTGTAAATCAAATACATCAAGCTCCTCCAGCTCTTCTTTATCTGTCATGTTCTAAAATCTATTGTCTTTATTGTTTTCCTCCTGTAAAGCCTGCAGTTTGACATCATCTATTTTGGGATCTCAGAACCTGGCTCATACTAAGTGTCAGGATTATTTGTCCTTCTGTATTTTGCAGTCCTGATGCTGCCTCAACAATGAGTTTGGGGATTTTTTTTTACTACTATTTATATTCCAGGCCCTCTATTCTCTTCACTTTTGCTCTCTGGCCCTTTACTCATTATTTTGTCTTGGTGCATCTCTTGGCCTACTCCCACATGCAATGATTTGAATCTGCCTTTACTAAATTTCATCCTAGAGGTGTTTGTTGTCTTTGTTTCCAGTCTGTAAAGTTCATTTTGGATCACAAAGATCCAGAGCTCTTGTGTGTCCTCCTGCCTTCTTTCACCTTCATTTTTCCCCTGACCCCCTTCCCTGTAGGATAATTTAGATATTGCTTGGGTGGACCCCTGTGATTTTCCATCTAAATGCCTTTTGCAGTTCAAAATCAGCGTATCGATAATTGCTCCTTGAACATATCTCTTAAATTAATTAAGGATTTAGCTCCAGGGCTTTTTTCATCCAGGTGATATTTTCCTGGCTTGCCAATGGAGATTCCGTGTCTAGCAGTATTTAAAGCTTTATAGAAGTGAGACTGTACGACATCTACTGCTTCTACCTTATCAGTTACACCAGTTACCTGTAAAGGAAGGAAATTTAATTGGTTGCTCTTGACAAATCCATGTTGCCTATTTCCATTACTTTATTATCCTGTAGGTGATTATTAATTGATTATTTAATCATTTTTTCCAGGCTCTGTCGAGCAACTGAAGTTGGGTTGGCTGCTAATTACAATTCTCTCTTTTTACTTGGATGGAAAGTGAATCTGTACAATACTTGTATTCCTTTTTGACTTCCATATTCTTTGCTATTTGTATATAGTATTGCACCGAAATTTGCTTGCACTATTCCCTTATATACATCCTCACTCATATGCCTTTTTATTGAGACTGCAAATTTCCTTTTGGTTTTTAATTCTCTAAAGAATATCTTCACCAATTCTCCTTTGTATAACCATATCTTTCATCAGTGCTTCTCCGTTCTCCTCTCCCATTCATCCGCCTTCCCAGACTCAGGAGCTGGAGTGTCATGATAAGGATCTACTCCCTTCCTCACAGAGCAACCGTTTCGGTTCCGAACCAAAGTGATACTTCATCTTCTTAAGCTTTTTGATGTGTGCTTTGTCTGGGGGCTTCCCGGTGCCTTGGACATGCCTACAGTCAGTTCTCCCTGCCAGGCGACACCTTCCTGCAGATTCTGGATTCCCTGTCTGGCTGGAAACTGCTTCAGTGTCTGGGAAGGGTTAGACTGGAGGGTACGTGCCTGGGCAGGCACATCACAAGCACAGCCTTGTGTGAGAGTTAACTCCAGTTTTGGCAGCATGGTATTTTCTGTGCTTAACAGCTCAAAGATCTCTGCTTTCTCCTCTTCTTTGCTGAACTGGGTCCTGTGCTGCTCCCAGCTAGAGAGTGATTTCTCCATGGCTTGCTTTTTCCAGTTCTGAAGTCTTCAGTCTTCAGATTAGTGAATGTTTAAGAAAGAGTCGGTCTAGATAAAGCTTCTCATTTCAAATAATAGACAGATACCAGCTCTTGGGTTGGTGTCTAATTAATTTACTGTTTATTAAATGTAGAAGTCTTTTTTAAACTGACCCTGCCCATGACAGAGGGGGTTTGGACCAGACAATCTTCAAGATTCCCTTCCAACCCAAACCATCCTAGGATTCTAGCATTCTAGGATTAGAAACTCTACATAAAGAAATTATTTTTGTCCCAAAGTTTAAAAAATTAGTGTTTAAATTATTTCTGCTAAGGGCCATGATTTTTACTGTTTCCCAAGAACACCTTCTGTAACCACAGATATCAGCAGATACTGATGTAGAAGTCATCCACAGTGTTCCAAGTCCATACGGGCTCCTGAGAGTAACTGGGGCTTTAGTGAGGTCAAGGCTGGAGGAATTCCGTTGTTCCACCAGGACACACTCGCCAATTTGTTAAAATTCCTTGATTTCTCATCCTTATCAGGGTATCCTGACTGAGGCACAGTTTCTGAAATGGTGTAGAAAAATTCCCACTACGCCTCCATGAGGAATAACCATTTTGGTTAAGTGCTTTTGGGGGTTGAGCTGGAGGCTACCTAGAATTAAATCACATGGCACTGTATTGTTGATTTCTTTTGTTTCACTCTATCTCTTTGCAGAGTGAAACTTTCACTCTATCTCTTTCATTTTTCATAGTAAAGGCAAACTAAAAACCACTTCTTCCACAAAGAAGTGACCTAGCTAGACTTGATGTTCCTGCTTAGGCAATTCTATTCAGATTTGCCTTCCGGATTTCTTAATATATGTTCTTTATTCAGACAAACCTTGTGATTTAGATTGAGAAAATAACTGAAACGTTTCCTTGTACAGAGCTTTCCAATCAGATTTGTGCCTCACAGTTTCTGTGCTGTTGCCCTGGCATGCTCTGGGTGGTTTTTTCTCAAGCCTTATCGATCATTTGTGCTTACCTGAGTGTCAATAACATGGTCTCTCACCAGGTAATTTCCAGGGAACTACTGAAAAGCTGGAAAGGGAAGGTTCACTCGCACAAGGGTTGCATGCCCTCACGTGATAGAGATACAGCTGTGCCACAGCAAGTGATCATCTCACTGTATCATCATTTGGAAATGGCCCTTGGTCAGCTCGGGGCTACTTCACCCCTTTCATTATAATGTAATTGACCCTCAACCCTAAATTTAAAAGAAGCAAGTGCTTCATTTTAAGTGCTGTAACATCTGAAAGTTACTCAGTCTTTCCAAGAAATGAACACTTACCCATAATTTAATAATTTTTTATTAATGTTTCTTACTACTGTTGAAAAATGCAACAACATAGAAATTGCTGAATGTTTAAAGAACTATAAAGTGAAGGCCATTGTGCCATTGGGGTCCTTTCACCTTGGAGTCCTTCAGAAGGCAATTGGCCTACTACAGCATGGAATAATGGATATTCTGTGTCTGAGTGCTGTATCCCAGTTATCTTAGAGATCCAATTTTAATGCTTACTTCGTGCTCAACATGCAGCAGGGGCTTTGAGGGAATATATGGATCACCTGCCAATTGTGAAAATACTAGTGTAGAAAAAATAATGATGTGAACACTGCCCAAAGTATCCTCATCAAAAAAAAAAATCATATGTTTAACATGCTGAGTGTGAGCGTTGTCATGGCCTTATTAGGGAAGGTGCAGTCTGCAGAGAAACTGTCCTGGTAATTTAATTGCAGAATGAGAAGTTAATAAATGTTGAATTATGTAAATGTATTTTGAGCTACAGAAAACGGTGCATTTCGTAACAAACACACAATTTATACACACAAAATATGTGTGCCAGATCAGTAAAAGTGCCTAATACTACTGTTCTCCTATCCAGATATTGATGCCTAAATGTGTCTGAGCCTAAGCTGTGAGCTATGTGCACACGGTGATAAAGTCCTGCATGCAAAGAGACTTTTGCAGGCCTGTTCTAAAATTGGGCATTGAAGATCCAAAGAGAACTGGAGCTGGGAGATACTTAAACAACTGCGAACGTCACTCTCTGTAGCTTGGCATTCTCTAGTTTTGAATGCTTTCAGTCATTGTTAAATTATGATTTGGAGTTTGATTTTCACCAGTCTGTGCATTCTGCAAGAGAGTGCATTCATCAAGTGTTTCTCCTCACTTCCAGGAATGTTTGCACATCACGGAATACTGCGAACACAAACTGAAAAAAATCTTCTGCTGTTCGGCATTGAACATTCAAAAGGTTGCACAGCGGGAAAACATGTAATTCCTGGCTGTTTAGTGAATAGGACTGACACGTCAGGGATGCAGGAAGAATGCAGCAAGAGCAGGGTAAACCTGTGGGAATGTGTGTGGACTGTGCTGGGAGCAGCTGGCTCAGTTCCGGGCTCTCTCACAGAATTCTGCTTGGAGCAAACTCTTTGGCTTCTTAATTCCTTTCTGGAAATGGCAATGAAAACATTGCAGTGGGTGCTGATCGAGAATTTTTGAAAGTATGTCTGCCAGAAAAAAGAAGAAAATCATGCCAGTGCTTTATAACACTGCATTTTAAAAGATTTTGAATGAAGCACTGGATTCTTCCCTGTGAGGGTGGGGAGGCCCTGGCACAGGTTGCCCAGAGAAGCTGTGGCTGCCCCATCCCTGGAAGTGTCCAAGGCCAGGTTGGACGGGGCTTGGAGCAACCTGGGCTAGTGGAAGGTGTCCCTGCCCATGGCAGGGAGTGGCACTGGATGGTCCTTAAGGTCCCTTCCAACCCAAACCATTCTATAATACTGTGATTCTATGATTTTTCATTTGAGATCACTTTTCCTGTTGAATGTCTAATATTACATGTTAAGTTTATATTTACCATGTAAATCATAGAATCATAGAATATCCTGGGCTGGAAGGGACCCACAAGGATCAACGAAATCCAACTCCTGGCCTTAGAATATTAGAGACAAAAAAAGAAGACTAAAGCAATACAAACCCCGAAGCAGTTAATTGATGCAAAGGTGTCTCCAAGCCTTCTGGAGAAGCAGGCTGTACACAGAGATGGTGATACCGAAATGCTAAAACTGCAGTTGCAACCTGGTTTTGTCCTAGCTGAGCTCTACACTGCAGGCTTTTACTGAGTCTCCCCATAAACATGTGAGTGTTCGTAGTTTTAAAAAAAAACAGCACATCGCAAGCAATCCTGTAATAACTCACAATTTCGGCTGTTCATGCAGAAATGGAATAGATGACATTGTAATCATTGCAGTAGGATGCATGCTTTATTACAGTGTGTTTTTAAAGCATCCCGAGGAAGGTTATTCATGCTACACTGGCCAGAGATCGTTTTTGTTAAACAAGAAAAATAAAACTGTTGAGTGCTAGATCAAGAAAAATAAAACTGTTGAGTGCTAGATCATTTCCCTGGCTGAGGAGTTTGAGCCTGTGTGTGTTCTGCAGTCTCTCCTGGAGAACACGAGAGCTTTACACGGCTTAAAAGTGCAATCTGGCTCGTGGGCTTGTCGCGTCGACAGCAACAAATCAAATAATGGCTGTGAGAAAAAACATGTGTCGGTGGGTAGGAGGCCCTGGGGGTCAACAATTGGCATTTACACAGATCTTTGCTTTGAAAAATAGTATTAGCAGCTTTTTGCTGCTTCCTTTCAACAGCAGTGTGTGAGGGCTGGAGTTGTGAAAAACAATGATGCAGTGATGCAAGTCAGATTGTTGTGGCTTCACGTAAAGCCTGTCATCCTGAGTTCCTACCAGCTGGGGTTAAAAAAAACAACTGAGAGTCAAAATCCACAGATTTTCTTTTTAATAAGACTAACAGATATAAGTTTACTACCTGGAAAGAAAAGTTCTTTTCTTACTCATAGAATAAGAATATAGAACCATAATGAAAAGTATTTCTTTGATTTTTGATATTTTATTTACACATCTTAATTTTTTGGAAGACTTATTAATCAGTATAAAAATCGCAAACATAAGTCAGCTGTTGCAATACTTTACATTTATTTTTTTGTTTAAACAAGTCCTGCTCAATATAATTTTCAGATTTCTGTGTACCAGAGAATATAATTTTATTAAGTAAATGCACTTTACACAAAATTTCTATCTTGTGGGGTTTTGATATTTTAGTAAGTCAAAGGAAATTTCAACTTATCAAACCAGTTCTATTTATAAAATGTTCATATGGGCAAAATGGGATGATATATTAATTTTTTTCATGCATTAGATACGTTGTTTTATACTAGATATATATAATAAGGTCTGAGCATCTTATTTGTTATGTTTTGCATATAATTAATGTGGGAGGTTTTAATTAACCTAGTCTCCTTTCTACTTTGAAACATTCTTCTGATTTTTTTTTCTAGTGGGAGGCTATCAGTAGTGTTGGTGCTATGTGAGGTGAGTTATATTTGTACAGTTTATTAATATAAATTATGAAATGAAAGTAGAATGGGAAAAGAGGTCATTTTTTATTGCAATTTTTTATTTGGACCATAAGAGATCATGTGGCAAACGAAATCACACATAATGACAAGTTCTGTAGCATTAGTAGTAAAAGTGCACATATAGAAGGACATGAACAAAGCTGATAAAGATACTGGGAAATTGTGTGGAATTCTTAGAATTCACATTGTGTAAAATTCATGTGTCATTTGAACCAAAAGATCCATATCTTCCACAGTCTGGGAGTGTCTCACTAGGATGCACTTAGGACTGAATGGCACACAGGGAATTTCTGATGCAGACACCAATGTTCATGTCTTTTGAAGTGCTCAGAATCCTCCAGGGTCAGTTTAACTGTTTGCTTTCATCCAGCTCTGTTTCTGGGCCACACGGTGAGGAATTACCCTGCCTTCCTTGCGAGCTGCACCGCTTTTACTGAGGTGCAGAAAACTTGTCTTTAACAAGTAAAATGATTTCACTTGAATAGGTAGCAAAGCAAGCGGAGCCTGCAAGCAGCAGTGTGTCCTTGGAAAACAGGCCTCAAGCAGCAGGAGAAGCAATAATGTGCCTGCGGCAGTGGCAGAGTGACCACAGCCGGGACAGGCAGAGGTGTGTCAGCCCTGATGGACGTGGGCTTGGCCACCAGCACGAGCGAGGTCTGCACACAGCTGCTCCAGCTGCAGCCCCTCTCTCAGCCGCACTGGTGCTGGTATACGAGTTCCCTAAAGGAAAGCTGGGTTTAATATGCCTGTCCATGTTCCTGTCATGCCTTTGATTTCCAAACTGAAGACCTGTGCATAGGTGTTGTGCCACACCTGCATGAATCACTGCCAGGAACTTGGATACTTCTCCTGAAGTCTTTTTCCCTGTTCTGTTTTTGTCTATTGGTTAAGCAGGACGAGGGCAGTGACTGTCCCTGTGCTCACACTGCTGAGGTCACACCTCCAATCCTGGGCTCAATTTTGGGCCCCTCATCACAAGAACGACCTTGAGGGGCTGGAGCATGTGCAGGGAAAGGAACAGAGCTGGGGAAGGGGCTGGAGCAGCAGGAGCAGCTGAGGGATCTGGGGGGCTCAGCCTGGAGAAAAGGAGGCTCGAGAGGACCTTCTGGCTCTGCAACTCCCTGACAGGAGGGGGGAGCTTGTGGCACTTGGGGGCATTGTTCAGTGGTGAACATTCACGGGCTGGGTTGATGGCTGCAATTGGTGGTTAGAAGTCTTTTCCAACCTAAGTAATTCTATAATGCTACTCATGTTGAAGTTTACAGGATTAGAGGTGACTTGAGCCTGTGTTCTGCTGCAGTTAAGCCCCCAGTAGCACTGGAGGGGCAGCCAGGCTTCCCTGAACAGAGTCTACTCAGTGCACAAAGCCAAGGCACATCAGAAGGCACCAAACCACATGGAGTTTCTAAGGGCTCAGTCTTGCACAGAATTTCCTGATTGTGGTTGAGCAAAATATTTAAGCAAGGTTCTTGCCTCTCAGTGACTGTGAGAGGCTTTCCACTGGCTTTGGTAGGTTGGAGCACTTGCTTCCTTCTCAGGGCTTTTCAGTAAGAGAGTGTAGAGTGTAAGAAGGCTTTCTAAAGGGTAAACCCCTAAAAGTGTGTTTTGTCTTGGGATATGACCCCTGTGCCTCTTCTCCTGTACAGCTGCAAAGGGATGTGTTGTCTGGAGAGAGGCAATACGGATGTGGGAATTGCTTGGGAATCCAGCCCGGATAATGTGCCTCACTTACCACCCAAGGCACAGGAGATCCAGAGTTTTGTGATCCTTTGCCATTTTTCACGTTCTATTTATAGAGGGGAAAAATCATTGAAGTTACTGTATTATTTCCAGACTCAGAGTAGTACTAATAAAATATTTGTTCTATCTATATATAACTTGTCTTTGAGTAAGAGAAACTATTTTAGATCTTTACTTATTTATATTTACCTTTTGGGTTAGAAATCAGTGACCACATTGCTGACTGGGTATGGGCATTATGAGAAGCCACTGTGGTTTTTTCTCCTTCCTGGCTTCCTGTTTGACTTATTGCACCTCCTGGTCTGCATCCAAAAAGTGATTTTCTAGCTGGAAGGATGGTGGGGATATACATCCTAGAACAAGGCTTGGTGGAGAAAAGGATATCAACTATGTCTTGAATATTTTTAATTTAGATCTAAAGCTGCCTTATTTTCTTTCTTCTCTGCTGCTTGTTCTGTGGTAGCTACTTGATTTAGTTACGCTTTTCCTTTCAATGCTCTTCTCAAAGGCCTTCCTGTTAAATCATTCTGCTTTGTTTTTCTTCACAAATATTCACTGAGCAGTACTATTACTGCATTCTGGTATTTCATGAGTAAATTGCTCATAATTCCTTTAGATCACTTTTAAGGCTCTTAACAAGAACAGTGGAATCATCTGCTCTCTTTCAGATCCCTTTCCTGTTAAGTACTGATTTCCATGGACAAGCTGAGCATATTCTTATTGACATCAGTGGTTTTTAGGATGAGGCACATAAATGCATTTCCTTTACACAAACATACTATTCACTATCTGTTAATCTGCAGAGCAGTATCTGTGCCCCACCTGACTGCTTTTCTTTTAAGAAACTGTGCCCTGGTTCTTAAAAATAATAAAAAAAAAAAATCTAAAGAAAGAAACCCTAAAACAGAGCAAACACAATAATGAGAAAGTAAACGTGATGGAAACAGTGGGGGATTGCTATTTCTATGCTTTGCAAACCCAGTCAGGAATAAAATAAATACAACTAAAGCTGTGGCCCAGAATACTAATCTAGAGGAATTTTTTTCTTGGAATACTTTGTGGCAAACACGTCCCCCCAATCCACAAAGCAGTTTAGAACAACCCCCTAAACAGCAAGGCTAAACAAGAGCAATGCAAATTGAGTTAACATAAGACATGATCAGCAAGCAGAAATGTTAACTTAAAAAATTGCTCTTGCAGTCACCAGCAAGGGTTTTCTAATGGGCTTTTGGCAAAAGGCACCACGACAGTTCTGAGTTGGACAGTTGGGCTGGGCAAAGGAAGGTTTGAATTCCCCATGAAATAGAAACGAAATCTACTTGGACAAAAAAAAAAAAAATTTGCAATGCACTTTTGGAGAAGATTTGGCAGGTTCTATCTATATTGCATTTCAAAAAGCTGAGATAGTGCCAGTAGCATTCCCTGTCCTACCCTGTCCTGGACATTCTGGGGACAGTTTGTCCCATGCCAAATGCTCATTCTGTTGGTCACTTTGCTGTGAGGGGAGGACAGAAGGAATGCATGTGTTGTTACCAAACTTCCTGCAGAAAATATGTTGAGAACTACAGTTGGAAAGGCAGAATAGGGGTTGGGATATCAGATTTTCTTTCCCGTTGAAGGTCAGTGGTCAAGCAGAGCCATTCTTATGAATAACATGCAAGCAATTGGAAGTAAAACTGAACTTGCTTTCTGAGTGAGACTAGGGTGTAATGGCTCAAGTCAGGGTATGGCTGTACTTCTGGGTGTATTCCTTCAGCACAGCACTAAGCCTGACAACAGATCCTGGGACACCTTCTCCCTTTACATGTCTGCAAATACATGTTATTTACCGGATATTGGTGTCCCACTGAACGCTCTAAAAATTTCATTAGGATATCCAGAATCCCTTTTAACTGCCTTGTTAGTTATCCTAATGTCATTACCAGCTTCTAATCATTGATGTAGTGAAAAGTCAGAAGAAACTTGGCCTTTCAGCACAATAACATGCAAAGAGAAGGTGAGTGTTTAGTGACTGTATCTGTCTTAGTGTTGTCTTCCTCACTTGTGACATCTGTGCTGGGAACACGTCAAGGTGGCTAGCTGGCAAGCAGGGAATGTTTTCACTACATCCAGTTTTAAAAATGTTACAATCTTTCTAGATCCCTTTCTTTAAAATTCCTTTGCCTAAGAAAGAAAGTGCCCTCAGGTTTTCAGGGATGTATTAGTACTGCAGAGAAGATTAATATCATGTAGCTTCTCACGTGATTAGAAAAAACCTCAGAAGGACATTATTTCTGTCCCTGGTGAAAATCAGGACGAACTTTCTGTCATTTCTGACAGTTGCTTGTCTAACTGCTTAAGATCTACTGACAGAGGCTAAACTCCTTCAGTTAACTTCTTCAGTACTTTGGTAGCTTGAACATTTTTCTTCATGTCTAACCCAAGTCTTCCTTGCTGCAGCTTAAACCTCTTGCTGTTCTGTTGACCAGAGACATAAATATTCACTGTTCTTGTATGCAGCAGCATGCTAAATTTGAAGACTGCTGTCATGTCCATCCCATCTCCCTTTCCTCCAGCATTTCCTTCTCCAGCTTGAACAACTCTGGTACAGCCTTCTCCCTTTCTCCTCCCCTTCTTTGCTTGAGCAGCCAAGACTTTGCACTGATTGAAACTCTGCCTTATTAGTGTTTTCTCATCAGCATTTTGGAAGAAAATAAACATTTTTGAAGAAAAATGCTCAAACAGAAGGCACATCTTCATCTGAAGACTTTGATGGCTTGGAAGGATGGATCTGTGTCTTTCAAACTGCTTCTGTTAACATGTCCAACTGGATATAGTGTTTGCTTTTGTCTAATTATGCCATTGGTGACTTAAATCCTATTATAGCTGATCTTCATCAAGTTCCTTTCCTGCAGCTTGTTATTTCCTCCATCATGTTTATGGGGAACTCAACTTGTGAGCATTTTGCCATGTTGGAGAGTTGACTTCAAGTGTAAATCTAACTGCTAAGGCAGCTAATGTCCAAACACTTACTAAATAAGTAGAAATCAATTGACTGCAAAATTGAATAGGTCACACAGCAGAAACACCTTAATCCCTGTATAATTTGCAATCTAATTGAAATTAAGTAAATGAAAACAATGCAGATGAGGTAAGCACAGTGTAACTACGTGTCTCGACTCTGCTATTAGTAAGTCTGTATCACAGCTCCTGCTTTCTTCTGTTTTTCCCAAGCAAAGTAAATTGCACTTTTCAATTATCTGACCTTTCAGGGAAAAACAAGCATGGGGAGCTGAAGAGGCAGCTCACCATCAAGCTTTTATTTCATTTTCTTTCAATCCCTATGTGTATGAGGGGTCTATTTAAAAGACTGATTTCAATGATCCTTCCAAATAGATTCCCATGATTTGAATGCTCAGGTCAGCCCAACAGAGCAGTGCCTAACAATGATTACAAACTAGCACATGTGACTTTTCACCGGACACAAGCTTAAACCTGAAATTACAATTTAAGGTTAATTTTTTTTTTTTTACTTTAAAATTTGTCTCTTGTTGACAGCCTTCTTTTTTAACATACAGATTTTTAAACTGTTCTGCTTCCTCCACGTAGCCAGAACTGCCCTGGCCTGAGCAGCTGTAGTCCTGTGCCCAGCTGGGACAGTAAAGCTAGAGAAAGCATTATGCAAGTCCCTGAAAGGTTCTGTTGAGCAAGGCAGCCTTTTGGACTGTAACTGTGGGATCATTATCGAGCACCTCTCCAGTATGGTTTATGTACTTCATTTTTTAAAGCACCACTCTCACAGCTGTGGAGCTTAACAGTTGTGATATGTCATTTATTTCTGTGCTTAGCTGGTAGGATTTATCTTCTACACAGCTTGTGATAGCAGTGGCTTGGCATTCAGGGTGGGCTAAAGAGCCTGCTTTGTGTTCTGGAAAACTTGAAGGAACTCAGGCCACGCCACCCTGAGCACATTCCCATTTGTTCTGTTCAGGCTGTTGTGACTTCATTGCTCTCCACATCCAAATCATTTGGCTTAAAATAGCTCAGGTCTAATTTAAAGATACATTCAGTTGACAGATACACCACTGTCCCAAAGATTTTATGCAGTAATGTGTGTTCAAAGCGTTTTCCCAAGAAGCACATCAAAGATAATCAGATAAGGGACTGATTCTGTATGTGGAACATTAAATTGAACAGGATTTTTCAGCCTGGAAAAGAGATGACTTTAGGAGGAATAGCAGAGATCTGGTCAATTGTGAGTGACATGTAGAAAGTGAATTTGGAATGTTTATTTTCTGTTTTTTTTTTTAATTAAATTAAATTAATTAAAATTTAAATTAAACCAGTAGGTAGGGAAGGGGGAAAAGCCATTAAAAAACCACAACAAAACCCCACCCTAAACCAAAAAGAACCTCAAGCCCAAAAATAAACAAACAAACAAAATCCCATCTTCAAACCCATGTGATTAAAGTCCTGGTTTGCTCTTGCCAGAATAAACGTTCAACAGACTGTTGTGGGGATTTGGAGTATTTGAACCTCACCCTGTCGGCCTCAGCCCCTGGATCCTGATCCCTCTGCTGAGCCTTCCTGCCCTCCAGCGGAGCCACATCCCACCCAGCCTGGAGTCACCTGAGAACTGAGGGAGCCCTCGATCCTCTTACTCACGTTGTCAGTAAAGACATTCAGTAGGACCAGCCCCAGCACCGAGCCCTGGGGAACACCCTGCTGCTGGAGGGTTTGGAAATACAGAGGAACCCCTCAGGCTGGAAGAGTGGTGGAAGGATAGTTTATATGGGGTGAGGAGTGTTCACTGTATGCTTGTCTTTCTGCTGTATCCCAGATGGTGCTGGCAAACACAGTTGGGGGAAATGGGCTGAAGGGATCTCTGCTGTGGACTGCTAAACCTTTCCTAAGTTCCTAAGACCTTTTATTTTTATTTTTTCCCCCTATTTTCCTGGTGCATGAATTTATTATTCCCCATTTTCCATTTCTGGCATGATTTTAGCTTCACTTCTCTGTTTGTCTGTAAAGTACCGCAAACAATTAGTCTTAAACTTCCTTTTCTTTGCCTAATAACACCTCTGTTTTTAGATTTAAACTGCTTGCACTCTTTTCTTCTGTTCTTTGTTCTGGTCTTTGGGAGCTCTGCCTTGCCCCCCATCCCCATCCTGCCCCCAGGAAATCCCCACATGCCCCTGTGCTTTCATTTCTTGTTCACCCACTGCGATTTATTCAGTAGGAGGCTCTAAACCACAATGTTCAGCCCATAAACAAAATACCAAGGTGGCAGCTTGATGGGCCAATTACAGAAAGGTAATTGTAAAACCGTGCTTTTATTTCCTCCAGACATTGTGTGCAGAAGTCGTAAAGTGGACTGCACATTACTGCAGTCAAATTATGACAAATGAGAATTCATGCCAACATTTGGGCATGGCTTTGGCAACTCGTAGATTTATCAGCTGATTAGAAATAAAAGATGAAGACACACTGCCCATTGGTTCATTGAAAAGCTGTTCAGATGCTGATATAATGGAACTATTATTCCTAAGAAATTTGATTAAATGTAATATTATTCTTCTACAGCACCACTTTTCTGTCTGCAGTCTCGCTGGAAAGAATAATCTGTTGTAATAATATCAATCTTGGTAGATAATACCATCAAACTTTAAACCAATGGAATATTTCACTTAACAAAGTGATATGATTACTTGCTTTTAAAATAATTTCTCTGTTTTCATTGATTTGGCTTAAATCCAAGAAGTCTTGGAATGGAATAAAATCATAACCTTTCGATTTTCCAGTAGTTTCCAAGTGTGACACTGAAGTAACCAGATTGTTATCTGTTGCTTGTTTACCTGGGATTTATAAAATTCTTCATCTGCAAGGCCCTCCTTCTTTAGCCAACATTAATTTCTCCAGGTCAGCATTCATTTCTCCCAAGGATTTTATGCTTGTGCAATTTGTACCATTTTTGTCAGTGTAGATTATACTTGTACAAACTCGATTTTATCAGGACTTTTTTTGATTGCAAAATAATACTGTGCTATGAGGAATTAGATATTGTAGGATTTCCTGTAATTACATTTATTGAGCTTATTGCAATTGATTTGCAGATAAATAGTCATGTGATGATGATCTAGTATGTCCTCTGGTATAATGTCAGTCCGTCCTAAGCCTCTGTTTATGTTGGGGGCTGGTGCAAGGGCATGGCTGGGAGTGACAGAATTGAATCTTGATGGTAAAACTTTCTAGATTCATACAGAATGTCATAAAATACATAATCAAATGTGAAAGTGACTTTCTGCCCCTTTTTCCTGGCTCATCTTATGTCCAGCAAGTCTCAGAGACTTGTTATATTTTCTACAGTGGCTCAAATTTAGGGGTTTTATTTAAATTTCAGTTAGGTATTCAGCATTTAGTAAAGATCTAAATGAATAGAGAGAATTAATTGCAGAAAAATAATGACCTGTGCAGTATTTTTCCATGTTAGTTTTATTAGTGATATAAGGCAAAATTCAGCAAAATACAAGTATTTGCCTCATACAAGGGGAGAGAGAATCAAGCTACAATAGAAAATGTTTGTAGTAGCACCATAGTGGGTATAACTGGAAAAGCAGAAGTGAGCTGTATGCCTGGTATTGTTTTAAATCTTATCATTCTGTTTGTTTCAATAGATTTTGAGGCTTGAAAAATTAACTGTAGGTAATTTTTAAAACTGCCTTTAAATTTTCTTCCTTTTAGTCACTTGGAAATTTCTGTTGTTCTGGCAATTTAGATCAGAATAAATAAAAGTTCCCAACCAGCTTTAACTGTGCTATTAATTTTTATATATATCAATAGGCCAGGCAGACAGATCATTATCACTCAGCAACATCAGCAGGAACAGGATCAAAAGGCAAAGCAGCATTTAACCAAGAAAATATCCCCATGTTGCACATATGAAAGAGAGCTGAGGAGTTCTGCCAGCAATTAGAGTCCCAGTGAGGGTCCTGCTGCTCTTACTCTGCAGCCAAGACATTACTAAGCCTGACCTATGCACTGCATGTAGTTCTAGAATGCATAAATATGAATATAATAAAATAACCCACATAGGATTGTCTGTAGATAAGCTGGCTTCTTTTTCTGAGATAAGACGTAATCACTGCGGTGTGTTTTCATTGGGAGCTGTTTGTGCCTGAAGAGCAGAGCAGTACAGAATGCAGTCAGAAGTGTTCTCCACGCACCATGACTTGGTATTTTGTGGGGAAGAACCTATTTGTCCTGTAAAGCTCTTTTGCACATTTTTGAGGAGTCTGCTCAGAGTGAATGAACTCGCTTGGATGATGAAGGGTATTGCTCTATTCTCCTGAACACCGGGCGGAAGGGAAGGAGAGAAACGAGCTGGTAGGATAAGGGCGGGTGATAGTTGTGTGCATTACGTTGATCCCTGTCCTGCACCAACAGTCTTACAGGATACACGGGATACACCCACTGTGCAGGCACACGGCTGCTTTTATCAGTGAAATACAGTCTGTGCTCAACTCTGGGCTGCAAGAAGTTGCCTGGGAAGAGCAGTGGTGCCCACGGTCCTTAAACTGCCACTTGGACTGGGGACATTAAGGGAGCCCACAGGAAAGGTAGAGATACACACAGGGCCTGGAGAGACAGGGCAAGGGGAATGGCTTCACACTGACAGAGAACAGGGTTAGATGGGATATCGGGAAAAGCTTCCCTGTGAGGGTGGGGAGGCCCTGGCACAGGTTGCCCAGAGAAGCTGTGGCTGCCCCATCCCTGGAAGTGTCCAAGGCCAGGTTGGACGGGGCTTGGAGCAACCTGGGCTAGTGGAAGGTGTCCTGCCCATGCCAGGGGGTGGAACGTGTTGATCTTTAAGGTCCCTTCCAAACCAAATCAGTCTATAATTCTATGATTATTTATCATGCTATTCTGTTCCTCAAGAGGTTATATATTTATACTTCTTTAATTATATTTCTGATAGGAGGAGTCTTTCTGCATTACTAGTGTTTTCTTACATCCCTACGGAGTGTGGTTAACATGACTATTTCTCTATTATTAAAAAAACTGGCATTTTCCTCTTTGTGGTAATTGGAAGACTGTTATTTGCTATCCTGATTTAATTTTTGCAGTGCACAGTGGATTATTCCTGTTGGCTCTACATTTGACTTTAAAGTATTTCTTGTTGATCTGAGTTTTCTGTGTGATTTGTGTGGAGAAAGGATTTTAATTTTTAAAGAGATTTGTCACCTGCAGTATCTTGTTCAGAGGAGAGGCAGCCTTTGTCATGGTGATTTTGTGCATACCAGGAATATATTTTATAAACACACTGCCTACTTCTTCCTGTCTTTAATGGGTGTAATGGCTGCCAAAGTAAAGTTTCAAATGTCATCAAAACAGCAAGAGAATTAAACCTCATTTCTGGGTTGTCTCAGGAGAAGACAGATCCCATTAGATAAGTTAGAAAGCATGGTTGAGATGTCCCCAGCAGTGCTTAGAGACACAGTGCCAGGGACTGAGTCCGTGAGAAAAGAGAGGGCAGTGGCAGTGGGGAGTAGGAAGCAGTTTTCAATACCTACTTCCACCTCACCTCCTTCCTCAGAGGGCCAGGTGATGCAGGTCTCTGGTGAAGTGTTTATGGCATGAATAAGGCAAACCCTTCACGCATCACATGGGTCACAATTCAAGAAGGAGCCAGAATAAAAAGTCTGACCGAGCAGATCATGGCATCCAGTAGCTTGCTGTAATATACAATATTTACTATAAATATTCAAAATTACAGTGACAACCAAAACCATGTGGTTTAGAACACATTCTTCTGAAGGAATGCATATGTGATGGTGGATATTCCAGGTGGAGGGAGAGTCACAACTCTAGAGAATAACTCTCAGTGGATGGTGCAGGTGTGGATAACTGCATAGGCTGGAGGTAAAGAGTAAAGAGAAAAAGGTGTTATATGGAGCTGATGAAACTAGCTCAGTATGGCCCTTGCTGTCATCAGCATCATAGAATGGTTTGGGTTGGAAGGACCTTAAAGCTCACCCCATTCCACTCCCTGCCATAGGCAGGGACACCCTCCACTAGCCCAGGCTGCTCCAAGCCCCGTCCAACCTGGCCTTGGACACTTCCAGGGATGGGGTAGCCACAGCTTCTCTGGGCAACCTGTGCCAGGGCCTCCCCACCCTCACAGGGAACAATTCCTTCCCAATATCCCATCTAACCCTGTTCTGTTCTCTGTCAGTGTGAAGCCATTCCCGCTTGTCCTGTCACTCCAGGCCTTCATAAATCCCTCTCCAGCTTTTTCTAGGTAATAATTATCCTCCAAAGTAACATAGTTTCAACAAAGTAATAGGATTTGTTAAATCAATTATGTAGCTTTAAGAACGTGTCTTGTCCAAGATGGAAAATATCCAAACATCCACTTTTAATACAATCACAAGCAAAACATTAACATATCCTGGTAAGGGCCAAAGCTGACAAAGGTGGAGGTCAGTCTGGCATCCAGAGTCATAAAGTAGAGTGCAGGATATGAGAGCTTGGTTCAGATGAATGCTGTTACTGTTTTCAGGTTTTGTATCTATTGTTCTGCCTGAATTTGCTTCATGTTCTTTTACTTTCTTTTCCTCCGTCTGAGACTCCTTGTTTCATACATCATCCATCTGAAATGAGTTAGAGAAATGTAAAACTGTAAATCTTGGAAGAAGGAAATAGAACAATATATAATTAAAATAAATATTTATATTCTTTTAATAAATATTAAAATATTAAAATATTAAAATATTTATTACATAAAATAGCAGGTTTTTTTCTCTCCTGCTGCTGTAGTTGTACTAATTCTTGTGCACTTTTAGCAGTTACAAGGCTAGTACAGTCAATGTTTCTTTATCTCTAATGTAGGCTTCACATTTCTCTCAAGAAATTGAGGATCTAACAGCAGGTTACCTTTGTTTTATCTTTGTTAAATCTGCTTTTATTTCTATTCCTTAGAACACAATGGGTGGATGTTTGTAATTTCCAGAACTAAAATCTAAAAATGCTTCTCTCCACCGAAATGCTTCATGATGACATTTTACGATATCATTTACTATTTACATTTTCCCGCGTGGCTCTAGCAGAGATTTGCTGTTTGTATGTGCAGCACTCCCTCAGAGATTTACTGAGACCTGCTTTGCAAATCCGAGATCACAGGTCTGGTGTAGGACTGGGACTATTTTAGCCTGGGATTTCACTGTGTGCCTTTGCCCTCACTCCTTCTGCAGGGACTCAGCCCCCCTTCCCCCCGGACAGTGACATCCGTTCAGGCCATAGCCACAATTTGCTCCTCTCTTCAGATTGATTTCCCCTCTGAAGCAATAGATCTGGAGCTGCTCTGTAAGCACAAGGCCCTCAGAGTGCTGCATTTCCATCTCCCAGTGGCAGTGGCCCGAAGAGAAGCAGAGCCAGCACAGGCATTTTATCAAGGCCACCAAAAACAGTGTTTTACTGGATTTATTTTGAGAAGGCAGGATTTTTCCAGCTGCAGGACAGCTGTAGGAGCTAAGGTCTGTCTTTTTTTTAACTGTCAGATGGCAAAGCTGAGGTGGAGCTGTACTTGCCAAGGGTACCAGTTTCATGGTGATGAAAGGAAGAACAGCAGAACCTCTTTTAGAGCTTTGTGACCTCCCCCCTGCACTTGTTCTCGATGTGCTTTGGTTTCTCATGACGTTTTCTCAAAAGTCTTTCCCTGAGTTAAGGTAGAGACTGTACCTGCAGTAATAAATTGAAGAGTGTTGTGGAACACTCCCAGGCACTGTCACTTGATCTCAAAACCTGTCAAGCTGCTACAACGGTCACGGTGTCCACGGGACAGAAGCAGAACCATCCTGGGGTGGGATAACACAGGGGCTGTTGAAGAGCCTCCTCTCACTGAATTCCCAGTACTTACAGTCTGACTGTTTGAAGATTTAAGTTTGAAGTTCTATGTCTTCTGATGCTTTCTTTGGTGTTAAATATTCTGGCTCTAAATATCCCTGCGCTCACAAATGCCCATCGCCTGGAATCTCTGCCTTGCTCCCCTCAGCAATGTACCATGCACTGATACACTAGAATTAGCAAGATATTTATATCTTTTATTTCAGTACAGAGGTTTTAAATTAAACCCCAAGTATCTGGAGTGTGTTTTGGAAATGCTTGGGTTTTTTTCCTAAAATTTTTGGAAGGTAAATTCACCTTCTGTATTTCTAAACGTGGTGTCAAATATTTAAGTCTAACATAAAAAGAAACAAGAATGTTGCTTCTTAAGTAGGATTTGTCTCAGGGAATTAGTAAGCACTGATCCAAACCCCTAAACAGAGGGTCACCTGTCTCCTTTATGCTTTCCCATTAGGCAAAAGTTAGAAGATAAAATGGGAATATGACAATAAATCTCTTTTATCTGCTGATAGAAGAATTTGTAGTTAGGTAAAAAGGCATACCCTAAATAGCATCCTGAATAGATTTGTGTCAGAGAGGATATAATGTTCTTGCATATTAATTTTTATTTGAAAAATATATTTTATTTCAATGAAATAAGGAAACCTTGCTTTTTTGTATCATAGGAACAATTTTGGCATGTACTGGTCATATTCCCCATCAAATCAGGACATAAAAAATCATACATAATGCTCTTAAAGGGCAGAAATATTAATACTGTCATACTTTGTACTTAGCTCTTGAGCACATTACTATTAGTCTGAGATGGTTATGATAAATAGCTTTGAATAAGAAAACTCAAAGAACAAAGAAATATACAGGAGGTCTATGAAATGTGTGATCTGTCAGAGCCATGTTGGCAGGATGTAAGTCCCAAAGATGCTACAGCTCTTTTTTATTTGATGCCATTGTAAGACAATGTGTTAAGTATGAAGGTTCCTGTTGATTTCTGTGGTTCATTATTTCCAGGACTGGAAGGATTAAATAAAAAGCTAGAACGTGTAGAATACTAGAGGGAGAGTAGAAGAGGACATGACAACTAGCAGATAAAAAATGAAGGCAGAATTGTTGTAATTTCTCTTTCTACTGCTTGGCATAATGAACTCCATAATTTGATATTTGCCAGGAATGGATTTTCCCATTTCTGCCCCGTTTTGCCTATGCATCCAAAGGTAGTTTCTGGGCACTGACATCGCCTGTCTTGCTACCCACTTTGCTTGTGCAAATGCAGTAGTTGTGAACGTATTCCTGTTTCCTTTTTGTCTAAATTTATGTTTTGATCATAGTTCTGTTTGAAGGACAAAATTTCCCTCTTAGATCTGCACATCGAAGCTCAGCTCTAATAATCAGCTCTCGCTTTGAGTGGATCCCCCAGTGAGATCAATGGGACTTCTGCATGCAGGGCAAGAACAGCTATTAGAGGTGAGCTTTGCTCTGCAGATTTCAGAGGACATCTCTGTCTTAGGTATGAATTATTTATTTATGTATTTATTTATTGTTAAGGGTAAGCCACATCTTTACATGCAGCTTCTACATGTGATGCTAGTGCCCAGTACAAGGTTATTTCTTATACATATTATTTCCTATCCTTCTGATATCAAAGAAGTAATGCCACAGAGGAAGGTATAGCTTAAATTGTAGGCAAAAAATATCTACAAATCATACAATCACATAATGTTTAGAGTTGGAAGAGACCTTAAAGATCATCTCGTTCCACTCCCTGCCATAGGGAGCTTCCACTAGCCCAGGTTGCTCCAAGCCCTGTCCAACCTGACCTCTTGGACACTTCCAGGGATGGGGCAGCCACAGCTTCTCTGGGCAACCTGTGCCAGGGCCTCACCTTTCTCACAGCCAAGAATTTCTTCCCAATATCCCATCTAACCCTGCCCTCTCTCAGTGTGAAGCCTTGTCCTGTCACTCCAGACCCTTAGAAATAGTCTCTATCTTTCTTCATGGTTTCCTTCAGGTCCTGCAAGGCCACACTCAGGTCACCCCAAAGCTTCTCTTCTCCAGGCTGAACAATCCCAACTCTCCCAGCCTTTCCTCCCAGCAGAGCTGCTCCAGCCCTCTGATCATCTTGATGCCTCCTCTGGACTTGCTCCAGCAGCTCCATGTCCTTCCTGGGCCCCCAGAGCTGGAGCAGTTCTGCAGGGGGGTGTCACCTGAGGTGGCAGAGGGGCAGAATCACCTCCCTTGATCAGGGAATGTATCCTGACAGAGTCCATTGTGTAGACACCTGGACACTGATATGTTCAGAGAATCCTGGAGGGAATAAAGGAACTGACCTCTGGGTCTCTGTGTGACTGGTGTGTCTGACTGGCACAGCCAAGTCTGGTTCCAGTGTAGGAGGGCAGAAATGAGCTGTTGGTATCTGTGTGGTGAGGTCACATCCAGCCACAGGGACTGGACAGAAGCAATCCAGGAGCAATCTCAGAGAGTAGTTCCTAAAAGAGGGTTGCACAGTACTATTTGTGCCACGTTCTTTTTCCTGAATCAGAGCAATCACCACATTTAGCTACGACGTACAATACTCCTGTTAAATAGAATGACCTGGAAAAGGGTTGGAAATCCTTTAATGTAGATACAAAAATATGTAGTTTTGAGAACAAGAGAGGAAAAATGGAAAAGAATAAGTTTACAGTAATGCACTGTTTATGTGCCTGAGATAATACTTCCGTATTTTTGTATCAGTTGGGTACATATAAAAGAGGGGAGTGTGTTCTTGACATTCTGCAGCTCCCACCCAGTTTAACTTGCACTCACTCAGGAAGCAGGTGTTTAAGTTGTTCACTCCTCGGGCTGCCTCTCATGATGTTTCTGCGAGAGATCGCTGTCTGTGTGAGAGGGTCAGTGGGACAGGGCAGAGCCCAGGTCCTCTTCAGCGGGGGTTTCAGCTAATCTGTCTGCTGGTAAACACAGTTAAGTCAAGGCAATGCTGTTTGCTCTTGTCTGTGCTGCAGGGGTGACAGCCTGTGGCACAAAGGCAGGTGACAGCCGGAGGGGAATAGCTGCTGCATCAGTTTTCCTTCTCTGTGGAAAACAAGGAGGGAAGTGTTTCACACAGACCCGGTTCACTGGGTGTGGCTTCTAGTTCAGACTAATTCTGGCTTAACATTTCCCCTACACAACACAAGCATGACCACAATAGAATTGCGAAATCTCTTTTAACCAGGTACTGAAGAATTTTGAAATCCTCCCAAGAAAGCACAAAGGACAGCGTTTTTGTGATTAATGACTATTATAAAACATCAGTGTTCTCTCCAGTATTTTCATATATGCTGGAAACTTAATGAAATCTACATGGATTTAATATTTCAGCGGTTTCAGGTGATATCACCTGCCTATATGACATGCTGTAAATTGCTTAATTAGCTGGCAGATGAGAAATACCAAATGGACTCTCTCACTTTGTGCACTAAAGCTGTGCTGGTACAATTTACTGTACAGCTGAATTAGTGGGAATTCATTCTTAGTTTTACCTTGTGCTAGCAACATGAATGGAACTGAAGAAAGAACACTTTTGAATGGGCCAGACACCATTAATCTTACTAATTAGTAATTGATATCAAATATATCTTTAAAAAATATATGAAAACATGCTTTCTTGGGAACTGGACCTCTCTTTAGTACTGGACAAATGCTTCAACTGATTTTCATTTCGAGTTGTTTTTGTCTCTTTATGTTATTTTGTTCTTTCAATCTAAATATTTTAACTTTTTTTCTCAAGGCTGTATGAGGTCCACAGGAGGAAGTCTATAGCTTTCATCTTGATTTATGGAGCCGATGATAAAAGTTTAGTCTCACAGCTTGTCGCCCATTTCTCTGCTAGATTGCTGCCTACAGCATATGTTCAAAGACAGGTTGCCCATAGTTGAATGTAGCTTTATTTCAGTAAACATAGCCTACAGTAGAAACATATTGAATTTAGGCTAAACTTGCAGAGGGACCTGAAAGAAAAACACTAGGTGTGGTGCTGGGTTGCAGTTAACTCTGTCCTAACTTTGATAAGCCTGTGTGGCTGAGCTGGAGGGGCAGAAGGGGATGGGGCTCAGCCCTGGTTTGGGTGTCTGCAGCGGCTGTGGTTTGGGGCTCAGGGTGTACAGAAACAAGATATTGTCGCTGTTGTTGTATGAATTACCCCATATTTTCAATTTTCTGTGTCTCCAGAATCTTTCCCTCTCAGATATCACAAAGAATTATTTCTGTGCGAGGTTCTCATGCTATAGAGGAGAAACTGCAGGTGAATAAGAGAATTATTCAACTCCAGGTGGGGAAGAAGACTTCTTCTTTATGCGTCTTCAGAAACCCAGGAAGATGGAGTCATCACCTTGAAATACCCTTCACTGTTACATATATTCTTCTATATGTATATATATATACCCCATATTTAATGTATAAGAATTATGCACACATATATATGCACACATTATGTTAATAACAGCAAAGCCACTCCTTACCAGTGTCATCAACAATAGTTAAATATTAATTTAATAATAAAATTAATGCAGTTAATATGTTAGTGTTTGCCATAGAAGTGTGTTCTCAGTTATACCAAAACAGGATGTATGTTTGTTTTTTTCTTAGAGTAAGCATTCACTGCCACTAAAATACAGCAACACCTCACCAAATAAGGTCAGGAATTACTGCAAGGAGCCTCAGCTACAGCAGAAAGGTGATTCTTTGTGCAGCCCTGTCCATCGATTGCAGCCCACTCCAAACTATTACTCTGCAGAAATCCAAAATTACTGAACTCTTCCAGTGTTAAATATTTGGCAATGAAGGGGCAGTGTTTGTTTGTTCTTGGTGTTGCACAAAGTGCCACGCAAAGCTGCATTTCTGTCACTAGTGGTGGAAACATCTATCACTGACCAAGGGACAGACAGCAAACAGATTTACACTGAAAGGGAAGAAATATTCAGCTTAAATGCATGAGATTGAAGGGAATTTTTTGTTACTAAAGTTCGTGGAAGCAGAATACAGTGAAGGATATTACTAGAACTACATGGTAAATAGGGGTTCATTAAGATCATCATCCATAACGTGCCTGTCACACACCCTTGGTCGAGAGCAGATTGTCTGCTCTGGGAAAGTCCAGATTAATGTATCCCTCATGTTGTTGTACTTGCTGGAGTGGCAGATTAAGTTCTATTTTTGGTGGCTAATTTCTAAATTAGCAGTTTCCATCAAGCCATGTTTACTGCTGTCACAGAAGAACAAGCTGGGATGCGCAGCCTCGCTGAGTGACGTGTAATTATAAAAAGCTGAGGATGTGCCCTTGTGCTTGCTGAATGAGATGGTGGCAGTTCTCTCTCAATAAACTGATGAGGGGTTTTTGCTGTGTATTTAGTTGGCACATCCTTTAATAGAAAAAGTACTGGGAGTTTTTTCCTATCACCAACTGGTAATTGGTCAAAATTAAAGCAGGCTTTTTCCTTAGTTTAATAATTTTCTTTTCCTGAATCTTTTGTACTTTTCCAGTCCCTGCTAAGTGGGTATGTTTGCTTCATATATTGTGGTTGTTTGAATACAGTTTTAGTGGTTGAAAAGTAAAAGAAAATGGCTTTCTCAGCTCTTATGAATAAATATGTCAGCCCTCATAAGGTTAAAACATGTTTGTGACTGGAGGTTCAATAACAGTGGTGAAATTCCAAGAAAAGTTCTAGCAACTGCATCAGACCGGAGTGATGACGTAAATTGGCTTCCTGAAGTTTTGTTCATTGTAGATATACACTCTCAGTACTCGAGGGAGTGAGCTTGGATTGACTCCTGCTTCCCAAAATCAGCCTTTCTGAAAACTGGCTCTCTTCAAACAACCCATCGAAGTTTTTTTAAGGTCTTAAAAAATGTGAAACTTCTGGGCAAAATTCTGGGGAAAATTCTCATGTCACTTGGGAAGTAAATATCAAGGTGACAGTGAGGCTTCAAAACTTACAAATCATTAGATTTTGTCAATGACAAGGAGTTCTGAGAAGAAACTATTTGTAGAAAGGAGGATATGCTGAATGTGGAGGGAGAAGTCAGGATATTGGCAAAGATCAGGAGACTTTTGTTCAATCTCTTGTGTATTAACTATGTGAAACAGAGCAGTGCTCACTCAGCACATAGACAGGATTCACAGCACACAGCCTGTCCATGTCCATGTGGGAACTCAATTTCAGTTTTAGAATAAAAAAAAATCAAAAATGTATCAGGTGATAGCACTCAGTGGTTCTGAGATGTGTCCATGTTGTGCTAATTAATACTAGTTAAGCAAAACCAACTCAGGTGCTACTTAGTCCAAGGCAGAAGAAGAGAGTTTTTGTATGGGTCATCTATATCTCTTAGAGATACTCAGATTAGTGATGGTTTAGGAATTCCATATAGTTATATTAATTTTAATACATTTATATTTATCTTGGCAGAGGAATCTTAATATCAAAGTACTCATTTGATTTACATTTTCTTACTACACATCTGCTTGGGTGATGAAGGAACACTCATATTCTTCAATGTATACATGAAATAGTTAAGCATCTTAACAAACTGCTATATATTCAAATATTAATTACACATGGAAATATTATCACAGATTAGACAGGATTATTTTTAACTTCAACATCTTTTATTTCTTATTCTGTGTTTTATTCTTGACAGGAAGGGCATTCAGGATGAGCAAGTGACTTTACTGAGACGGCAGTTTTTTAAAGAAGGATCTTGAAAAGGATTTGTAATCACTCCTTTGTATTTCTTTAGATAAGTTTGCTGGACTCCTCAGGGAGGAGTTGATTTCCTGAAACTTCATGTTAGTGCAGTGTGTTTGCCAAAAACATTCTTTGTCAAAGAGGTTGCAAAGTTTCTTTTCTGTTTGCCTCTTGAAGCTGCACGGCACACAGATGCCTACAGGGAGAAAGTGGAACAAAGACGTTGGTGTAAACGTCATTACTGTCAGCTATTTGGCGAAACAACTTGAAAACATTTTTCGTCAAGCAGTGGTTCATTCTGAGTAAAATGGTAAACATTAGGCTTTGGTTAAAACCTCTGGAATCTGTACTGTGGGGTTCCTTGAAGAAACTCCAACCAGACCTGTCTCCAGTACCCCTGAGAAGATGAAGCTATTTTGGATTGGGGTGACTCACTGAGCCCTGTGTAGGGAAGTTGTGCCAACACAAGTTTAGCAGGATCTGTGGGACTCTTTCTGTCCCAGCAGTCCACTATTATCTCCAGATAACAGCGGATCTGCAAGCAGTATTTTAGTCCTGGAAATGCTGACACATTCAGGTTGTATTTTCCTTTTCTCTGGTACAGACTTCTTACCTGTAACTTCCAGAAAAATAGACAGAGAACAGCACTAGAATAAATCATAGTGATTTCATTCTGCTCTTATTCTTATAAATTGTTGCCTAAATTGTCAACACCTCTTCACTATTAGTATTAAGTAAACTAGCTTTTATAAAATATGAGCAGCTCTATCATTTATCTTAAGCCCCAATCTATCTTCTTGTTGTTTTTAAAGGTAAGATATAACAGTAAGTGAAATCAGGAATTGCTTCCCTGAGGAAATTTTACTGTGATCAAAGCAACCTGACTGTTCAGGAGTGAAAGCAATGCCTGGCTTAATGAAATCTAAAAGAAATTAGATAAATAGACAAAATGGGGGATTCCAAACAAATTTTATAGTAACTCTGGAGAGTCAATGCAAATTACTGAGCCTTCAGGCTGAATATGGAGGGGGCAACAGTAGGAATAAATGAGCTCAGGAATGTATTCTTTTGAAGAAAGGGAAGGTAAGAGTGTGGACATGGCTCAGGAGAGCTGGACACTTGATTATATTAAATTGCTTTTGGGGTAATATGGGTGAAGGGTGATGAGAGAAGAGACTAAATCAAATGAGAAGTGAAGAGCAGAGTTATGTAGAGCCTCAAAGGTGAGGGCAGAAAGATTGAAGTTTAATTTAAAATCTAAATTTTTCAGAAAATTGAATTTAAAATATATCTATACTACTTACTAAATGGAAGATTATTATGCAAGCAGTAGTCTGGTTTGAATGTCTTTTTCCCCATCTTCAGGTCTGGCACAGGAACAAACATGAAGTGGGCCAGACTGAAGTGTCTGCCACTTCCAAATAAAGCTTGAAATTAAAATAATTCTAGTTCTAGTTTAAAAGTCATAGGGTTTGCTGTTGATCAACCTAATAAACTTTATACTTGTAATATCTCATTTCTGAGAGACCCGCTTTGTATCTTCCACTCACAACCTCAGGATTATATTGTTTGCCAGATTTGGGGCTAGGAGATCATGTTCCCAGAAGAGATTGATGAGCTAATGGACCATTTACAAGGGTCATTTAAGCATAATTGCAGTGTTTGATTTGTGCAAAATTTGTCAGTAAAAGTGATTCAAAACACAGGGACAACTCTTGTTGTTTGCTTTTATCATCCAGTCTGTGGG
Source organism: Cephalopterus ornatus (assembly GCA_013396775.1). NCBI lineage: Eukaryota > Metazoa > Chordata > Aves > Passeriformes > Cotingidae > Cephalopterus > Cephalopterus ornatus. The sequence continues at coordinate 49,124 of VZRE01001863.1, forward strand.
GATAGAAATCACTGTATTCATTCAGGAGTGTCTGATGTTTTCTTTGCTCCTCTTCTTTAGCAAGCCAGGGAAAAGTAAGGAAGATATTTTCTTAATTCCTGTCTATCTAAGCATCTGTGTCTGGGGGAGAAACACAGCTTTCCTCAGAACACCACTTGCAAGGAGCCTTGAAACAATATGTCACTAATGAGAGTCTTTTGCAGGTAAGCACCAGGGTGTTCCAGGGCATGTCATGAATGCAGATGCAGCTGAATTACTGCCAAATTGCTCTGCACATATTCAGCCAAGGTTAGGAACTGTTGTGGTTCTGCCTGTTTTATGTAACCTTCAAGTTAACCTTAGACTCTCATCTCTTCTTCCGCCCCACTAAACCTGGGTGGATACCATTACTTTGTTTTGAATGCATTTCAGCTTCTGCAATCAGTGTTTTTCGCAGGAAAAAAAAAAATCAAGAGTTTGGTTGGCTTAAAAGCCTCCCTTTTTTTTTTTTTTCCTCTCTGTCTTCTTCAGAGGAAGGTGAGAACAGGTTTTTGGATCTGACACTGACATCTGTACAGCACTTACTCTTTTTTGTCCTGCGTGATGGCCAGCAAAATACTCATGCTATTGCAATTGTGTTTTCATTTTTTAAACCTAGTTGTTTAATCATGGGGTAGCGATACCAAGACCGACATTGTCTGCTTATTTTTGTATAGATCTCCACCTCTGTCTATAGCCATCTGTTGTATTTTCTCCTTAGGCAGATATCCAAACAAATAGTCTGCGAAGCAAATATAGCAGAGTTAGGGTCAAATGCCATTTATGATGTGTGCTAACTGTGTTCCCGTTCTAGCAAAGTCTTTTCTGTACAGGTCTATATATTATATTTTAAAATACGCAGGTGGGAATCGTTAATAAGAGTTGTGCTTGTGTGTTAGGCACAAAATCTGCCCTGCCTGGTATCACCTTTCTTAAAGGCAGGATCACCTCCACTGGAGTCTGTCGGTGGCTTTTGGATCTGTTTCTCTTGACAGAAGAAAGAAGAATAAGTTGTGTTGGTCCCAGTCTTGTCTGGTTCTATAGTATTCTAGGAGTAACAGGGTAGGCCTTTCTTGACCACAGCTTGGACAGAGCGAGTGGGGTTTGGAGGGGTGCTGGGGGAAGAAGAGTGGGGGATAAGAATATTGCAATAGTATGGGGTTTGTGGGTGTCTGTGGAGCTCAGCCCTCGAGCTTATCTTCACACTAGAACATGGCCTGCATGAAAGCATCATCAGAGAGGGCAGAAACATAATATAATATAATATAATCTGTTACCATGCGGCGCAAGTTGGGCTGAGTTTGTTTTCATTGCAAGTATGTCTTTGACCTAAATGGATTTTCATCCCGTCACTATTTCAATACCTTAAACCCATATAATTTTCTCCCACATGACTGTTTTAAAATGTTCAGCTTCTAAACATCTGCATTTAGGGCCACCATTTGTATAACACTTCATTAGGAAACCATTGGAAAGTTGGAGAGACTCTTAATTTAAATCAATTCCAAGGAAGGTTGTCAGCTGTATTTCCACTATCCATCTATTTCCATGTATTTACACTTTGCACTATGTGAGAGGAAGGGGATTTCTGTTTTACTCAATCCAGTAACTTCTCAGACCTGATCTGGTCCTTAGATTCAGGAAGTAAAGCTGGGACTTAGGACCAGAAAATTCTGTGAAGCACAGACAGAAAAGCTGCGGTATAAATGTGGGAAATTAACTGAGATCATTACCTGATCAACTGTTTTAATATATTAAATATAAACATATTTACATCTGGTGGATATAAGCAGTTAAGTAGCTTTCTGTAAGCTCAGACACCTTCCTCCCATCACCCACTGGTTTTGCCGCTCCCATGTGGTTATTTTATTTTTGTGATAATATTTTGTTTTGGTTGGAGCAGGTTGGTAAACAACTGAGCTGTGATAATTGCTTCACTAGTTTGTTTGGTTTTATTTCCTCTTTGGGATAGTCTGTGTAGCTGTGTTTGTACTGCCTGCTCCTCAGGCAAATGTTTAGGTATGGAGATATTATCTCCTAGACAACTTTGTATTAAGTTTTTGTGTATTTAATTCTTCACATTTCTGTATTTTTTCTACTACTTCTTCTTTCCACTCCTTCTTGTTTCTGTTAAGAGAAATTATTTACAATTGCTCTTTATTATTAAGAGAAAGGATATGTCATTAAAATGCATCATTACAAGAATTTTACTGCATGTGTATGAACTTTAGAACAGATTTCTGTGCTCAGACAAGCCTTTACACCTTTCTCAGCCCCCTTTCTATCCCAGAAGCATGATATAGTTTCATTAAGATACAAACCAGTTAAGTTGAACTCTGTACTGGTATCTTAGGGGTCACCTCAGTCAGTATTGTCTGAGGAGAGAGTCAGTTTATTTAAAATACATTGTTTCTGCTTTTGTCTAATTCTACTGAATACAGAAAAAAATGTTTTTACACAAACAGGAAGGGTTTCCTAAAAGGAATAAAGAAAAATTTGATCGTCTTTGGTTCCTCAGTGAGCTGGACTCAGCTGTACAACACAGAGAGTGTGTCCCCATTTTATTGTTTGCTGAGGGGTAAACGCAAAATAGGACCTTTCTGGACTAAATCTGGCCATTGCCATTTCCCTGTGTAAGTGCAGTCTACAGGAATGTAGTTTAGAGGAAAACGGGCTATATTTTATTCTTGCTTGTTCTACTTTTAATAATTGTTACTCTTCCAAGTTTTAACACATTCCTTTGTCATCCCACATACGTATGGTAATGATGAGAGGCACTTCCTTCATTGCTACTCTGTTCTTTTAACAATCCACATGAGTGACACAGATTAATAAAATGTGACATTTCAGGATCCAGAGTAAAATATGAAATAAAAAATGACTGTTTGAGGAAAAATTAGTCATATGCAGAGGGACCTATTAAAGTTGCCTCACATATCAAGCCTTTGTTCTGAGCATGTGTGACTGGAAGTGCAAAGCCAGGCTGTCAGAATTTGTTTAGCTAATGATTCTAACTTGTTAAAATTTTAACCATGGCTCCTTTTGTTGTGCTTCAAAGGATCCGTAATGCTCTTTATATTAATTTGTCTTATATTCTTGAGAAATATAACATGTTTTAGTTATTATTCGGATATTGATTTGACTGCTTGGCAAGTACTGTTTATAACTAATTTTTATTTGGAATCTGGGGTTCGGTGTAAAAACGAATGTGCATAAAATTCATAGCTCATGTACAAGTGCTTTTTTGTTATCCACTAAGACACGAGATACAAATCAAGTGTGAGAAGAGCTGGAAGCCAGACTGCAAGATGTGAATGCTAAAATCTATCACAACCCATACTGTCAGAGAAATGCACATCTAAAATCCTTGGTCATGTATAATAATAGACTGAAACGCAAATAGGATGCTCGAACATCAAACTTTGAGAACACTTTTGTCTTGAAGAGAGGAGAACTTGAAAACAATCATAAAAGTGCAATGTGTGAAGGAACTCATGCTGATGTTTTCAGCATGGCACTACCAGGCCTGTTATCTTTATTCTGTCTCTGTGTGGTGAGCAATAATAAGAAAGGATTTTGCTTTCTGTGTTAAGCTGCTGGGTAACCATCTGGTTACAGAAATGCATAACATTTTTGGATTATGTTTGGCACAGTTCTGGCCTCCCATCAGTCCCTGCCCACACTACAGACATTTTCCTCCCTGAGCTGGTTCCAGAGCCCAGTAGAATGAATGGAGCTGCTGTGGTTTTCAATAGGCTTTGGAGTCACTTAATTTTCATAACCTGTTTCTTGCACAAACATTCAAAGCACAGAAGCTGCTTCTCCCAGTGTGCAGAGGGAGGTGGGCTTCCAGATTCCAGGGTGAAGAGAGATGTTTTTGAACAGATACGTCCAAATGCAGTTGTTTGCCTGTGCGTGCCCTCTTGTCATCAGAAAAAGGGCCTCTTGAAACATTTGCTGGAAAAGAAGGACAGCTTGAGAAATGCTTTGAAAAGACGGGTTCAACCCCAAACCAGACATAGGGAACATTTGTATAAGGTGGGTCTCAGCAAAACAAAGAACTGAACATTTTGTTTCTTACCTAGAAAGTTGTGACTGATCAGGGACACCTTCTTTCACAAGGAATATAATTTCTGTTCTATCTGTTTCTGGTGAGATTGAGCTCTTAAACACACAAGGAAAAAAGCAATCCTACCCTCTCCTTAATCTGCAGGTCTTGGCTCTGCTTTGCTGGGATAGTTTCATACCCACCTGTCCATTACTTCCCTGGGTAGTGAATTCTTCCTTTTAAAAAAAAACCAACTTGTTTGAATTTCTCATGTCATAAAAAGTCATATAAAGTGCTCATAATTAAATTATTGACCTGGTCTGTGAGGCGAAAATCACACACAGTAACAAGTCCTGTTAGTACTAGCACAACCACTTAGTTGTGGATTATTGTTTGGATCTGCTGTCAAATTCAGGAGCACCTCAAGGAAGGTGTGGTTGGGCACAAGTCAGGTCATAGAGCCACACAGGAGGTATCAGCATGTGAAGTGCACTGTGCTCACAACTAGACTGTGTTAATAATTGTATTTTTATAGCACATTGTTTGGCCCAGATAGATTGCATTGGTATTAACTGTAAGTATAAAAAAAAAAGTCTATATGAATAAATGAATCTGTGCAATTCAATTGGTTTAAAAGACGTATGAATCCTAAAGCACATGTGTATACATTCAGTTCATGCTTTGTAATTTCCTTCTGATATAATGAAAGAAAAAAAAGTACAGGGAAAATTACACATTACATTTGAAAATACTACGTACAGAATAGAATGGCACCAAATGTGTCCCCAGTCTATGTATTATGTGCACCTTTAGAAATCCCATTATATTTACCGGAGCTGAAGATTGATTGACAGTGTCGACTAGTGACCTTTCAAACCAGTTTTTCCATCCTCTACTTATTGACAAGTTTGTTCCTTTTCAAGTGTGGAGCTCAGGATTGTGCTCCCTCTCTGTCTCTTCCTAGCAGAGGTTTTGTCACAGCAGTTACAAGTGAGCATATGGAGGCAACAGCCTTTTGGGCATCAGAAGCCACAGCACCAGAACAAGCCACGTTAGTAGACTAGATGAAGGATGCTTCCTTGTTGATAAATATCATGTTGAAGTGTTCTATCTGCATGAAAATGTGTGTAGTTTCCTGTGCAAAGCCAAGGGGATTCCAAACTCTCTGCCCAGATTGGCAAAGCACACCCAAGTACGTGGATGGCCTGAGATGCCCGTATGCTACAGCTTATTTTTGGATTTCTCTTTGATTAATATCGTGCTTCAGTGCACCCATCTGTCTGTGTACTAAGTGCAAGTTGCAAAGGAAGATGAGTGATATACATCAATTAAAAATGCAGGCAAAGATTAGGACTTCAGCAAATTTCAGCAACTTTTTGATAGTAAGGTATTGCCAGATTTGAAATGTTAAACAAGTTCATAGAGTTTTCCAAATAAACAAAATCCGTTTCATAAATGAAATGAATACAAACCTGTGAGAAAGAATAATGCTTCCAGCCCTCCTTGTTCTAAGAGATCAGGAAAACACATGAGAGATGCAGAAGGTATTTTGGAGTCATAATAGCCTGGGATGGAGTTGGTGACATAACTGCAGTGATTTCCCAGAGACTAATTTTGAGGTAGTTTGGAAGGTCTGCAGTCTGCAGAGCAAAAGCTCTGCCTGTATTTTACCACAGACACATTAACCTCCCCTGCAAACTCTGCTTCACAAGTCAAGTCCCCAGCTTTCCTAAAGCTGTGCCTTCAAATCCATTTGGAGCAGTGGATGCATTGTCTGTGTCAGGCTTGGAAACTCAAGCTATTAGCCCAGAAGTTACTGAGTGAAATCAAAAAGCCTATAAGAAACTTAACCCACAGAGTTTAGCAGTCACTAAACCAGCTAACAAATAGAGATGATTTAAATTGCTTCACAATGCCACTTGCTTGCAGAATACCTGCCATCCCCTTGATAGGTTAAAAAATAATCTATTTGCAGCTCTAAGGCTGAAGAATGCAATGAATTTAGCAAGCTCAAGCCTCACTGCACTTGTCTTTCATGCTACCAAATGTGTCCTTTTAAGATATTATACTGTTTCACAGCTGATTGAATAAAGAATTTAAGAAGATATCTTCTCACAGTATATCTGTTCTTAAGTCTCTTATCATTTCTTAATGTTGGAACACATGCACGCCAAAATCCATGGGGCAGTTGGAAAATATTTATACAAAATGTCATGGCCGATGCTTTTAAAGCTTTGTTTGAATACCTAAGGAAAGCTTAGATTTCATACTTTACAGGAAAAAATAAACTCCTTATCCACGGACAAATACTTTATACCATAACGTGCTCCTTTGAAAGCAGTGGTTAATGACATAAAAAGGGTCAGTAAATTGCAACTTCAGAGCAATAGATTAACAATGACCAAATTTGTCACTGTAAATCCATTACAGTTAAACAAATTAAAGATCAAATGATTTGCCCCAGGGAACCTGCAGGTGATGTTTTCTGGGAGACTGAAGGACCTGTGGTTTTATTAAAGCCCTGTGCTGGTGGTGGTGTTGCATTCAGCCAACTCGCAGTGCAAATGTATGCTCACAAAGGTGCTGATGGATATTTAGACCTATACTCGTAGGTATGGATGTTGCAGATGTACCAAGCACTTGTAATGTTTTTGCTCTGTAAATAATTCAGTGTGTTTGGAGGTATTTGAGACAAAAACTGCCTTGGGATATCAGAGGGTCATACATTCAGTGAGAATCGGCTTCTCCATTAACTAGCACTGGCACTGAATCAATATAGTGTGAGTTATGCTGTCAGCTCCTTCATTTCAGCTTCATAAAAATGGGAGAGAAATATCCAAATTTCACAATGGTTTATCCGAAGCTGAAAGAATCTCAGTGACTTCTTTTGCATACGAAATTGCTGAAAGGATGAGAACAACAGAGCTCGGGGCCTTGGACAATTCAGTGAGGGTAAGGTTTTGTGTAGAGAAGGAGATAAGCATTATAGTTTTCCTGGTTTCTCATCACAGTTTTTTATTTTTCTGTTTGCATGCTGTGGGGTTTTTCTTTTTTTAGAATCAAGGTTAATGCCAAGAGTCCATGTCATGCTTGCAAAATTCACTGAAAATCTGTAAATCACTGACTAAGGTGTATAAGAACATATAGATGTTGGGGAGTGGAAATTTCTACTTAAAAAGACCGATAAAGATATTGCTCAAGGGCAATGAAGAGAAGGCTAAATTAAATTCTTTTAATGATACGTGTCTGAGGTTGTAAAATCTCACACAACACAAGATCAGCTTTCATGTACTTCAAAATACCCGTGCTTCTGTTTAGTTCAAGTGTGTGCAAAATACTCCTGGTCAGATCAAAAGCATTCAGGATCAGTATATGTGAGGTTCTTTTCCACTTATAAACTGCCTTCTACAGCAAACTGACCTTTCTCTGAATAGGTCAACATCTCACAGAGCCCAGGGACCAGTGCCTGACCTATGTTACAATGATGAATATCTCAAGTACCCTCACTGATGTCAGAACAGCTACTCCATTATATACTGGTATGAGAGCAGGGGTTTCACTGGGAGCTGCCTTCAAGCATCCATGTAATCAGTTTAAAAACTTTAAATCCGTTTTTTTGCAGTGGCAATTAATTAAACAAAGGCTTTAAATTTCATACTTGCGCTCTGCCAGGAACAGCAAACGAGCAGGTCAGAGGAGACGGAATTGTAGGTGAGGAAATCTTCTAACCTTTAACCTAAGAGGTCGCAATTTGTGTTCTTACTGGAGACAGGTGTCTGCAGAGACTCTGATCAACAGGACTGCACAGCTCTGATACCTACGCATAAACAGAGTCTACCTGTTTTCTTGGCTACCTATTTTATAATCCCTGCAAGCGCTAAAACTGAGATGGGTGCTCTGGTTTAGAAAATGGAAAATAAAATTAGTTTGCTTTGAACTAAGAATGGATATTACTGACAGACTCCATCACAGATGATCAGTGAAAAATTGATGTTGCATATTACTTGACAATTTTTCTCTCATTGAAATTAAAGAAATTTAGGCCGCTTTCAAACAAAGCTGTGTCTAATTCTCTAGAAGTGCACTTGTCTGCCTTGAGGGACCTTCAGAAATGTCTATTTATGATAAACCACTTCAAGCAGAAAGTTTTCAGCCATGTAGAATGTTAGCAACTATAAAGAAAAACCATGTCTGTTTAATTCAGATCATTTTCCAATTTATGTAAATGAAAAGCTTGAGATCTATTTTTTTCTTTCACACAATTTTCCAATTTTCAGTGTTTTATTGCATCAAAACAGGCAAACAAAGCCAGATGCATTTACTTGGATGTGAGTTTAACACCAAACTCAGGGCAACATGTACAGTCTTGCAAAGTGTCTTTGGGGTTGGCTTTGCATGACGCTGCCATCCATAGGTCCTTACAAGTGGATAAATTCAATCCAGATTCAGCACTGGGTCTCCAGGGTTATATATTATTTCACACCCATTTAGGTTGGGTTTGTTGTGCTGATTTGAACCTCCTGCCAGGCTGACTTCTGGTTTGAGAACATTGAGAAGTGGTGGCTGCGTGGGAGTTGTCGATTCCATCAGTGCTGGTGCCACTTCAGCAAACCAAATCATGATTCCACTGTGCCTCTCATCACCTATAGATGTTATGCCTCTTCTTTGGTGAGGAAAACATGTGAGTGCCTTCCTATACGTAGGGAGAGGAAGCAATTTCTCCTCAGGCTCTGTCACTGCCCTGTGCACAGTTGGGAGTGGTCACGTTCAAAGCATGTGGGATGAGTGGGAGTTTAAACCGTGCTGTATAAGTAAGTAATATTTCAATTTTTTGTGGGGTGGGTGTAAAGATTGTTATTGGATAATACTGCAGGCAGTGGATTAATGAAGTTCCTTTAAGCACTCAGGGAATTGATTTGTGTTTAAGGTGAGGGTCAGTCTGTGAATGAAGACATCTGAAGCAATGGTCATGGGGTAGCAACGAGCAGCGTCACCCTTTCACTCTTTGAGTCCCATGTGCCTCTGTCAAAGACTTGGCCATGGAATTTTCTCACAGGTCTGACACTGTCTGTGGCAAATCAGGTACTTTAGTGAAGGTTCTTGATCTGTAATCCCAGAGTCCCTGGGAAACTTATTTAATGTCAGTCAGCTCTGACTTCACCAGGGTCAGTGTGTTTAATGTACTCTCTGTAAAACAGAATAACCATATTGGGATAGCATTGTGCTGTGTTGTGTGCCTAATTGGTCACATCCATGAGCTGAAGGATGAAGGCAAGGAAGTACAAGGCTGGAATGCTTGTACCCACAAGGATCACATTCATTTCAATAAAAATCTCTGTTGGATATTTTCAGATAGAATATTCTTTGTGATTCTCACACAGGAAGCATAGACATGAAACTACACCCTGTAGTGTTTTGGTCATTTAAATTTAGAATTCAGCATTGAATCTTCATGGGTACAATTCACTGCCTAAGGTTTCCCAGCTACAGCGGAATGTACCAATAATATGCAGTAAAATAGGGAACATTCCCAGGCACTGTGCAGCACTGGGTTTAGCTGTGCAGTTTACAAGTCAGATTGTAGAGCCACAGACAGAGAGTATCTGTGAACAAAAAAATCTGTAGAGTGAATCCTGAAGTAAAGAATATCAGTGAGATTATGTGGTAGAAAGGGATTTATTAATTTTTTTTTTGCATAGTGTTTGGATATTGTTGAGCTTGAAAGCTCAGACAAAGACAGTGGCAGATAAATTCTAAAGAAATATCTATTGTGTATATTAAGCATAGATTTAACACATAATGTGTCTAAAAGTAGACAAAAACAAAAGACAAAAATCAAATGACATGGCATTTCTTGATGAATGGCTTCCATTTCTTGGCATCACATATATAACAGCCTCATAGTGCTCTAGTAGAAAACTTATACAAGTATAATCAAATAAAGCAAAATGATAAACTGAAGAGCCAGTAAACTTGAGATAAAAGCTCTTAATCCTGTGACCCTTTAATAGGAAAAAGGAGTCAGAGATTACCAAGGCACAGCTGATGTTTCTGGATTGTTGAACACCCAGTTTTCTTGATTTGGCACAAACTTCTGTAGTACTTGTTTGTGGAGAGTTGAAGTAAGAACTAGAGTTAAGTAAGCAAGCAGGATATGGTGCTTATATATAAATAGTGCTTACATATAAATTAAAGGATGTAGGTTGTGGGGTTTTAGCTCTGATAATTTTCCTCAAACAGGTAAGTCTGCCTGCTTTTCTTCTACTTTTCCCCATTATTTTTTTTCCTCAATATGAACCTTTTGAAGAGTTTTCTGCGCGAGTGCAATATTTTGTGTGGGAATGTTCTGCTCAGTTACTGTGTCATGGTAGTATACAGTCCTGGTTATCACAAAAGGGGGTGCAGAAGATCCCAGTGCCTTGCCCTCTTCCCAAAGTAGTGTACGTAAGGGAGGTGTAAGGACGAAACTTTCTGTCTGGTGGTATGTAACATCCTGTCCCATGACCATGCCCTGCTTTTCAGCTACCAAGTGCATGTTTGGGTTTATTTATGTGACACAAGGCTGCTTTATGTTGTTTGGTTGTCTTGGAGGGCAGGCCAAAGACTTTGGATCTTGTTATGCATGTGCATGGGTACAGCCTTCCGTTAAATAATGTGGTTCCTATTTATACACCCATTTAAAACCTAGCAGTGTCTCTGAAATTTTATTGATGTCCTCAGCAACTCACCAGGATCCAGGCAGTGTCCTTCTGTTCAAGTATAGATCCATCTTTCATTTTCATGGATGTTGTACCCTGGGTTGGGTTGGGTTGGCTTACTTTATTCACATGAAAATGTATAAATATTTGTCATGAAACAGAAATATTTTCTACCCTCTGCAGTGTTACAAGAATAATTTCTTAATTTTATCTCTAGAGAACAACCAAGCAGGGGAACATATTGTTATCAGCTTTTTAACGCTGGCAATCTGGAAAGGTGGATATTGTGCTCTGTTGCTGCAATTTGTCAGCACAAATATGGTATAGACTTTAGTAACATTTACATCGGAAACCTTAATTTACTTACTTGCAATTACTACAGCAGTTTTTGAAGGCAGCCAACTGAAATATAGGTTTTGCATTGTTGCTTCAGATATGACTAATTCGTCCCTGAAAACCAAAAAGTGTTATTTGTAAGTCTCTTTGTTGGTACATTATCAAACATGCACCAGTCAGTCCAGTTTCAGATTCTATGCTGTATTCAAGGAATATTTTAGAGATGATGTTTACTAGGGAGAAGATAAATTGGTACAATGCAATATTTAAAAATATAGGATTCTGCTGAAGGCTGTCCCATAGCAAAGACAAGTGAGCAGCAAGGCAGCAATGAGAGAGTATATATACATATATATATACACACACACACAGATACATAACATATATGTACACACACACACACACATATATGTATATGTATTCTTAGCATACACATTTGTTACAGATAAATGTAATGTTTTACAAAGTAGCTTCCACTAAAGGGGAAATTTTCCTCACTAGTGTTGTTCAAAAAGATGAGGTCATAGTTGCAGTGAACATTTTGACTTTGTTTGATTTTAGGGAGTGAACTTGAACCCAAACCTGAACTTTTGATCCATGCTGTTCCTTACTGCCAGTGACAATTATGGGCTTGCTCCCGTTTGTTTTCCTCTGATAAGAGCTCCAGAAGGAGAACATATATCAGAGGATAACCAAGTGATGAAATCCATGTTTTACTCCCTGCTATAAAATGATCTTTTTAAAGTGCATCATTTGGTGCTGTAGTATCCATTGATTTCTACTAATGTCTTTTTATCCTTTAGAGCACCATGAAAACTCTGTGGAATTTAAACCTGTAACTCACACAGGTGTGCTAATAACTCCTGCTTAATAAGGGCAAAATGTCTTTCCTTACCCAGAAATTATGCTGGTTCCTGTGGAACCAAAAGAAATGCAGAAGGAGAGTAGATTTTATTAATTGTGTTGACTCTTTGATTAAAATGTGATAAATTTTAGAAGATTCTGTTTTATAATTAATTAGTGTTTCCTACAGATAAGTTAAAACCAGTGTCTGGAATTAATGTTGCGGTTTAAGAAAAATAAGCTCAAGGAAAAGCAAAAAAAAAAAAAAAGGAACAAAATGTGAGGCAGACAAGCAAACGTGTCCACATATACTCTTGTTACAATGAAGCTTCATCACTTAACTTATGAAAGGTAACTTCTTCTCTTGGGCTGCCTCCATCCAATGATAAGAAGTGTTGCAGGCTGTGGTTTGTAACCTCCAGGCTGATAAATTCAGCAGCTCAGTGAGTGGGTGGCAGAAAGGTCATCCTCCTGACAAACCCTTGGCTGCTGGAACACCCCTTAGTTGCGATGGGATCCGTTTGTGTGCTGTCTCACTCCAGGCTGCGCGTTCCTCAGGTACAGGTGACATGTCTGAAGTGTTGTGAGCCTGGAGAGGAAGTGGCTGAGTGCAGTAAGACTTTGGAATGTTGGGGACATGCCTAAAGCTCCAGCAGTTGGATGAGTTGAGCATAAAGAACTGCATATCTTGCTTGAAACTCACACAAGTGAGAACAACTTCCCGGGCTTGAAAAAAGGGGGTTGTAGTATTAATTTTGACAAATGTCCTCCTTTGCTATTTCTGGTGTGTTGTTTTCTAAGTAAGCCAGTAATAATAGGAAGAATGGAGTCCCTTAGAACACTTCTGCGTGATTGTTTTCAGAGGTTGTACCAGCATTGCAAAGAAAGATAGTTTGAGACTGCCTGTCCCACTGAGCTGTGAAAAAAATGAAGTTGTTAGTAGTTCTTTCCCCTTCCATCTCATAACTTCCTATGAAGTTCCTGGCTTGTGTCTCTACTCAAGTGCTGGGACTGTGGAATTTTTCTTGTCTTTAAAAAACCTTTTTCCTACTGGTTAATCTCCTCTTTGTTTCAAGAGAAAAATCTTCAGTGTATTCTTGCTGCAAAGCAAGCACTTAAAGAATCATCTTCTCTTTTCATTTCAATTATTAAAGCAGGCTGCTTTAGTTCTTATCCTGTCAAAGTACAACCCTCACTTTCAGATGCTTATGCAATAGAAGAATACAAGTCTAAATTTTGAGATTCACCCAGCAATATTTACTATGAACGTTCTTTTCTTTTTTTTCCACAAAACATTGGCAGCCATTTGAATTTTTCCTGTAAGGTGGAGGTGCTATGAAATGTCACAATAAACCTTACCAGGTTCCCTGATGAAATTGTCAACATTTAGGAATCTTGTTGTCAAGGGAAAATAAAACATTAATGTGTTTCCCATCCATAATGACTAATTTTACTGCAGCCATCACTATGGAAGTGCTTTTACTCCTCACTCACTCTGCTTAGATCGTTGTGCCTGAGCTGCTTGAAATACAGAAATATGTTACACTTGGGTAACCGCAAAGAGTTTCTATCATTTCAGTCCAGCATCATTTCAATGCTGGCAATAATTTCAGTTCTGTCTTTTCTTTCTCTCTCCACATTCCAGCAGTTCTTTTAAAACAGACCCATGATAAGGACATTGAAAATGCTGCATGTGCCTTTTATTTTAAACACAGATCAGTGATATTAAGTATGGTCTTCCCAGCCATTCGTCGGTATTAATGCTGCTTGGAGCTGGACTGCTCTCCTTCTTTATTTTTAGTGCCTTTTCTTCTTGTGAAAGATGCCAGATTGACAGCCTTGAAAGCTGAAATCCCTCTGTTTATCCTGGGGCTGCGATGGTAGAGTCAGTGACAGCACAAACATTCCCCCCCGCCTCATCTATATGCCTCGAGTGTGAGCAGAGGTAGTTCAGTCTCCATGGCCATTAAATCCTGTTGATTCCATCAATAAGAATGCCAGTTACTGAGAGATGTCATAGTGACTTTGTGATCCGAATGACTGCTCCAAACACGCTGGATTGAGACACCAAATTCAGCTCACACGCCTCAGCGCAAATACGATGGTAATGGTTTTCACTCACGGTGAATTTGGGATGGATTCAGGAGGTGTCTTAGCTTTAAACCTTTCTGAAATTCAATCACCTTCCCCTGAGCCAGACAGTCCCTCCACTTACTTGAGAAACTTGTTCATGTTTTTTAACAGGTTCTTTTTCATGTATGAGGTCTTTCTTGTTTCCAGTGGCTATCAGGAGGAAAGAGTTTCTAGGATCTGTGAGGTACGGGAATAAGAACACTTAAAGATTTACTTGAATGTAAAAAACTGCCCTGTCTGATGCTACTTCAGGTGTTTGAGGCTGTTAAATGAGGTGCAGGTGCCTGTCTTTAATCTGAGTTTTGCCCCTACTAACGTCGCCAAAAGGGGTTGCAAAAGCCTAAAAGCTTTAAGTGTAACAGGCGAACCCCCAGCAAAACCATCTTCCTTTCTGCCTCAGTTTCCCCAGGTAGAAAAACTGGAGATAACAAAGATCTATGAAGATAAGATTTTTAAAACTGATTAATTTCTATTTCAGTATTTTATCTGGCATGTAAAATGTTAAGTATTATTGCCATCTAGTTAAATTATCCATTAGTACATTAAAAAAAAAAAGAGATATCTTGACTTTTATTATAATAAGACTTTCAGGCCACTGAAACTTGTTATCTTCGTATTCCTTTCAGAATGTTTCCCTGGAAATATTCTAAATATTCTTAGAAAATTCCAATACAAGTAGCAGCAAATTTTGCTTCAAGAAAAGTCTGTAGAAAACATATGAACTTCATCAGTTATCAGGTAATATTTAACTCAACTAGTATGTTGAACAGATGCTGCTCACCGAAGGGTGCTTTTGTCTAAAAGTCATTTGGAACATAAAGAAAAGGAAGATTAAGAAAGAATTGTAGAAAACTTAGCTGTGAAAAAGAAGTCCATGTTTGGCCTAAAATAAAGAACTTCTTTTCCTGGCATCCCAGAACTTCCACGTCTGAGAGGAGTGTTAATGGCAAGCACATTCTTTGTCCTGGAAAGGCTTTGTGTGGTCAATGGAATGAGAAAGTTCCTAATCAACACCTCAAACTGGCATGTCTGTAGCGGCTTCATTTGCTTTAACAGCTCCACAGGCACTCCAGGCAGGCTCTCCGTGGGATCAAGGGACCTGCAGAGGGTGTGGGGAGAATTTAATATTATCAAATTAATTAATTAAAATACTGCTGATGGTAATTTGGTGCTGTTTCATAGGATCTTAGAATATCCTGAGCTGAAAGGGACCTACAGGGATCATCCAGTCCAACTCCTGGCCCTGCCCAGGACACCCCAACAATCCCACCCTGTGCCCCAGAGGATCATCCAAACCCTCCTGGAGCTCTGGCAGCCTTGGGGCTGTGCCCACTGCCCTGGGGAGCCTGGTCAGTGCCCAACCAGCCTCTGGGGGAAGAACCTTGTCCTGAGATCCAACCTGACCCTGCCTTGGCACAGCTCCAGCCGTTCCCTGGGTGCTGTCTCTGGTAGAGATGGAGTTGCCCCTTGGGATGAGCTGCAATCCCTGGTGAGGTCTGACCTCAGTCTCCTCCAGCTGAACGAGCCAAGTGCCCTCAGCTGCAACTCGTGTGGTCCCTCTGGGCCCTTCCCAATCCTCATGTCCCTCCTTTGGACACTCTCTAACAGCTTTAAATCTTTCTGATACTGTGATGCCCCAAACTGCCCCAATATTGCAGGTGAGGCCGTGGCAGTGCAGAGCAGAGCGGGACAATCCCCTCCCTCGCCCAGCCCTGATGCTGTCCCTGATTGCATCATATTCCTCCTAATTGCTACAGTAAACACAAAACTTTTTTCAAAAATTACAGTTCTACAAACCCCAAACTGGTGTCAGCATCCTGTTATTCCACACGGACAATCTGTTTCACGGACAGAAGGCAGGGCTGCAATTCCCTGTTTGCAGGTTTTTCCATACCAGGAGCACAGAGAGGTTGTGGGACAACTCTTAACAAGGTTTCTGATTTGATTGTGCAGCAGCAGATATACAACTTTCAGCTCACAGCATGCAGGTAAATCAGAGGTGAGCCAGTGTCCCTGTCATTCCTCAGATAAGCTCTGCATTTTGCCTGTCATTAGAGATGGTCCCAAACTATTTTGGATATCTTGAAAATTGCAGCATATATAATCTATCTCCCAGTCCTATTGACATTCCTGACATTTATATCTTTGCTAACATATTTTATTCCAGTGTATATCTTCAGCACGAAGGGAGAGGACATTTCTGCACTGAATATGGGTTTGCTTGTATCAAATGTCCCAATCAGCTGTGACTTAAGTAATTTGAAACTTTTTTTCCATTGATTTTAAGGGTGTCTGTTGTTTGGACATGGGAGCAAACCCAACTATGGGAGAAAAATAAGGTTTTACCTGAGTATTGAATACCACAATATGTTGTATAGGGCATCAGAACTTTGTTTTAGTATATATGATTTTTACAAGGTTCTCCAACATTCTCAACATTGAACTACATATAAATTTTTTTAAATGCATAAATACATAGAATTTACATTAAGTTCATTGTGTCTGTGCCTTAAGGAATGTATTTTCATTTTTAAAAAATCACACTTTTGGTTTATGGCAACTTAAAAATAATATAGTAGTAATCAGTAAATGATTAACACACATTTTCCCCCTTATTTAGGGCAGTGTTTAGTAGGACAGTAAGAACTAAAGCACATTATAATGTGTAAGTGCTATGAAATAATGGATAGCACCCTGTAATAATGTATTTTAATATTATTTATACATGCCTCTCTCATATCTCACATAGTGGAGCTACTTGCAATGATTTAACTTGAGAAAGCAATGCCTAAACCCGTTATTCACTCCTCCGAAATTGTCATCTTAGTTTACAGCGATACTGATATTTTGCTGTTTACCTTTTTAAAACATTAATGCTGTTTACTGCAGCGCTGTCTGGGGCAGAGTGACAGGGGAAGAGAGCGAAAGCCCTGTGAGAGCTGTGCCCTGGTGCCCGGCGCGGGCAGGGGAGCGCTGCCTGCACCCACCGGGACCCCGCCAGGGGCAGTGGGACAGCACAGATGTGACACACTCGGGGGCTGATGGCTCTGCTGGAGCTTGGCCTGGAGACAGCTACAAAGGCGCAGTGTGACTAATCCCATAGGGACTCAAATCCTGAGCTTAACATTTAGTATTTCACAGGGAACACAAGGAACGGCGAACTCTGCTTTGTGAACCTGGTTGCCGTGCTCCTTTCTCCTTTTTTGGTCACAAAACACACAGCTCTGGATGCATTAAGAGGGGTAAAATCTCATAGTTAAAAGCTTCCTCAGAGTATTCACTTATTTGTTGTAGGTTTGGAACAGTTTGAGCACACCAAATTACTTAAACTGTGCCCTACTAGTAAATAAAAATTATGGTTTTGTTAAATATCAAAATAACACAGAGGCATTTGGCTTCCTTTAAATACACATTAAAAGCCACTGATAGATTATTCACATTGATAATTCATTAGTATCAATGTAGCAGGTTCCTAGTAAGGAAAGGTAAATAATTTTAATGCAAATGCAGTGACAGGAAAAGAAGCAAACAAGAATTGAACAATGGGTACTTTAATGGCTGGCTCTTCTCATGGCAGTTCCTGGACTCTTTTAAATGGACTTCACATGGAATATGGTGGGAGAGCTGCTCTGTACTGATGTTCTCTGTACAATTGCAAATAAATTTGGTAGCCCTGGGACTGATTCTGAGCAGCATCCCAGGCTTGCTGTGCTGGATTCAGTGCTGATGCATAATGAGGCTTCTCTGCCCTCATTTCAGATCTGGGATGTAGTTTGGAACACGTATGAAACCTAAAAACACAGCTTTACATGCTTTCCATATATTTCTCCCGATGATGCCATCCTAAAATAGCACTTTTTAAACTGAGCATGAGTGGCAAGGTGGCACAGGGGAGCTCAGGAGTTTGCACTTGTAAAGCTTTGTCTGTACTGGGCCAAGTGGCAGGATGTTGCTAGTTTGAGGACTAACAAACCTACGTGACATTTTGAGTGGAAATGATCGGAATTCATAGAGCTGGGAGACGGCAGAGAGAACTTGTGTTTGTCTGTACCTATCCATGTAGACATAGCCTAGATTTTCAGCTTAGATCTTAGGAAAGAAATAAAGGATCCCACTATTCATGAGCTCCTGTAAAATACTCTGCTGAGCTCAGTTTAATTTCCCAGGGATAGCCATCCACCACTGGGAAAGCAGTAGATACAAACACATAAAATCACACCACTAAAATACAAAATTTTGTGTATTTCCCTGGTAAATGCATGTATCTGAGTAAACTGAAGAGAGAATATGATTAGAAATCTGCATTCTTGCAAGACCCATCTGCTGTCTGAAGTTTGGATATTTGAGATTTGCGAGGCATTAGAAGATTTTAAGATTAGAAGACTTAAAGAAAGCAGATGGCTTCGTTCTATTTAATTTAATTAAATTTATTTAGTATGAAAAAGGGAGAAAGCTAACTGTCTCCAGCATAAAAGCTCTTTAAATGCATTAGTTCCTGAGAGGCCTGCAATCTGAATGCTGCCACTGTGCTTTTTAGAGGAATTAGATATTGTCTTCCTTCATTCCTCATAACTGGTGAGGCAGAATGGCTTCTGAAGTTCCTTTTAGTACAGGAGGATGCTCAGGCATCCAGTCTTGAATTGCAAGTGCATTATTATGGAACAGTGAAAGTGTAATTCAGAGATATTTTTCATTATGTATTTAGGTCCCAGACCATCCAGAAGGTCCACTTAGCAATTAAAACTTCAGCAAAGATCTCCACAGCAGCGGTAACATCTCCTTCATTTCACATGCACTGTGGAAAGTGTGACACAATCTTGGGCTGTGAGATTGGGCTCAGAACATGAAGAACTGGGAGACTCATTATGCAAGTCAACACCTGCATGGTGACATATTTTTAGACGACACCCCAGGGAAGGTCCTTTCCTGGAGACACAGCCCAGGACTGCAGTTTTCCATTCCTTGTAGTTCTTGCTTCCTGATCTGCTTGAGATGCATTTCCTACTGTTCTTAGCAATGTGCTGGGCACCCCCCCAGTGCAGGACTCTGCTCTGTAGCTTTTTCATATAGCAGGTTTTATCCAAGAGGACTCTGAATACACAAACCCTGGGTTTTAGAAATGTTTTCCGCTGCTTATCCCTAGATCCACTAATGTTGCTAAGATTTAGAGAACACACAAAATCTTGCATGTGGACCACAGGCAGGTGATAATAAAGCAGATATTTTCAAAGATACTATATTCTAAAGCTCTTCAAGCAATGATGAGTTTCACACTTTCCACGGTAGTCTGTTACAGTGTTTAATTATCCTGAACAATTCAGAACAAAAATCAGTACACTTGGCCTCATTAATGTAAGCTAAAGCAGAGCTCTTTTAAAACAACCTCCAGACAGGATTTGTAAACATCAACTTCATTTTTATTTGGTACAAAGCACATTAACAGCAGCAGCAGAGAGAGAGCTAAAATTTTACAAGTAGAGAATTAATCACAGCGGGTGATGACAGGCTGGTAAAATGTCTCATTAGTAAAAGAATAACAAGGAGTTTAATAGAGAGCCAGTGTTTTCTAAGTATAATGGCCAGGGTTTTCAGAAGGTATTGGTGATTTGGGAATGCCTTAGTTCTGCTATCAGTTCAAACCACCTAATTTTCAGCAGGTATTTAAAACCTTCTCCTGCAATTGCTTTAAAGCATTTTGAGGGTGAGCAGCACAAAGCCAATAGACTGTTTAATCAGTCTGAGACAAAATTCTTCACTAAAAACACCTAGCTTCACAATTTTTAGGAAGCAACAGCGTGGTTTATGAGGCAGGTTTGCAGCTGATGTAAAATATCACAGACCCAGACAGTGCAGAGCAGTGCCAGTTTAGAGTAGTTGAGATCCTGCCCCTACCATGAACTCCCTGCACCAGGAAAAGGCTAAATCAGTGCAGGGAAAAGCTGTGTTATGGGGAAAGTCAACACACACACACACCCCCTGCCTCATTCATGCAACCACACCACTTACCACGAGACAGCGTTTTGGAAGTATTTTATTTCTTGCTTGCAACAGACGTAACTAACGCAAGATCTCATCTGGAAAAGGGCATAATAAACCCAGCTGGCAGAAGCAGGGGAACTAACCATAAAAGACAAGAACAAGCCATAACTTGAATGGACAGATTGGAAAACGGAAGATGTGAGGAAGAAATTCTGATATTATTTCAGCTATTTGGAGGACGAGCCAGGAGTTTTACAGCAGGCGTGCTTGGTGGTTTGCTCTTGTGAAGTATAACTAATCTCTTCAAAGAGATTATCTGTAAAAGAAAGGGGTTTTTCTCTTTTTTAAGATTTTGAGATGCATTTAAATGCATTATTTTGATTGGGCTTTGCTCTCGTGAGTGCCTTTTCCTCAACTACTGAGCATATAATTTATATAACCTTGTAAGGGCATATATTGCAGGTGGGCATTTTATAGTGGTTTTATTTATATTTTACTGTTGTTCTGTGCAATCCTGATGTTTTTGCTGCTTCCAATTTCATTCATTAGAGCAGGCAGGACAATAAACAAAGCACCTTGTCATAACGAGGGGCTACAAGCACTGCTGGAATTTCAGCAATGCCTAATTCTTAGAGGCACTCACCTGGTGTAACAAACACCTACACATTAGTGGACTTTGTAAATGAAATGGGGAGGAGCATTCACCAAAAAACAATTGCTGAAATGCAACATGTGATGCCACAAGACCAAAATACTAAGAAAAGAAGCAAAGGTTTGTCTGTTAGTGCAAAAAACCATTTTTTTCTCCTGTTGCTTCCCCTCTTCACTAAATCCATTGACATCACAAGGAGAATTTTAATGCCCCCCCTTCCATCTATTGAAGTCACACTGAGAAGATTTTTAGTGTTAGTTATGTAGCCAAATTATTTCTAGATATTCAGTGCACAATAAATCTACTTAGGGTGCTTTGTTCTGATGAACTCATTTAAATGTATTATATTAAAAAATTACATTTTCAGAGGCTTCTCTAGACATTTCTTAATCGGTTGTCATGGTGATGTCACTGATTACAGTTTTTAATGTCCCATTTGAAGATTATGCACTACTTAATGATCCAAAAAGTAGGTCTAATTTCTTTAGAGAAAAAAAGTATCTTTTCATGGAATGAATTACACAGGTTACTCATAGTAAAAAATAATGAAAAAATTCAAATAACACAATGCAAAGAAAGAAAGAGTTAAGATTATAGGCCTAGAAGATGTTCTACATAAAGCAGCTTTTTAATAAACATAGCAATAGAATAAAAAAGTTGCAATCACGAAAAATGTGGCTATGGATAGGAGTAAAGAACACCTGAAATATCCTTGTGGAATATTCATCTCTCTTTACAATTACAAAATGGTAATGGTCTGGAGAGCAGGTGAAATTATTTAGTATTTTAAGGGAATTTGTTGTGACATTCTTCGCGGCTCCTGGTTGCACTGTCACTCTGATTTAGGTGGCTTTGCAAACTGCAGCCGAGTTCTAGCTGGAAATTCACTTTCAGCTTCACCTGAGCTTGCTCCACATTTGGAGGGGAAAAAACCCCCAACTTCTTGATCCTTTTCTGTTTCAGAATATTTTCCTCATCCTTAAAGGATTAAATGTCACGGTTGGTTGCTCTAAAAAGTTTAAACGTGGCTTTCATAAACAGTAATTTAAATTTCAAGAGGTATTGTTGTAGGGTTTTTTAACCTTTACATTTACTGATGTCCTATCCTGTGACATCCTTTCCACACACGTTCCTCCTGTCCATCCAGACAACCTGGAACAAGACAAATAAACTTCCTCTTACAATGTAAACTACTCTTTTCTGTGACCAGGACAATATAATTTCCTGTTAAAAAGTCATTTTGTTTTTTAGGTCCATTTCCTCAGAATTTACAGGGGAAATTTTCCACGGTGTTTGTGAAATCAAGAGACTTTTAAATGGCATCAGATGGCCCTAACCCCAGGGGTCGGGTGGGGAGCAGGAGGGCCCTGGGAGCACACGGGACCCTCTCCAGCAGCTGTGCTTTGTTCTGCATCCCGTCCCCTCAGAGCACATGGATCCCAGCCCCTTTAACTCAAACCAGCAGATCTCTTCCCAAGCCAAATGAACCTGCCTGAGGTTAGCTCAGAATAAATCCTCCTAAACGCGTGTGACGTGGGCACCAGGTCCTCAGCAGGAGCTGGTTCTGTTTGCCCACTCTCTACTTCACAGCTGTAAAACTATTATCCTTGGGCTGATTTGTACCACACTGAAGTCAAGGAACTAGAGGAGTGAACTGTTTGTTTACTAGCAAAGGAGTTGTAAAAATAGTGGAGGGAATAAAGGAGGAAGAGAATAAGGAATAACCAGGGAGAAATTAAATTATAGGGAAAAAATACAGCTTAATTCACATTATGTGATCATTCATCTTTGTCTAAGGCAGAAGTATTTAGACACTTATATATACTTGCAGAAATATTTAGACACTTAAATCTCATTCCTCTAGAAGAGAATTAGATACCTATATGCCTTGACTTTTGGTTAGTAAAATACTACTTTACCTTCCTGAAATAACAAATCTTTTGTAAAATCCGTTGAGAAAAGACTTTCCATCAAGATTTCAGGTTCTTGCTTTTAACTTTTTAGCAGATCCCAAATTTGTGTACCTATTAAAACCTCTAAGTGGGCCAAGGGTGAGAAGGCAAGGAATAATGAAGACTTGCCTTGTGGCAGAGTCAAAAGGCAACAAAAAGAAAACAGAATATTTTGTGCATAAGGGCGAGTTGAAGCTTTTCTTAGACATGATGAAAGTTCTGTGGGTCAAGGACTTCGTACACAGTGCAATGAAAACAACTTTGGTTGTTTTCTGTTGTGGTTTTTTTCCTAGACAATAACAGTCACAGAAAAGATGGAAAAAATGAAAATAAATCTTTCAAAACAAATGTGCTTTATTCATTGGCAGAGGGGAAGGTTTTGAGGGGAAAAAAATAATGGGAAAGTGGGTTTTTATGTTTGAACTAGGTCTATCTGATCTCTGCTCTAACAGGCCTAGAGAAGTGATTCTGTCTTGCTTACAAAACATTATCAAACACCACAAACTGATTCAGTTTTTAGTGTTTTTATTCTCAGAAGGTACAAAAGCATAGAAGAAACAAAAAATCTTGATTCTTAGAAGCTCAATGACTTTTCAGGCACTAGAAGATGGACTTTCCCCCTGAGGATACAGTGCTCTGGTTGTTCTGCTACAATTCTTTTCCTGTGAGAGCAACAGAATTAATATAATGTTTTGCAACTTCTTGATCCAACAGTTTCTTTAAAAAAAAAAAAGGCATTTGCTGCTGAGGCTTAATTTTACTTTGCTCAGGCAAAATTTTATCTCATCAGAGCTCTGTTACTTTATTGTCTGGCAGCAACGTAAGGTGTGTATTACTGAAAACTAACCAAGTCTCCATGCAGATAACCTCTGGAAGTTTTATTCATCCAAAATAGGTATAAACATCATGTAAAAGAAGTAAAGCATGATATTACAAATGTCTTTAAATATCTACAAGAAGGGAATCAGCAGAGGAAATCTGAAGGTTGCACGATCTGTAGATTATTATGCATATGTTAAAACAGCCAGAACATTGAATATGTGGTGCTTCATTGCAGCCACAAACACTGTGTTTGTACTGTAATGAAGTCAGCACTGTAGAAAGAAAGTGGTTTTATTCAGTATGAGACTTAAAGATAAAACCCTTCAGAACTGAACCTAATTGTCCTTTGAGGTATGTGTTAAGGTCTAAGCTGTACTTGATCGTAGTTGTAGTTCCATTCTCCTGAAATCTTTGCAATTGTATTAAAAGCCGTACCAAAACCTCCTGAGCTTTTACAGGCTTTGCTGCAGAGAGAAATAACGTTTCCTCTTTCTTTTCAGTAAATAATGCTGATTTAAAAGGTCATTGTATTTTAGTTTTCTTGTGGTGGTTGTCACTGCAATTAAACCAATATCAGTCAAAATAATTATTATATTTTTATATATCACATAATATTATATGTTATAAGTAAGTCTAAAAGGAAAAAGTGAGAAGTTTTATAAAAGCAAATTACTATTTTGATCATGTGATCAATCTACTTAGAATCTCAGATAAGAAATGAACCAGCACTTTTCTTACAAAAGGCAGACATCTTTTATTAACTTTCACCTCCCTCATAAAGTATTTCCTTCACTCCTTAGCAGCGAGAAAAAGTTCCACACATCTTTATGTGCACCTGCTAAAACCTTTGGGTTTTGTTGTGCAGGATCTGCTTGAGCAATGGTCCTTTGTAAAAAAAGAAAATAAATGTAACACCATAAAATAATTCTCACTATCCAGTCTCCCCTGTGTTCAGCATCTAGAAAGCAAACACGAAAGGAAAAAGAAACAAGGCAAACCCCAGATCCCCCATTTTATGTTTCTCCTGGTGACTGCTTAGTCCTGCTGGACTGGGACTTCCAGGCTCTGGCAGGTAATCCACCTGCTTTTTAAGACCTCAGCTCTACTGCTTTGCTTTCAGCTTAAAGTTGGCATAAATTCACACACTGTCTCTGTCTTTTTTTTTTCCCCTTTTCAGCCTTGTTCTCCAAAGCCACATTTCTGTGCCTTATCCCAGCTCCCGTTGAGGTGAGTCTCGACGAGTGTCGGTGTTGTCAGCGCTCAGCAGCGGGTGCCCTCCCTGCCGTGCCCTGCCTGGAAATCCCTCCCGACCCCCCTCCGTTATCAATTACCTTGCCTTTGGCACACCATCGTGGTGCCCCAGGTTTCCTCAGGGTGAGTCCTTCCATTCTGTGCTCTGTGCCCTTCTAATTATCCTGTAGAAGGGAGTGAAGGTACTTTTCTTTCAGTTACTTTTGGGAGGAGAAGGTTTTTGAATGAGTACGTTTCTGTACACACCTCGACGCTCTCAAAGAAATGAATACCTGTAAGATTCATCAATAGCTAAGTTTTAAGTCATCTTGCTTCTTCAGCCTTATTTGACAAAATGCCTTTTTTTTTTTTTATTTTAGATTTTATTTGTATTTGCAGTCTGAGAAATTGCAGTTTTCCAATTGGCCTCTCTGGGAACTATTCACAAATTCTCTCTTTTCTTGGAGAGACTTAAACATATCTTCTGAGGAAATGTTCAGTTTGAATATCTGCATAGTCAAACCTTGGGAAATTCATAAAAAAGACTCTGGTTTAGCTTCACTTCTTTCAGTAGCAGGATTTTTCTCGAGGAAAGACAAGTCCTCTAAGAATAAGAGAAATTTTGAAGGGTGGATAACATAAAAAGTGTTATTAAAGTGCACAGGAGCACTGTAATTTAAATGCTTTCCCTGTTCATGACAACAGATTGTATTTTATATATTTATTACCATTTTCATGCTATAACTGCAGTCACCCATTTGTTCACAATGATGGAACATTTATGCTCATACAATAGCTTGTTTAGGCCAAATATAGGTCATTACATTTATATGAAATATTCAACACTTCGTGGCATTATATGCTGACCTCTTCTTTGTCAGAATAAATAATTTCATACTAATTTATGCAAATTTTTCCTCCCTCTTTTTTATTCCTTCAGTCAAGGGATGGAAATTTAATTCACAATTGTAGACCGGTCTGCATTCACAATAGTGGTGAAGTGATTAGCTCTTCAAGGTGGTGTACAGTATGCTAAAACAAGTATATGTTTTTACCACTGAATATTCAGAAAACTTCATGGGTTTATTTAACTACAGTTCAACAGTAAGATATAAGGTAGAAAGGTGATTTTCCCTCTAAACTTGATACCTTTTCCATAATGGCATTCAATTTGATTAATGTTTACATTAACAGCAATTTATTGGTCACTTGCTCAGCAGCAGCTTTCCAAAGAGACATTATATATGTTAATGTGTTACTAACTTACATTTCCATAAAACATACACAGATTACAAAGTGGAAAATATAGGACTAATTAACACTGATCAGCAGATGTGTATGCTGATGTAATATATTGAGAAAATCTGATTTTCAGCTTCATTTAGTCAGAATCAACATGCTGGCCATCATTTTGAAGAATGCCTGAGTAAACTTTAAAACACGTCAATAAAGGGCTTATTTCTATATTAAGCTTTGTTTTTCTATAAGTCTAAAATGGATAATAATGGAGTTAAATTTCAGATCTATCTCTATTTTGCACTGGATTTGAAAATCAAGTAACAGTCATAGAATCACAGAATGGTTTGGGTTGGAAGGGACCTTAAGATAATCTGATCATCTCGTTCCACCCCTGCCATGGGCAGGGACACCTTCCACTGTCCCAGGTTGCTCCAACCTGGCCTTGGGCACTTCCAGGGATGGGGCAGCCACAGCTTCTCTGGGCAACCTGTGCCAGGGCCTCCCCACCCTCCCAGGGAAGGATTTCTTCCTAATGTCTAATCTAAACCAATTACACATTGTGTAAGTAAAGATCCACTGGAAAAGCAATCCAAGGATATTCACTCAGCCCACCAAAAATTCATTTCTGTATAGATGAAAACTGAAACCTCCCTTTCTTTATGCTTTGTTCTTAGATATTTTCATTGTAATAAGAATAGGAGATACGATAAGAAAGAAATCACAGTAGAGCTAAAATCAGGGAAGAACTTTAAGGCAATTAGTGTATTTAGAGATCGTTATCTGTCTGGTACAATGCAGCTCCCACTTCTGCTAAAGGGAATGTATCAAATAAAAACCCACTTGGCTCTTGTTTTGCACAAGTTCATTCTCACACAAGTGCACCATTCGCAGCAAGACACAGGCACATGTGAAGGGTTATGAGAGGAGCCCCCAGAACAGAGAGATCAGCACTAAAAACCAGGCTGATCTCACAGCCCATGGTCAGAAAGGAGCGTGTCAGCCCTGTTTACTCCTAGGCAGTGCTGGCAAATGAATTGCATTAAACATTCAGCAACATTATTCCTTTTCTATGTCTGCATAAATTTTTAACAGTTGCGGTGTCCAAAATAATTTGTATAAGTTCTAGGGCTTGGAAATATATTCAATCATATTATGCCTTTGCCAGTCAGGCCAATAAATTTAATTTCAGAGAACTGCTCTTAAAGTCTGAATTGGACTATTTTTGAATCAATTTGAAATTAAACTTTAAATTGGTGCCAGCTTCCTTCACATTACATGAGGAGAAGTTTTAGCCTACTAAGAGGTACCCCAGAAACTCATGCCTACCGTGTCACACACAGCCTCGCCAGTGTACAAGTGCTCACACACAGGAGTGCCTGTTGTCCTGTCATCACTGCGGATATCAGATACATTTTAATGATATTTTAATATAAAACTTATTTTAAATTGCTGTTCTTACGGAATGCCATTTCCACCGTGTCTGTACAGCAAGTCCCACTCTCAGTGTTTTTATGGTCTCTTAGACCCACCCCCTGCCCAGCTTTCGGTCTCCCTATTTCCCTTGATATTTGCTCTCCACCAGCTTTAAAAATCTTTCAGATATTTGAGCAATATGTCATGTTTGTTCATCTGTTGTGGACAAGGCTCAGGCCATCCCTGCAGCCCTTTTCTCCTGCTGTAATCACTTCCTTTGAGCTCTGCCAGAGTGTAACAGTAAGGAAAGGAGATCCAGGGACCTGAAGAGCTTTTCTCTGCCTAGTCAAATCTCTAAGACTTTAAAATTTTATTAAGTTCTACTGATCTGATTTAGTTTTCCAGTGCATTATGGCTTGTAATCAATGTGGATGGACCATCAGTAAGAGGCTTTGCTGTTGGAGACAGGACTGATGGAAGAAAAGAAGGATCTGACTTTCTTCTTTGGTCAGGAGGACAAACCAAGGCAAACTTTACTACCAGAATCTCCTTCTAAATATTCCTGAGTGTGGCCCCTTGATTGTGGTGAATATTTCACCCTCAGGAAAACTTTTAGTTCAAAATGACATCTTTTCCTGAAAACAAACAAGAAACATGCAGAGAGTGTAAAAACATTCTTTATGGACTAAAGATTTTAGGGCTGAAATGGTTTTGCTTTTCCAGCCTGTGATGAGAACTCTGCAGCAGTGACTTAGGGTGCAGGTTAGTATTTCTCTACAGGATGGCATTTCCTCCAGTCTGAACTTCTTACAGAGAAAATGGCTGCAGGTACTTCAGTAATTCAGTTTAAATTCTGGATTGGATCCACAATGTTGTGGGAATTCTGCTCTAAACACAGATATTTCTGTGGAAGCCAGTGCAGTCACAGTATCCTCTGCTGATTTTTGGCTGGTGAGCTCATCACTTTTCAGAAGTGAGATCATCATTCTGGATTTGTAGTACGGATATTAGATTAATCACATATTTATTATGAGAAAAAAACATAAAGGAATTTGTGCCGTATACATTTCTAAACTTAATAAATCTTACTCAATTACTTATTAGCACTGTATTCAACCATGTTGTGGATATAAGACCCTCTTCCCCTTCTTTCGTACTTCGCCAACAACAAAACCAAAAGGTTTTTTACATCTTTTCATTTCTTCAACTCAGACAGGAAAAAGAGGGGCAGTTTCTGGGTATTTTTTTATGAAGAAAAAATCATCCATTGTCCTAAATGAAAGAATAAATAATTTTCCCAATTTATCCAATGTAGGTTTTGAGAGTCAAGAAATTGAATTTTATGTCATGTCAATATAATAATAATTTACCAAGCTTCCAAATTTATTGTCTTGTTGAATCTCGTATGAATAGGAAGCATCTACCTTCACTGAGCACAGAACAGGTGTCTGCACATCACTGAAAATTTGTAGATTTCTTCAGCTGAAGAGATTTAATTTATTTTCCTGTGGTTTTAACTCAAATGAAAAAAATCTTTCATGCTATATTATCATGTTACTGTGTTGGAGTAGAGGCAAATACCAGGTAAGAATGCAAAAAAGAGCTCATGATAGCAAATAAAAAAAAGTCTTATACTGTGTTGGTGCTAATATTTGAATACACGAACCTGGGATTAAAGAATACAAAAGCTAGCAATGAACACTGGTTTCTCTCAGTCAGAGGCATTGCAGCGTTTTGGGCCTTTAACATACTTTTTTTTTTCAGTTTTTTCAACTGTCAGTATTCAAACATTGGTGAATTTCCCTGTGTTCTTTCTATTCACGCTCACTGCTAATTGAAAGTGTGAAAAACAACCAGGCAGCTCTTTCCAGTCCCATTTTGTGAGTGTGCATCCTGTTGGGGCTGGGCATTGTTTGTAAGGTGCAGAAATAGGTGCAGAATTTAAACTTTGACAAAAACTAGTGCTGTATGTTTATGTTTGTGTGTATCCACAGATGCACCTCTCTCTCTCTCTCTATGTATATATACATATATATTCCCTCTATCCTGTCCCCATGCTCTGGAAACCAAGTCCTTTATCTGTTTTTCTTTCAAAACAAGATCCCTGCTTGCAGTCCTCGTACCAGATCAATGTGGAAGTGGTGGAAACTTAAAAAAAAAGCCAGTAAATCTTCCAGTGGTAAGTAAAAGGTCATATTTTGGGAACAAAGGGAAAGAACATCAACTCTATGCAGCAAATACTGTTTATCTTTTTGCTTCATCTGTCAGTTTTGAAAAATCATGTGTTATCTAAGAGTTAAAAATAGAAGGATGCTAATATAGTACAGAAATGCTTCTTCTAGATCTTAAATTCCAATTATTACCTACATTGATAACTTAATTTAGTACAACTTTTATCAGCTGCATACCTACAGCTGCACCCTGGATGGCTTCAATACTTGCTCTAATCCGATGT
The DNA here is from genome assembly GCA_013396775.1 of Cephalopterus ornatus. Taxonomy (NCBI): domain Eukaryota; kingdom Metazoa; phylum Chordata; class Aves; order Passeriformes; family Cotingidae; genus Cephalopterus; species Cephalopterus ornatus. Next base: position 78,942 of record VZRE01001863.1, read on the forward strand.
GTAAGTTAGTGTTCCATGAGGAATAGGGAGCCTTCCAATTTATTAACTGAAGTATCTTACATCTTTCTATGCTAGAAAAAATTTTATATTGACATATCCGGAGTTTTTATTGAAGTTATATTAGTGCTATCTATCAGGGATATGCTAGAAAATCTATAACTTCCACCAAAATGTTGCCCATGTGAGCAATTCAGTTTATGAAGTACAATCTTCCCAGGCTGGCTTAGTGCCTCCTGGTTCATTTTTCAAGCTATGTGATGTTTAATGAATTTGTCAAAATAAAAACTAATCCACAGTTTCACGTCTATCATCAAATTATGCTTTGCAATATACGGCCAAGGGTATGAAAAAAGACACCTATATGAAGGTCTGCAAATGGAAAACATCTCAGCTCTGTGCAGTTCTATTTCTTGTTTTGACACCTCTTCGCAGCCTCAGAGATGTTTTACTTGGGTTGCAGTTGCTCTGGGAGTTTGTCCAGATGAAGCAACGACACAGTTTCATTATGTGAAGCATGTAGATATTTGTCTGCAGTGCACCATCAAGGCAGTCAATAGACTTGCAAAAAAAAATAAATAAATAAGAGGAAAGGTTGAGAGGTCTTTATGACCTCGTTTAGAGCAATCCCAGATCCCATTTTCTAAACTACTAAACAGATTTTCAGACTCATTTGTTTTCTCTTACATATTAAGTCAGAACCTTGCAGCAAGTAACAGACCGACATTTTTAAAGCAGTCTGACATACTGTTTGCCCTGTTTATATGTGCGGCATCATTTTCCCAGGGCCTTAAGTTTCTTTGAACAAAGAAAAGAGCAGTAAACCTTTAGGAATACTAAAAAGGGAAACGATTCCTCTGTGCCTTGCTCTGCAGGCATGAGTAATGCATGCTGTGCTGGCCACCAATTTTCATAATCACTGGCAGCTGTCAGTCATCACGAATCAGTCAGTGCTGTGACCTCTGAGGGATCTCACAGGTCACTGCAGAGTGCTCCACATGTTTTATTTTCCAGTTTTGACGGAGTGAAGTAATGACACAATGGTGAGAGGAGAGCGACGGGACCTGTAACTTCTGGAATGTGAGTCCTACTGAGGGAGCTGGGGTTGTTTAGCCTGGAGAAAGGGAGGCTCAGGGGGGACCTGATCGCTCTCTACAACTCCCTGGCAGGAGGAGGGAGTCAGGTGGGAGTCAGCCTCTTCTCCCAGGGAACAAGCAACAGGACAAGGGGAAATGGCCTCAAGTAGTGCCGGGGAAGTTGAGGTTGGATATTAGGAAGATTTTCTTCACAGACAGAGTGATCAAGCATCGGAATGGGCTGCCCAGGGAAGTGGTGTAGTCACTTTTGAACACACAGGAGGTGTTCAAAGAACGAGTAGACTTGGCACTCTGTGATGGTATTGAGCCAAAGGTGGAACTTGCTGTCCTTGGAGGTCTTTCCCAACCTTAGGAACTCAACGATTCTCTGACTCTCAGGCCCATTAGCGCAGTCAGATGCCACGTGTGCACCCCCTAAACAATGGGGTGTCAGGGCTGCAGAGCTCTGTTCTCACTGCAGCTGAGCCTGCGCTGGCAATCCCCAGCCTTCCAGCACACAAGTGCGATGTTCAGCCACATTAAGCTAATAAAGCACATTAAAAACCCACTGATGGGGCACTGCAGATTACACAATGTAAACAAGCCTAACTTCACAGCAGAGGGATCTTTTGTGGAGAACACAGAACCATCAACACATATATTCCTGTATTTCATCATTATAAAAGTTTATTTTAGGTGTACCTTTTTAAAATCCTGTATTCCAGCTGCCGAGCTGAAGTGACGTGACCTTGAATTTACTGGTGTGATGATCTTTTATGTCTACTGATATAAATTTTACACATGCAGATGCTGCTAATACCATCACATGGATGGAATAATACTTAAATATTGAATAATATTAAATAAAGGCACGTGGCCTTTAGAAACAGGTGCTCTGTGCATGACACGGAGTGCTCCTTAGTGCACTGTAGTGTCAGCTTAACCTTAGGAACGGGTGTAATTGTGTTGGATCAGGAATGTGAGGCAGGAGCTGTGTGATAGGGAATAGGAAGTACCATCTGTAGCAATTACTCCTTTTTCTATGGACTAATGGTCAGGATAGTGCCAGTCCTTGGCTAGTTCCTTCCTGTGCAGGCAGACTGACACCTTTCCTGCTGTTGGAGTGTTTTCCCGTTCTTGTTCAGGAGCTGCTTCCTCTGGGATGGGCTGCAGAACCAGTGCCACCAGTCACTGAGCCAAGACATCAGTTCTTGCAATGAAACACAGAGGGCTTCCAGAATAAAACATGATTATGGAGGTTTTCTCTGGGTGGATCATTTGTTTTGGGGTTTGTTTGTTTGTTGTGTTTTGTGTTTGTTTTGTTTGTTTTGGTTCAGTTTTGTTTGGTTTTATTTTTCATTTGTTTGTGGTTTTTTGGCTTTTTTTCCTGTTAGGGTTGAAGTCCCTGTCAGAAAGAAAATTGGGAACCTGAAAAGGCAGAGAACTACCAGTGAAATGAGATCCAAGTCTTGGGAATACATGGGAAAGACGGTATAGAAAGGCAATCTGTTGAGGTCTGGGATTGCCTCAAAGGGGTTAATTGAGTCTTTCAAAACATTTTCCATTGGTTTCAGATGATACTATCTGAGTAATGAATCAAGAATGACGATTCCTTGAAGGAATGTTCATTAGCATAATTATTCTCATTAACATAATATTTATCGGATTGGCTTATTTGGGATTAAAAGTCTGAAGCTGCAAAACTGAAGATGACCTTTGCCATGAGCTCGAGGACTTTACTGCTCAAAAGGTTTGTGATCATGAAATCCAGGATCCTGTGCTCACACCGCTACCTCAAGTATATTTTTGTTCATAATTACGGTATCACAATTATTATTCTGAAATAACAAAGCCTCTCAGAGTTTTTGTTTTCATTGCCAGAACGTCTAATATTTGCCAGACAGACACATTCCTGTGAGACACTATTGTACATAGAAGCATATTCTGGAAACAGTTAATAGAGAACCTCTGTGTAACTTGAGTTCATTTATTCTTGGTAATAACGGAACGCTAGGTTGGCATCCTAATGTCCTATTTTTCTGCTTAGTTGGAACCTGTCATGTGCATGTTGACATTAACAGGAAAGCTGAATATGAAACTTGACTTCACTACCTAGAACATTAAAATTTCAGTAAGTTCAAAAAAGAAAAATGCAAACATTTGAGAGGTCATTTTGCTCGTTCATTTTTTTTTACAGTAAATTGCATGCAGCTCTCATTATATCATTTATCTCTCATAATAGCTTAATTTGGACTCCTTCCAAATTAAAATGGAGACAAAGTCATTGTTTTGCTGTTTTCAAAAGAGATGCTGAATTTCACATGAATAAGGCAATAGAGCAATGTCTTGAATACTAAAAGGAATACACAATTTCCTTCTGTGCTGGCAATTGAGTTACTGTGTCTCCCTTGCTTGAATGGCTAAAGAAAATAATGGGTTTGTCCCTTCAAATGGCACTGTTGAATCCAAGAGTTGATTTCAGCAATGTGACTCATACATCATGCTGTCGTAGTTCACATATGGTCTCTTCTCCTAGAAGAGTTTCTTGATGGCTTCCTGTGTGATGAAACACATCTCTCTGCAGCTCATATTGCTTCCATTGCACCCTCCACACTGCACAGGGAGAGTGAGTAGGTAAATCCTGCTTATCTCTGAACATTCCCCGTTAAAGGCAGTTATGGTGCTATTACTGAAATCATAGTTTTCAAAGGTGATCAGACAATAGTTATTTTTTTAAGAAGAGTCATTATATGATGTTATCCACACAAATACTGCCTGTTGTCCCTGCCAATATGAGCTAAACTGTCAGCATGTTCAGGTCAGTTTAGTAAGGCTGGTTCTTAGGCTGTAGTGAGACTGGTCCAGTACTTAACTACAGACTGGGGGCAGAGGGGCTGGAAAGATGCCTGGTGGGAAAGGACCAGGAGTGCTGGTCAACAGCGATAGAACATGAGCCCAGGTGTGCCCAGGAGGGCAAGAAGGCCAAGGGCACCAGGGCTGCATCAGGACTAGCGTGGCAGCAGGACCAGGGCAGTGACTGTCCCTGTGCTGGCACTGCTGGGGCACCTCTGATCCTGGGGTCAGTTCTGGGCCCTTCATCACAAGAAGGATACTGAGGGGCTGGAGCATGTCCAGGGAAGGGAACGGAGCTAGGGAAGGGGCTGGAGCACAAAGAGGAGCTGAGGGAGCTGGGGGGGCTCAGCCTGGAGAAAAGGAGGCTCAGGGGGGACCTTGTGGCTCTGCAACTCCCTGACAGGAGGGGGGAGCCGGGGGGGGTCGGGCTCTGCTCCCAGGGAACAGGGGACAGGAGGAGGGGGAATGGCCTCAAGCTGTGCCATGGAAGGTTCAGACTGGATATTAGGGAAAAATTCTTCACAGAAAGGGTAGTCAAGCTTTGGAACGGGCTGCCCAGGGAGATGATGGAATCACCACGTCTGGAAGTGTTTGGCACTTGAGGACACGGTTTAGTGGTGAACATAGTGGTGGTGCTGGGTTGATGGTTGGACTTGATGATCTTGAAGGTTTTTTCCAACCTTAATGATTCTATTCTTTGAAACAAGGAGCTCCAGAATGATCACCCATCACCTATATGGGCACTCACAGGAAGGATTAGGATACACGCAGGACGGTTGTCATACAGCTGAGTTTCCTATATGGTCACCTGGCCTTCAGTAGGTGTTTTTGGTCACTTTTCCAGTCTGTGCTCCCTTCCTCCTTTTGTGTTCCTTTATTCATCTGAGAAGACCATAGAATTCAATTTCAGTTTAAAAATCACGACTTTGATTACAACCAGGAAACTCCACTTCTTTTCACGTGCGTGTTCCTGGAGTTGTGTGGGCACCTAGAACAGAACTGACCACACATCACTATCAAATGTGAATAACAGATATCAAGAACAGCAATTGTAATTTTCAAAAACATCCCACAATGATATACAGCATTTACTGAAGAATGACATAATTCACTGAATTTTAAGGAAGTAAAATGCAAGTGTTTATACTGGAAAATGTCTAAGACACAACTATTATCTGCCACATATTATTTGAAATAATCTCCTCCATAACAAGTGATGACAGGAGGTCAAAGACACCCTTTAACTCATGTCCTGGAGATAAACACAATTCATACTGCCTTTTAAATATTAACCAGTGGCTGTTCTCAGGTTTTTTATGAGTTAGCTAACAATAGTAATCATTAGTATCAAATACTCTTACAGACTTTTCGAGGCCTGGATTTCAAAGAACTCTGCAATAATCTGGAAGTGTCTTTATTTCCCAGTTTTGCAGATGAAGAGAGTGACGAGGTTGGGCTTTGTGATTCACCAAAAAGCGCACACTGGCACCTTGCATTTCTATGAATAGCACTTAGAAGGTTTTGGCTCTCAGCCAAAGGATCACTTCACTGAACCACTTTGCTTCCCATACCTGTGTCAAGAGGCTGACTTGGAGATGAACGAAAAGGAAGAGCACCACTTCACGTACCAGCAGCACTGTGCTTCGCAGAACCTCCCATTGCTTTATCAGGCATTCCTCTGATTTCACCTGACACATTTGACAAGCAGGACCATGGTCCCCATTTCTCGGATGGTTGTGTACAGGAATACTCTCAGCATGCTTTCCTCTGTGTAATTCTCACTGTTGGGCCCACTCTTCTTGAAGATTTTTACTTCACTGGCAGTAAGTCCTGATGGGGCATTAAAACTCAGAGTCTTGGCTCAAAGCAGAATAGAATTAAACTCAGAATGAATGGTGGAATACACAGCAGTGGCTGGGGGACCTACTTGAGAACAGAAAACCCTGCAAGTATTTTGCTTGTAGAGCAAGTTTGGTATCATTGTTATTTCTTATTTTTTATTTTGTTGACGTTAGGAATATTATCAGCCACCCGAGGATTGTGCGCATCTGAGAAAGGACAGACCCCACAACTTATGTACTGTCAGGCTTATTTTTTTGACCAAAAAAAATGAGACTTCACTGTGATGCAGAGGCTTGATCACCTATAATTCAGGAGTAGAATTCATAGCTGAATTCAGGTGATTAAATTCTGTAGCAAGGGATAAAGGTTTGATGCCTGGGAAGGTATTTCCAACAGGCAGCACACTGAGGCAAGGAAGAGCTCTGAAAATTAGATGAGTGGGGTGTAATTCTCACGCTGCTTCTCTTCTGCACCCTTTCTATCCCCTGCTCCTGCTCTTTGAAGATCTAGTTCTAAGGTCTAAGGACTTAGTTGTGCTCTCAGGAGCATCAGGGAAAGGTTGCAGTAGGGAGATGGGGAAAGGAGGGAGTGAAAGAGAAGAGGAAGTAGCAGATACCTCAGAGACACCAACCAACAGAATCTTAAATATTCTTTTTGAAACTGAACCACTGTGCAGCCAGAAAGTCAAAGGATGTTAAGCTAGTCAGTAGTTTGAACATTTGAATCTATTATAATGAATGAAACAGTGAAAAACAGAATATCAATATTTTTCAGTTCTTTGGTCAACAAGCAGTAAAGTAATGCTTTTAGTGGATCCTTCTGGGGTTTTTTTCAGTTCTGGCTGCTCAGTGTCTCCCTTCAACAGGAAGCACATATACTGTGGTTAATTAATTGGCATTTCCAAAAACACAGGCAGAAATGAAACTGTAAGTCACAAAGTTGCTCAGGCTGAGTTAGGCACCCTCTTTCTCACACCAGGATGTTTTGGTCTGTACATGTTCCACTTTGAAGGTTTTGGGCCAGAGAGCTACCTACCGTGTTTTATACACCTCCCCAGTATTACCCACTCTAAATCAGGCACTTACAACAACTAAACTCCTTCTCTTCACAGTCTCCCTTGTCTGTGATCAAAGTCTGTGGTAAATCAAACACTATTTCTATTCATGTCGTTCTGATTTCTGGTGTAACAAATGTCATAATTAGGGATGAAGGGTCAGTGCTTTGTCCCATTTCTGAGTCCCTCAAATCCATAGCTTCCAAATGTTAAGTCTTGGAGGGAAATTGTGATTTTATTTTTTTTTCCCCAGTAACAATAGCACTGTGCCCAGATTGGCACATACAACCTCATGTTTCCTGACAGTCTGTTTGCCCTGTGGTTTTAACTGTATATTTTTTGTGTAAGAGGTTGATAAACCATGTTCTTAACAAAGTACTTTTAATTAAAAATTTGGAAAAAGGATAAAGACTTTGCATGGCTGCTTTACAAATTTATTATTATCATCTGGCACTTGACTGAGTTCTCAAGAAAGATGTTTGGCTAAATTGCAGTGAGAGAACAGAGTTGTGTTACATATTCCATATTTTACTATATTATCTTGCCACCTACAGCAGCCACAGTTTACCCTGGCAGTCCTCTTCTCTCTTCTTTTCTAGCTCTGTGAAGAAGCTGAGTTTCAGACAGCTCTGATTATCGCTGCCTAGGATCTGAGCCTAAAAAGCAGGATGGTTTCTTTTCTTTCCAGGGACCAAGATGAAAATTTTGCAGTGCTTTTGCAGGTTTGTCTGTCTTTCCAGCGAGAGAATTCTTTGTGCGTGGTGCTCTGTTGTTTAGGAAGGGAAAACTAGGTTAGTTTGTCTGCGTTGGAGTACTTGGTCTCCTACCCGTCACTCAATCTTGGACATCAAAAATTAATTTTTATCTACTCTCTTCTACAGGAGAATTTCTTTGCCCTGTTTGTTTTAACTGCTAAACTTTCTCTGCAAGACCTTAATTTAGTGTGGTGCACTTATATAACGCAACCATACAATGTTTCATTCAGCACATTTTTAGTTATACCACTGTGAAGGTGCCTCAGACCAGCTGAACATATTAAATATTTGAGAGTATATTATAGCAGCAAAGGAACATTTTTATCCACACAGTTTATGATATAATTAAAGAAATTGAACTGTTGTGTGTAGACAAAGCCTTAACTTAGTAACACTGGGTTTATTCAGGCCTTGGAGCTAGTCCTTATTACAAAGGTTTGCTGCAATAAATATTGGTAGAGCTGTAGAGGGGAGCAATAAATCAGTGCTCTTATCATGTCCTCTGTCAGTACCTGGGAAAATTGATAATTAAACCAGCAGACAGAATTCACTGAATCCCAGTCTTTCAGCCATTCACCAAAAAGACAGGCTGCTCTACCTGAAAATGTTCCTGGTCTGGGTGCAACTTTAAGCAGTAAAAGAGTGTTTGTGTCAGAATTGCTTATGCCACTTCCTCACATGAAATAAGCTGTTTTCTCTCAGCGTGACCGTGTCTACCCCAGGGCTTTTGCTGCTACACAAATACTCCTAGCTGACATTGTTCCGTGGAAAATGTCTATATCTAGCTCTAGTCTAACTAGGACCTCAGAAATACGAGCTCTCCCCGCAGATCCAGGTGGAAGTGGGGCAGGAGCACGGCTGTACGTGTCCCCAGTGCCACAGGAACAGTAAGTATGTGCATTTGATGGCATTTTCCCGTGACAGGCTGGCAATCAAAACATGTGCTGAAGAACTTGTCACACACTCACCTACTGTCGTGTACCATACATTTATTTAATCATGGGGAGCGTGAGGCGCGTTTTAGGTGAGGTGCAAATTTAGTAATTGCAGGAGATGAACCTGACTCTGCGTTTTCTTGACTTATTGACGGCATGTAAAAAAATGCAAATGCCTACCTTGTGTGTGGGAAATAGTAATTAATGATAAGTACTACTAGTTATCTATTTCTTAATTGGATAAATACACATTTCAGAAAGGAACTGGTCATATTTTCAACCTAATTAAAAGAATGTATAAAAGGATTATTGCAGGCAGTGGTCTGTGATAATTGAAAGACAAATAAACCCAAGCTTTGCTACAGGCTATTTGGAGAAAGAAATTCTGCACCAGAAAAGGAAAGTCTGGGCATTGATCTGCATGGAGAGGTGGCTGATCCACACATGGAAGGAGCTGTTCCCACTGCTCCGACAGCTCTGGGATAATACTGCATCACATGGCATGAAAGGAACAGCGTGTGTTATCAAATTCCATTACCCAGGAGCTACTCTGCAGAGCCTCTGGTTCAGGTAATTATCATGGTCCTTAATTTGGCAGCTTGCAAAGAACCTTTCCATCATAGTGCTGCAGTGAGGACTCCGAAATGCTGCTGCAGAACTGGCCCAGGGTTCTTTCCCTTGGTACTGGGAGCTGCAGAGAAAAAAAATTTAACTAAGAAAGCATTCTTACCTGGGAGACCTGTGCAAAGTGCTCTGCTACCCATTTCCTTTGGTGTTTGTTGGCAGTTTCTTCTCACTTTTATTGTTTCTGTTTTGAAAGGAGTATCTAAGTATCTTCCAAGACACAAAAAAACCCCAAACAAATCAAACAAAAACACAACAACAAAACTTAAAAATAAAAAACAAACCAAAAAAACCAACAAACAATAAAACCAAACAAAACCAAACACACCAAAATGAACAAAGAGAGCCCCAAAACCCATCAAAACAAACAAACCAAAAAAGCAGAGAGAAAGGTAAACAAAACTGTTAAAGAAACTTCCTTGTCTGAGCATCCAGGAGCCACTCCAGCAGTCACACTCTCACCACAGTGCAAACCAAGCTACCTGCACTAAGTTTGTTCCTCAACAAAACAACTCATGAAGTGTAGAGGTGAACAATTTCCAATGGGAAGGCTTATGTAGGAAGATAATTAATAAAAATATCACACGGGACATGCTGCTTTCATTGGGGTTTTCACTGATATTGTACAGAAATATTCAGTAAGATCAATAGATTGTGTTCTATAAGAGTAAAATGCAACATATTTTATGTCTGAAACATTTTGATGATCAAAATCAAATATTTCATAGCTTTGTTTTTATTTTGATTTGAGATGATGAAAAAAAACCCCAAATATTATGAGCCTGAGGAATCGAATTAATATCTTGGGTTTCCTGATGATGTAGAATAGAGTCTGTTTTCCTCATATTCACAAAATCACAAAATAGTTGAAGCTGGAAGAGAGCTCTGGAGATCTAAACAGGCACACATTCACTTCTCTGAGATTGTATTTCTTTGGTAAGGAATGAAAGATTTGTCCCATTTTTAACAGGAATATGCCTAATCTGGAGTCATAGCAATGCACACCCAATTTTTAGTAATACCTCTTGTATCTTTATTTATGGATGGAAAATGCCTTTTCTGAAGAGAAAGAGAAGTGTCTAACAGCTCTTTGAAACATTTACTATGTGTAGACAGATTATTAGTATTCTGCAATAAATATTTGCTTCCAATTTTAAGCTCCTTAAAAGAAGTGACTCGTACTCTGATACTGCATTTTTAAAATCCTTCAGGAGTCAGAAGAGTCTCCTTAATGCTAATTTGTATACGTGAATTTTAGTATAAAATGGCTATATTTTCATTCACATTAAATATTGGTGATGCATGTTCCACAATTGCTCATCATCATGCATGTTTTACAATTTCCCAAAAAAAATTGACTGAAATAATGATCTCCTCCTGATCATGTAAAAAATCCCCTCTGAGCCTCTAGCTAAAATTTGACAATTGGCTAATTCTATATGAAAATAGACTTTTGTTCTAGTACAAAACCAAACAGGTTATGATTTATTTCCTGAGCATCACAGGGAAAACTCAGCTGCAGTCCTCAAATAGAAAAATGAGCATATAGGATTGGTGCTGGTGTCCTGCCACAACACTGTGAAGAATCCCTGCAGCCCTGATCCTTAGAAAATGGTTTGGATTGCCTGGACATGTTGTGTGGGCAGGCTGTTCAGTGAGTCCAAGCCTTGCTAAATCCAGCCTTGCCTAAAACACAAACTACAGGGTTTTGGCAGTGACTGGACCAGCGAATTTACAAACTAAAATTCATCATTTTCCTACACAACCAATTTCTGCTTAGGACAGAGGCTGCTGCAGTTCATTTAACTCTGGTCAGGACAAATTCCCCCAAGCTCCCCAAGAAGTGATTCAAAGCCCTACATAATGTAGGGCAATGCCGAAAGTAGCGCGTTCCTCTGAACACACAAAACCACGAGTTGTCACGGTGAAAAATGTTGATTTTGTCTGGGCGAAAATATTTCTGAGAGAAGCAGTCTGAGTTCATAAAATCAGGTGGGATACAAGGCAGAGTTCTATTGCTTAATGGGGATGGTGCTTGTGTCTCCATCCAGTCCTTTGCTGGGACACCAGTGCAATCAGTTGCGCTCCTACATATTTAAAAAGGACTTTGCTTGCTTTAGACTGTGTGGTTTAAATACTCTCAAGAATTATGCAAAACCCCTCGGATTGTGAAACCTTCAACACCATTCTTAAACCATTAAGATGGGATTCAAATCACAAGGGAACACAAAAATACTGTAATTAAGCTCAGGAGTTTTTGTAGCATAGATGAGATGTATTGTTTGAGGCAGTTCCTTACCACCAATGCGTTTGCTGATGATGTTGCTGTGTGCTAAAAAAACCAACCAACCAAAAAAACCCAGCTGGCAACGAAGGAAAAACCTACATTTGTCCATAAACTGCAAAGCTGCATTACCATAACCCTCTGCCTGGAGCTGAACTGGTGTGTCTGTTTGGGCTTCATCAGAGGTAGGTGGAACTGCTTGTGTCCTGGATCCCTACAGCAGCATCCATCTGATGCCATAGGTGTGCTGTTCAATATATCTGATGCTTTAAAACCATTATTTTATGTCAAAATTTGTTATTACATTTTCTGTTTAACTCCTGACATCTGGAACAGGTGCCCTGGGAAGTAGTGGAGTCATCATCCCTAAAATGTTCAAAAGGGATGTGGATGTGGCACTTGGGATTATGGTTTATTGGTGAACATGGTGGTGCTGGGTTAATGGTTGGACTCAATGATCTTGAAGGTCTTCTGCAGCCTTAATGACTCTGGGATTTGCAGAAACGGAGTGTTCCTGGGTTGCTGGGTGGTTGTTGGCGTTTTTTTTCCCCATCTGATATACAAAATAGAGTTATTTGTGGTTTGTCTCCCTTGGTGGGAAAAGCTGCTCTCCCTGCTCAGTCAGGCTGCTCTGTTGCTCTGGTGTCCATGTTTTGCTAACAAATAACATGCAGTGGGAAAGACTAAAAGTTCAAGATACGGTGTTGACATTAGCAGGAGCTCTTTTCTCCCTAAGATTCCCCCAAACCATCTGCCATCAACTGATAAGACAGTGTAAGTAGAAAAATGTAAGCAGCAGACTTCTTATTTCATTGTCTCCATGACCACAGGAGAGCAGGAAAAAATGGCAGTACAGTTCTGCCAGGAGGTATGAGCATCAGGGGAGTACCCTTAATAAACTAACATAAGAGATGCTGTGTGCAGAAGAGTCACTTTAAGAAATGCTTGAATGAATGAGAACAAATTCTTTGTCAAGGTACATAGGTATTACATCCTATAAGAGCAGAGACCAGAAGCAGTTCAGTAAAATACACACCTGTGGCCTTTAGGTCTAATATTTCTGACAGACAGACTGGGCTCTGATTGCCCACCCAGTGTATAATCATTCTGTAACTACCCAGAGCACACCATGCAATGGCACTGACCCAGTGGGGGCAGTTTTATTGGAGGCTTCATGCCTGCCTTCACATTATTATGCTGCTGTGGCCTTTTGAGCACAACATTTAAAATGAATGGACTCCACACTGGGTAGGATTTACCTATAAACTGTCATTTCTATTTATGCAAACAGTCATGACTCTTAACGAGAATTGACTCAATTGCTGGGAGGACGCTGCTGCCTCTCCAGCCAGAAATCACAGGCTTCTGAGTCTCATTTTAGGAATCCAACCGTTTTTTAAAGGTAGATTAAAAGAGATTGAATTTTGACACGTGAAACTAGGTTTTCAAAAGGCTCTCTATATTTGGCATATCATTCCAATATACCTAGTCCTTACTACATGCATTTTTAATACATTTCCCTCGTTGCACAGACCTTTGAGAACCCACCACCCGAGGCTTTGATTTTCATAATACAAGTGTTTTCCCGTGCAGGCGCTTGCATGAAGATCACCTCGTGCAGTCTGTGGCCGTGGCTCTCTTGTGCATGAATTCCACTAACGTGGCAACTTGAAAGTCAGCAGAGTCCATTTCCATCGTACACCCTGAAATTCTTGGTTTAAATCGCGCTGTGCCGTGAGAAGTGAAGTTTGTGCTTGAGACAAAGAGCAGTATCAGGCAGAGGGATACTCTGAGAGAGGCAGGATATCTCCTGACTGAGCATGTGGGGAGAAAGTGGGCACAACAATTTCAGCCCACGGCTGGGCTCTTGGCTTTTTTTGTGACCGGAAAGATCCTCTCCCTCTCTCTCTGTCTCTTTGGAAGCTAGCACGTCAAAGAAAATTGGCAATAAACCATTCTGAATCAATTGTTCAGGGAACAAGACGGACAAAATATCTTTGTGCCTTTTTCTGCCCCTGTGCCTAGGACCAGCTAGATGTACCTGGCCCTCACATATGCTGATTTGGCTATCATCTTTTGGTTGATTGTTTCTTGCTTTGCTCAGTCTGTGCACTGCAGCCACGATCGTAGAGGCCTGTAACATCCTCCAGCTGCCTTTGTTCATTGGCTTGAAAGCTGTCTGCTTACCAGACATGCAATTTTCAGTTTTAAAAAGCCCTCTTTATTCCCTAAATCCTGCAATTCTTGAGGTATTGGCCTTTAGTAAGATGATAACAATTCCCCATTGGTCTTGTGATGGCTGAATTTTTGTGTGGGGGTTGTTTTTTTTTTTATGCTTTAATATTTCTATGAATAGAAGAAATGAATGAACCACAGCCATGTTTTGCTTGCCTTTTTCCCAGTGCCAGTTTTATTCTGAATATGAGTTGGAACAATTCTAAGAATTATTAGGAGCGATTACTTTCCCAGGTCTTTAAGCCTTCTGAGTTTGGCAAGCCAAAATTACAGGCTTCAGTTGCTGTGCAGCCAACTATATTTACTTTGCATGTGATAATTCAAATCCCAAGTTCTTTGTGTGAGGCAGGAAATCTTCTCCTTGTTTTGAAAACTCTGGATTATAAAACCCTTTTGTTTTTGCTCATGTAGGTTTTTACATTCTGGGCCTGGTTTCCACCTGGTGTAAATTAGTATCATTTCACCAAGCCCAGTGAAGCTGAGCTATACAGTTTTCTACAAGCTGACAATCTAATACCTGGAATTACAAAGTACAAAGCCCTGAAAATCACCACAGTAATTTCTCCTGATTTTACTTGGTTTCCATGCAAAAAACTGATCCAAGCTTCAATGAGAGGTCTGGCCTAAGTGACAGAATAGTGACAAAATTAGAAACCAGGAAGTTTAACCAGATAATGACTTTTTCCTAGTGAATTTTCACACTACCATGATTCTGGGCTAATTGGAGTTATGTATTTGCTGAGCTTATTCAGTGTTATTTTTGTCTCAGGACATGTAGGGTGATGAAAACAGATGTTTGACTGCTGCTTACTCAGAGTGGTCCCCACATTTTAAGGTATGAGTAGACAAATGGTCTCAAAACATTTCCATGCCATAATTTCAAAGCATCACTCAAGAGGTGCTAAGTGCTTAATTATTCAAGACCTCGAGGTCTTCTTATTCACATATAGTCTCATCCTAACTGCCATCTTTTTGTTCCTCTCTACTCCCTCTCCTGGCATTTTCCTTCTTGGGTACCTTTCAGCAGCACAGTGATATTATACCTGGAGATTGTGAGCCTCTGCCCCTGGAAATCACTGGAATTGCAATGGTTCTCTTGTTATATGGGTTCTGTTAGATGAGAACCTGGAGCTCAGAATCACAGAACCACAGAGTCATTGAGGCTGCAAAAGCCCTCCAAGACCATGAAGTCCAACCCGTGCCTGATGCCCACCTTGTCCCCACCCCAGAGCACCAAGTGCCACGGCCAGTCCTTCCTTGGGCACCTCCAGGGGTGGGTACTCCAAACCTCCCTGGGCAGCCCCTGCCAAGGCCTGACCACCCTTTCCAGCAAGAAATTCCTCCTCATGTCCAACCTGACCCTCCCCTGGCACAGCTGGAGGCCGTTTCCTCTTGTCCTTTCCCCCGCTCCCTCAGCCGCTCCTGCTGCTCCAGCCCCTTCCCCAGCTCCGTTCCCTTCCCTGGACACACTCCAGCCCCTCTGTGTCTCTCTTGCCGTGGAGGCCCAGAACTGACCACAGCTCAGACAGTCAGGTCTGACAGAAGCAGTTGCTGAACTCCTGTCACCCATTCTTTAAATTTGCAAAGCTGCTTTTTCACTGTGCTAAGAGCTCAGTGACATCCTGGGTTATGGAGCATCTCTCCTCCTTGGTGGCTGGTGGTCAGTGTGTGGAGGTCTCCACCTTAGGACTTTCAGTCCCTTCCTTGTTGAATGGCCTGACCCACAGCCTCTTGAAAACAACAAAAGTCATTTCATTAACTTCATGGCCTTTGGATCAAGCTGTGTCAGCCTGCGTAGGATGGTGTTGAAATAGACCTTTTGAGAATTCTTTTTCTCCATTGGAAAATGTTAACACTTAGGAAAAAAAAATGGATTTGTGAACTTCTTTCTTCAGGAAAAATACTGAAAAAATTATTTCAAGCTGCTGATGTGTCAGCTTTTTCTAATGAAAACAAAATGTACTGTGGTTTGAAATATAAATAACATATAGCTGAAAGGTTTAAAAGACAAAATAACCCAACACATTATTGAAATAGTTGAAACAATGCTTCAGGTTTCCTCTTCTGGGAACACAATTTTGCCTTTTCATCCCAATTTTGGGGAAGAATACTTTACACATCAAAAATGCCTTTGCATGCATGATGACTGTTTTGGACACAATTTTACTACACAAAATCACCCCTCCAGAACTTTTGCCACTGTGCCATTTGCCCAGAGTGGCATTATTTAATGTGGTAATAAAAGGAATGAGAAAATCAAAGCAGGAAAAAATGACTGAGAAACATAATTCTAATTCCTAAATCTCTTGCAATCTGAAGCGAAATTTATCATCTTTATTTTTATCAGCCTGGCTGCGCATTAACATTTCTCAATCCTTCTTCACATTTTAAATCTTTGAAGTTTGGCATCATTTAAGCTACTCAGTTCTACATTCCTTCAAGAGAAATTGTATCTTATCTGAGGAAGGATGACAAACACTGGATATCCCCCCTACGTGAGGTCTGAGCATCGCCTGGCAGAGCAGCAACACCTGCTTTGATTCACACTGTATCCCCCAGCTCACCTCCCACCAGCCTGGTTATCTCAGTCACTCCCAGCCAAAGAGAAGGCTGAGAAAGCTTTTGAGGATTGTTTCTGTAACAAGTGCTAAATTTTCTCTTCTAATCAGACTGTGGACTGTGTTGTTTGCACTTCCTCGTGCTCACTCTTTTTCTCTCTGGGGCTTTTGGTGTTTTAAACATTTCCCTGTTGTACCACATTTCTCTGTCCACTTATCTGGGCCCAGGTACACTAATAATGTAATGAAAAAGGATTTCTTCTCTATAGGAGCTGTTAAAAACTGATGTAAAGAACTGCACAGAGGAAACCATTTGCAGTTCACAATAACAACAAGTTTTATTGGTCAATAAATCCCAGGAACTATACTGCTTTGTTTTCCTGTAGCATCTGCTGGCCCCTTATTTATTAACTAGTGATTTCAAAAATATAAAGCACTTTTAATACCAGGACCTGATCCAAAACCTCTGGGTAATTCAGTAGGTTTTGTGTTGGCCATTAATACAGATGAGTGCTGCTGCTGAGCCTTTATGGGTGCCAAGGAAGGCAGAGGTAGCTCTTCCCTGCCTTACCATCATTTCACACCCACTAATAAATATGACACAAAAGCAGGGGTTTCAGGTAGCTCATAGGCAGGTCTCCTGAATTCTGTGCTCAGCACTGACCTGTGTCCCAGCTCCCATTTAAGCATTATAATGGTTTCCTCTGCTGTTGCATTGTAACTGCTAATTCCCTGACTCCATATACTTTCCATCCACATCTGCGGTGCTTTTCTGTATGCTTCAGCACTGAGAAAATGGACATTAGAGGCAGCAGACTGATTGGGAATTTCTTGGTAAAATTTATTTAACTAGAAAAAGCGAGAAACAAAAAGAAGTCAAAATCCATCAATATCAAAGCATTATCTGAGGAGCAGTGGCTCTTAACAAATTTCTTGTTTAAGAGACCAAATTGAAGTTTTCAGATCTCCCATTTCAAAAGGCTGATGCTATCACGCAATATTTTGATGGATGTGATGAAGAATTGGTGAGGCAAGTAGCTTCAGCATTTAAATTTGTAGATTTAGATTGCCACACACATGGCAAGTCTGATGCAATTTCACTGAGACCCCAGGCAGAATGTAGATGTAAATCCACACTGCATTACTGCAGTACAGCTCTGAGAATATTTTAATTAAATTAGTGTTTCAGCAATAAACTATTAAACCAATCTCAGAGTTATTATTCAGGTAAAATATCACACAGCAGAAAGACTCCAGGATGTTATAACTAGCGTAGCTTATAATGATTTACTGGGCAATAGTAATATCACTCAGTTCTGCTGCTTGTTTGGGGTTTTTTAATGCTGTTGCCTTTGTGACTGCAGTGGAAGCTGGCTTTGTATTAATAGGCAATATATTTAATTCTGGTATCCTGCTTAACTTCTCATCTGTGTTTTGCCCCTCCTTCTTTTGCTTTAACCTGTATAATTGATACACGAATAATGAGATAAATAATCCTTGTCACATTGTAAGATCCTCGTCGTCTTCAGGTATGTTTGTCTTTCCCCGAAAGGAGATAAATTCTTTAATTATTTTAGGCTTAATTATTTTAGGTTGACATGTCCTTTTTTCTGAAGAGAATGGAACATATGGAATGATAGCAAATTATGAGAGGGAGAGATGGAGGAGTATCACCTTGGACTTCTTAATTCATCCAGCTCAGACAGAATCACTGCAGGATACCAACAGTTACTTATGGAACCAATTTGCTGTTGGTGTCCTTTGTGCCCCTTTTACCATCTGAGTGTCTATTAGGGAATAAAAAAGACATTCCTTAGCACAGGGAAGGTTTAAAGTTCAGACCAAAGTGGCTGTGCCAGCTCTATGTCACTAGGAGAAAAGTGGAAGGAAGTGTAGAAAATAGGATGTCAAAAAGAACAGATGTTGCTAATGAAACATTCACTCTGACGGGTCTGTGTCCTGGCAGAGCTTTACAGGAGCTGAGTGATCTCAGACATGCCTTCACTGTTTTCACTTGTGTTCAGGATTGTGTTATGAGGGTGATGATACTTAACTCCCATTGACAAGCACTTTTGGCTGAAGTGTTGCAGTAACATTAAACGTCAGGTGGATGAGGACTGTCAGCAAACCATTCTGCTCCATCGGCCCCTCGGGGCATGTCCTGACTTCTGAGGGGCTGAAATCCTTCCTGGAGAACTCCCCAGCTCCCTAAAATCTACTGGGGAGTAGTTTGGGTTTGGAACTGAGATCCAGTGTGGAGGGAGGTGTGTCACCAGCTCGGTGTCTGTGCTGGTTTGCAGTGACTGAGAGAAGAGCTCCTCTCAGGCAGCAGAACCATTTCAGCTCCTATCCCAGTCTGAGATCCAGAGATTTCAGCTGCCCTGGTGTGGCTTCCTGCTTTCTCTGGCTTATTCCTCAGGATGGATTTGTTTGAAGGGCTTTGTTTTTTGAAAATGAACGTGCTCAAATACAAACAAGTCCCAAAACCTCATAGGCTGTCCCAAAATGGGGTGGGTATCGTCTGATCAGCGTTACCCACAACTG
Organism: Cephalopterus ornatus; assembly: GCA_013396775.1. Lineage (NCBI taxonomy): Eukaryota > Metazoa > Chordata > Aves > Passeriformes > Cotingidae > Cephalopterus > Cephalopterus ornatus. The sequence continues at coordinate 97,699 of VZRE01001863.1, forward strand.
TTCCCCACTCCCTGCTACTTCTGTGCTTTGGAACAGATGATTCAAAAAGAGAAGAGGAAAGGATTTAATTGCCGTTTTGCAATTTTAATGAATTAATGCCATTTCTGTTCGTCTTCTATTTACTTTCACAATGTAAGGCAGAGTTCTAACGCCAAGAATTAATTTCATTACGAGCAGAAAAAAAGACACTTCATTAATACTGAACTGTTATTGCTGGCATATGGGCTGTTGGTTAATGCCTGCCATTCTCAGCAGAAATCCTCACAGCTTTTCACACACAGGAGCAAGGCTGCCATTTCAAAAGTAACTAATTCTCATGGAATTTCTGTAATTTTGATCTGGGTACTTGAAGAAAAGTTAATTTTTGGAGCATCAAGGTTTGGAATTTTCCATCATTCAGATCTTCGATGATCTAGGTAACAGACTAAAATTAAGCCCCATGGCTTCTTATAATTACTACTCATTTTCCAGATGAGAAGGGGTGGAGGATCAAGATACTTGAAGCATATCTGCATTAAGAACATTATATCCATAATTCAATATAATTGAAACAATGAGATTGGCATAAAATCAAAGATTCTGAATCACTGAAAGGTGGTCATGTTCCTATCTGAAACATTTGGAATAGCAATTCTCTCCAACGAGAGCTACCTTTGCCTTAAAAACCTGGAGTTAAGTTCTGCTTGAAAGAAACAAAATAAGGGAAATGCTAAAGAATGTTTTAATGTTTCTTTTCCCAATTTAGAAATATGATTAAATGGTTGAAGATGACAATTATTTGATAGCTCATTGGAGACCAAAATGAACTTTTGACAAAAATGTTTGTCTGTTTTTTGCCTGTTTCTATCAAACAAAAAATTTCTAAACACTGAAAAATTATGTCAGAGAGTATTTCATAGTAAAATCATAACTAACACTATGAACTGTCTCATATAGTAAGGTCGCTGTACATTGATATATACACACATCATTGATAAACACATATATAAGTATTTAAGCATAATTGCCTTGGCTTCATTAACTGTAATCTCTCTGTAAATACTCCTAGATCCATTGATACCTGTTTAGCAAAACCTGTCAATAATCTGATAAAAGATAAGCAATTAAATCTGAGGGTGTTTTTATAGGGATTTGCACAGAATTACATGTTTATACAGTGTTTTTAATTAAAACAGTGCAATGAAACAGATAGGCCAGTTGTCTGGTTTTGAAAACATAAGTACATATAAATTGACTGGTGTACAATAAAACAGACATTTGTGTCATAGAATCATGACTAATTTTAACCTTTTTTCCCATTGTGTTGTCCTACTGTGTGCAAATGTTTTACCCAACTCTTTCACTCTTGCAGTGGATGTAAGATGCAGCTTGGTTACCTGATGTTATTCTCCCTAATAATTTTTTCTACATTATTTAACTTACCAGAAATCACATTGCCACCAACCTATATTTCCAGTTGTTCATGAGTCTGTTCTTATTTTTCTGATTATTAATAATCACAGTAGGTTCAGTTTTATTACAGGAATTCACATTTTTCTTTACTGATATTTCTTTACCGCCTGCCCTCTAAATATTTTACTTCTCCACAATAATTTTCCTGCATAATGTCTGATTCCCCTCTTTAATGCCTGGCTTTTTAAGAACCTAATGTCCTTGTGCTTGTGCTGTGGCACGTGGAAACACTTCAGATACATCTCTGATCTGATGGTGTCAGGTTACCCACAGACGTACACAGATGGTTGTCCTGATTCCCCACATTGGTCAGCACACATCTACATGTGGAGAACCTTCAGTTACCCATGCAGCATCCTGCCTCCGCATCCAGCTACCCTAAGGATTCACATCTGCCCCGTCACACCCTTCTGGGGTAGTTCCAGCCATCCCATAGGACTGTCAGGTCCTTCATGTACATTGTACATTTCCTCTATATTCGTATTTTTTTCCTTATATCTTGATCTCTACCTGGTTTAATTTTACACTTCTACTTTAAGGGTATATTCTAAACCATTTTAGGATAGATTCCTTTTTTTTTTTTTTGGCTGGAATAAAGGTTCTAGGGACTGTATATCCTCAGCCAGGGGGGAACCAGAGCAGGATTACCTATTTTCTCTGAATTTTCTCCAGGGGAGGTTCAAGTTCGACATGAGGAGGAATTTCTTGCTGGAAAGGGTGGTTAGGCCTTGGCAGGGGCTGCCCAGGGAGGTTTGGAGTCCCCAGCCCTGGAGGTGTCCAAGGAAGGCCTGGCCATGGCACTCAGTGCTCTGGGCTGGGGACAAGGTGGGGACGGGGCACAGGGGGCACTCAATGACCTTGGAGGTCTTTTCCAACCTCTGTGATTCTGTGACTTTCAGGAAAACCACCTCAACAAATAAAAAACATTGAAGAGGAAGTCCAGAAGTTGGTAACAGGAGAAGTACTACAAGTAGTAAGTAGCTTTAGTCAACTGACAGAGGAAAGGGAGAAGAGAATATGCACCTTTAGTAAACAAAATGGCCCAGCTCAGCTCAATATTTAGATTTATGAGCATTACACTTCCTTGAAGTGCAGCGAGTGAGGAGCATCACTTACTTTGTTCCTTACACTGGCAGGTTCTTTAGACATTCTCAGCTTGTGGTGTTTTTGCTCTGGTCACATCCACACTGAAGCACATTTGGTATAACAGGATGAAAGAAAAGTGTCTGAGTCTGAAGTAATGCCATTGATTTCTACTGACATCAAAATCTAGTCTGCTTTCATCTAAGAGCAGAACAATGAGTTTGGCACAGCAGAGAAATACAGCAGTCAACATAATTTAGGAGAGTATGTTAATTTTAGCAATGTTTACCAGAAATTAAGAAGGAGTCACAGACAGGAGGAATTAGATTGTCTAAAACACCAAGAATTCCTCAGTCTTTTCAGAAGCCAAAACCCTGAGCTGCATATAACAGTGACCTACTATTGCCCCAAACCCCACAGTGTTGGTAAGATGGGGCTGGTTCTGGGGGGGAATAAAAGGCAGAGATATTTTATTCCCAGCATTGACAAAACACACTAAAATTTTATGCAGCATTTAACTTTAACATATACCAGCAAAAAACAGATATATTTTTACCTTTTTCTATTGTTCCACATTAATATTTCAAGGAAAATCTATTATTTTCTCACATAAAACATTAACAAAGCAATAAACAAGTATTTGACGTAGACTGAGTAATTCCAGATCATTGAAAATGATTATACTTTACTTACTCCTCCATATAAATCTTTCATAACAGGGTCAGATGTTTAAGTAGAATAAATCCACACTGAACCCACAAAGGATTTATATCCCTTGTGGCTTGCAGACCACTTTTGCCCTGTATTTTCTCATATGTAGTTTGCTCAGAACTTGAAAAAAACTTGCAGGCATTGCTATGCATGGGAAAGATAAGAACAAATGCTTGAAAGAAACAAGATAACATGGCATTATTTATTAATCCTTAATATTCTTAATGTGAAGTACAGTGGTGGTCTCTGACTCAACCAGGCCATAGGACTTCTTTAAGTTCCCGTGCTTGAGAAATTCTTGGCTGAGTCAGGTCTTGCTGCTAAATGCCTTTGGAAACTCCTAAAACTAGGGATTAATGGGCAAAACTCACTGCACTACATTTATTATGGAAAACATAAGTTGCGCTTTCTAGTCGCAGTTGTGCCTTTGCCTGCTTTTCCCTCTGAAAAAAAAAAAGCAGATTTATTGTGAGCTGGAGGCCCCGGCAGGCTGCAGTTGTGCCAGCCCCGTCTCTCTGAGCAGTCCCAGCACCCGGGTACCAAGCTGCTCCCACGGTTTTCTGGCTGTAGCATCTGCCTGCCGATTGATCGAGCAGTTGTGTCACAGTCAGTTCCGTGGTTGGAGGGATAATGGGCTGTCTGTGCTGCCGGGCTCTTCCTGAATGCCAATTCCTTTTGACAATTGCACGGGGATTTATCCTCCTTCACCATTCCGTTCTGAAGGCTTCGCTGCAGCCCACCTTCACTCTGCTGCCCTGAACCCGCCCTGTCCACGGCTGGACAGTGTCTGTGCCTGGGACTGTGGGCTGCTGTATTTTTTTTTTGCCCCATTCCCTGGTCAAACAAGAGTAGCACAGTCACACCAGACCCTTTGTAATCATCCTGTCACACGTTTGCTCATTGTTCCGGGCCACAGCAATTTAGCCACCTTCCTAATATCAGTATTTCAATGTTTCTAGCTCTGAACAACATACAGATTGGGGGGGGGGGGGGGACGACAGACCAAAATAAAACATCCCTTTCTTCCTCCCAGCTCTTTTATATAGTTTTAGCTGTAAGAAGAATGTGAATTAGGGACTAGAAGCTGAGATTTTTTTTTTTCCCTCTGACTCACCAGGATTGGGGACATAATAAATATGATGAATTTATTGCATGTGAGGTATGGGTTCTGATTTTTATCTTCTCTCTGCATGAAACCAATCTTCTCTGAAAGGACATTTGAATTGAAGAAATAGAGGACAAATATAAATATGGATGGAGGTTAAAACTCTCAGTGTAGGTGTGAAGTCATAAACCATTTGACCAAAAAAAGTCATTATGTTGTTTCTGCTGCCAGGTTGCTGAGCTGATAGACCAGAGTTTCCCAAAAGATAAAGGAAACAGTATGTGAAACAGTGAAAAATTCAGAAAAATGACATTCATGTAGTGCTAATTTTATTGCATTCTTTTGTAGTGAAGTCACTCTTCAGTGCTTTCATTTTTCCCTCCCAGATTTATGGATAAAAGGACTATTTTCAGACAAAGGAAATTGCTACGAGAGTACATGTTGTATTTCTGATTCCACAAGATGTGCACATGTACATGTTTTCAAGGATCACATTGGTTTAATAGCAACAAAGCCTTAGGGGCTCATAGAATGCACATCCTATTTATTCTGAGGTTAAACATTTTCCTATCAAGCTGCAGATAATAGTTAATATACTGCAGTAAGTGCAATCTCATTATGCATTCCTGTGATTTCAATTATTAACATCCTAATATTTTCTATTAATTTTTAAATATTCAGGGTTTGAATGTAAATCATTGTATGCTTCTGAATAGATTTTTCATATTAATTATTTAACCTTTGTTACTGTACCACTATTTTATTATGTGTACTTCAGTCTTCCTTGAGATAAAAAAAAAAAAAAAAAAAAAAACAAAAACCAAAAAACAAAAAACCCCACAGACAAGGAAGCTTTGAATTTAGACCACCTCTGGATAGAACATGCATCCATCTGTTCATGCACAGCTCATGCACACAGAGTCTTGTATATATGTTGCTGATTTTGTAAATAACAGCAAAATTTCTAATATGTATTTATTACCAATGAACCAGGAACTGACACCAAGGTTTGGATGATTAGTGTGTGACAGTGCGTGAGGGAGAGACTGATGTTCAAAAGCATTTAATGTCTTGTTGACTTAATGGCCAAGAAAGAGACCAAAAGGTGTAGATCTAGAGAAAGATGAGAGCAGGGGAAATAAAAAGTCTAAAGCGTAATATCCCAGATTATATCTTGAAACATGGCATGAGTTGGCAGTGGGAAAAGGCTGTAGTAGCTCAGGGAAACTCTAGCTCTGTTAACCTTGGGCTTCCACAGAACATTCAGGTTTGATTTTGCACGTGGATCTGGTTCTAAATATTTATTTTTGCATACTAATTAAGGGAAGTCATATGATCTGTCATAAACCAGAGTAGCCTCTTCAGTCAATGACAAATGTCTTCACCTAAGATAAATAGATCATAGATCACAGAAGGATTGTTCCATTCTATTCTATTCTAAGATAAATGTCTGAAGCAGAGGGACCACAGAAAGAAGTTAGGCATTTGGCCAAAAACAGACCCATCATGTGCTTAAGGATCAAATTGGAAACAGCCAGAATAAATTCCATATGAAATGTAAAAGGACTTGGCCGTTTGCAAAAGTGCGTGGTCTCCCTTACAGGTTCCTTGCACCGTGGACACAGTTGCTATCATTTGTGATTTGCATGATGTTGCTCTAGCAGAGATCATCCTCTTTGTGTCCTCTTTGGTGTGTTAGTGCCTTTCTGCCTGACTCCTGTCCCATTGTCTGCCCCACTGACCACGACATTCACCTCCCCCTTAAACTCCCTTTTTTCCCTTCTCTGATGTCCTATTTACACAGATTCCTTTTGTTCTTGTTTTGTTTCCTCTGTGACTACTAATGATGGGTAAGAAATTGTATTTATCTAGTTTTGCTCTGTGGATGTACTCCAGCAATCTGACTGAAGCCAATGAGATTACTTACACGCCTGAAATACAACACACACCTAACAGCTTTAATGAGCTTTGAGTCTGTCTCTCTCTGCCTTTCCTTTCATTATACATTTCTCTCCTTTTATACAGCTTCAGGAGACATATTTGTGGCATTACAGATGCTTGATAGTGATTACAGAAGTAGTAAGAATAAGTAACAATAATGTGGGTTTCTAGGCTGTGCATTTTATGCTCATTTAAATTGACATTTCTGTTTAATAAATCTCTGCACATGAATCTCTGAAAAGCTGTAGTGAGAGTCCTTAAGCAAGGAAGTTACCTGCCACAAACTCCAGGCAATCACTGCCACCACAGCATTTCAAGCGAATCCAGTGCCAATATTCCAAAGTCTTCAGCTTACTGTTGATGCAACTGATGTTTGGATAAAACCCTGTATCGAGCCTCTTTAATTATGCCATAGATGAATCACAATTAATATGTAAATACAGACATAAAACTAGGTTTACCACATGTAGCTATCTGCACTAGCAATGAGGCTTCACCAACCCCTCCCTTTTGAAAGTCCCTCAAGTTACTTGCTTCACATTTTATTTTCTCTCTAACCTCAGCTACCAAGCAGGCAGCAGATTTCCCTGGCCCCTCTGGAATTCACAGCATTAGGAAGCATGGCAAATTATGATCCACTTAGTTAATGAGCAAGACAAAATACTGGTGGCTTGGTTACAAATATCTCTTCCTTCCGCTGTTTTTAATATATCTAAGTTTAAGGGTCTATGTACTACGTGTTATATAAATATTATATACTTATGCCTGTAAGTTTATAGTTTTGTGTAACCAAATTATTACACCATTGTTAACAAAGATTCATAATAAACTTTTTTTAGTCACCTGTGACAGAAGCACCTGCCCAGAACTTGTAGAATGTGCCAGGTGAAGTGATTGTTATTTTTGCTAGACATCCTTGCCCAATTCTGCAACTGCTCATCAGGTAGATTTTCTTTCTCACTGAAGAAATAATCAATCCCAAAATACCCCCCCTCCAGAAGCCAGAATTTTCACTGAGCAACTGCAACTGATATAAATCTGAAAACTGTAACTCTGTTCTTCACCCATCTGTAAGCTGCAATATTTATATGCCACAGAGATCAAGGTGGGCATGGTTAGAACCAATTAAGAGGGTGAATGTCACAATTAAAAATGGGGACAGGCCCTTTCTGGCACTGAAAGGAATCTGCACCACAAACCTGCCCTAGTGAGCTCCAACTGAAAATCAAATGAGCAGCTTTAACCCACTGTTGTTGTTATTAAGGATGCAGTAAAAGCAATGAAAACTAGGAGTCAAAGTGAGAATTTAAATATGTGTCTCTGTGAAAGGTTCCTGCATCTACAGAGGGAAAACTCCTAAAAGAGTAAACATGGGGGTAGCTTGGGATATACAGGAACTTTAAACATTACTTATTTATTTAGCTGTCACAGTGATAACTCACCTGAGTTGGTTTGTCTCTGCTTGGAGCCGGGCTAAATCAGCCTGTCTCAGTCTCAGCATGATTTTGGCTTCTTTTTCCCCCATTCACAGTTCCTGGGTTTGCAGGTCTCAGTTGGGGTTTGATAATAACCTTCCCTCTTCAACTGAAGATGCATGTCTTGCTTATCTCTCTTATTCACATGTGTGAATGATGTTATCAACAAGAACAAAAAAGTGATTCATAATTTGAAGCATAATATGCAGAGAAGTTTGAAAATTTGGATTTTTTCAAATATTTTTGAACGTACACTTTTCCATCTGTTTTTGCGCATTAAGTAACCTCTTGGACTATACAATTTTTATTTGAATGACCAGCTTACTTCAACTATAACTATAAAAGCAGAAAGGAAAATATTAGTCTTGAAAAATCCATTATTCTATCTATACATTCATGTCTGCGTTCTCTCGGAGCCTGATCCCAGACTGAAAGTTCAATGAGTGTCCCTGAATTATCCAAACGTAACAAGCTTTTCCAGGCAGTGTTACTGTGAGGCTGCTCACCCACCACCACCATCCCCACCAGGTAAGCTGTTTTTCTCACATTTTGTAAGGAAAAAAACTGTGAATGAAGTGGCACCAAACCCTGGAGTGGTACCAAACCCCATATGAAGTGGTACCTAACCCAATTCCCCCAGAGTTCTGAGCTGCATTTATTGCTTGCTTACAGTTCCCTGAGAACAAGAGACACTCAGGTCTAGATCTGTGATGCCCAGGCCCTTTTCCACTTCTGAAATGTAATTCCCACGAAGCCTGGCTGTGCTTCTGTGGGAATGGGTCAGCAGCAGGTGAAGCAGCAGCAGTGAGAGCCGGTCCTTTGTGGCTCCCTCTGAACTGGCCGAGGATGCTCCTGTGCTGGGCTCTCCCAGTGCTGAAGTTTCCTGGGATATCCATGCATTCCAGCCTGACTAGCGGATCTGGAAAGCTACAGGTTGACATTGGAAATATCCTTGTCCATTCATGGCACATCCAGTGGCAGGGGAGGAAGCCCAGTCTGTGCCAGCCCACGGAACTCCTTGTTCCTGCAGGATGCACGGCAAGCAGTGCTGTGCCGAGGGGGATGTTGGGTGGATGCTTGGATGCTACAGCATCAAAGAGAGAGTCTGGCCTTTTTGTTTTAACCTTGGAGAATTATTCCAATAATGATTAAATTAATTAAGCTTTTATGGCTCAAGCTCCTAAGTTATGAACTTGTTTCCAACCTGTAGCCCCATAGATCAGAAGGGTTGAAGCATTCTAGTAACTCTGCAGATACTATCAGTAATTTTCAAAATCTATTACATTTGGAAAGAATCTATTAAAAATACAGATAAAATCATTCACATCAATGCCTTTTTATACCATCACCCTACTGTCTTTCTGCTGCACTAAAAAAATGGATCATTTCTGTGACAAAATGAGAAGCTGAATTATTGTGCTCACTGTAAAGATGTTGGCAGGTCTGATGTGTGCTGGATTTGAAATATTTATTGTCCTGCCAGAGCAATCCAAAACCAAACAGTTTTACAGATAATTATGCCTCTAATTATATGCAAAAGGCACCCATTTCTCCTTCAGTGATACTATACACATATGGATCTTCTGCTAAGAATAATCAAGTTTACACTCATCCATTAAGGAGAGCCAGAACAACAAGCTCCTCTCATCTCCTTTACAAGCTGGACAAGTCCTTTTTCAGATCAAGCTGTTATAAATTAAAGCATTTCTCTGAAATCATAGTACTTTCTATAACATATGTGAGAATGCAGAAAGCAGTTTGGAAAGACAGAGAAACCTAGAGGGGCTGGAAGAAAGCCAAAATGATAAAGAACAATGAGTGGGCTTGCTGGTCTGTTGATCTTGGATTCTTCCCAAGTATCATTTTTTTGATGAGCTGCTGTTTTTTTGGTTTGGTTTGGTTTTTTCTTTTTTTCTCCTTCTTTCCCCCCATTTTTTTCCATCTTACAAGACAAGGACAAGAGAAAGACAGCAAGGCAGTGCAGTAATTTAAAAAGGAGGATAAATAGGAATGAAAACAGAGGTGTTTATTAGTAGAGGAAATTGGTTTACAGCTTCATAAATTTAAAACAGGCAGATCATATTGCACAGATTATGAAGTGTTAGACTGTGCTGTTCGGGAAACTGGACAATCTACTTTGCAATGCAAAATGTGCTTATACAAGCAGGGAGTGGATTTAACAGAAAGTTAGGGAGTGCTTAAATAAACTGGACATACACAGAGAATCACAGAATAGTGGAGGTTGGAGGGAGCCCCTGGAGCTTCTAGTCTGGCCTCCCCCTCAAAGCCACATCAACAAAAGCAGGTGCTCAGAGCCTTGTCCAGTCTCATTTTGAAGTCCATGGTGCTGGACAAGATGCATCCAAAGGCAGTGATGTCATTGGAAGGTTGATCTCATCTTTGAGAAGTCGTGGCAATCAGGAACTGGGAAAAGTCACACCCATCTTCAAAAGAGGTGAGGAGGGTCTGTTGTCCCTCAAGTCTCGGTCCAGTCCTGAGCAAGGCTCCTGGAAAGCACTTCCAGGCACAGGAAGGACAAGAAGGTTGTTGGTATCAGTCAGCAGGGATTTCCCAGAGCCAAACCTGATCGTTTCCTGTAGGGAAAGCACTGCCTTGTGCCTCAGGGCAGAGCAGTGGATGGCTCTGATCCTGGACTTCAGCCAGGCTTTCAGGAGTCCTTTAGTATCTCTGTAGGCAAACTGAGAAGGTATGAACTGGATAGGACAGCTCCAAGGGCAGGGATGGGCCTGGACAAGCCCTGATCTAACATTCAAGTTGACCCTGCTCGATGCATTACATGGAGTTCCACCGGAGTTCCAGTCTGGCATTCTGGGTGTTTCCCTTGGCATTTTGAAAACACAAAAAAATTATGCTTTGAAGGACTTGTCAGCTAAATTCTTCCTCCGCAGTTTTGCTGAATTATATATCTAATTTCCTTCCATCCAACTTTTGAACTTTATTATTTTCATCTTTCCAAAATATGGAAGCAAAATTAAAGTGTCTCTAAAGCCCGATGGATTTAACAAAAAGTTATGATGATTAATGAAGACAATTAGCTCTCTGTTAAAAAGTTACAGAAATGAACTGAAAAGTTATTATTCCACTTCAGTTTCTTAGTTCTCCTTTCACTTAATGCACCTGCTGCTTCTGTGACAGGAGCTAAAACAATGAACAAGGCTAAAGAAAGACGTATTGCAGAGCACTTCATCAGGGAAATATATTTCAAGTTCTCTCATTGTTGAAGCTTAAGATTCAGTTAATTCATGTGAGTACCTTTGCTTTTTCAAACATGGAGACTTGATATTTAATGATACTGACACTAAATGGAGATTCCTATGTTTTTGGGTTTTGCAAACAAGAGAACTGACTAAATCTCAAAAGGAGAACTACTTTGGGGTGTCTGCAGGGTAATGTTGGAGAAGCTGTTTAGAAATGATGAACAGACTGGTCTTGTCCCCAAAAGGAACGTTTGCTGTGCTCAGGTACATATCTGGCTCCCTATCAGGTGTTTGAGTAATTCATTAACAGCACCAACCTAATTGTGGAATAGGGAGCTACTATTATTTCCATTTTACAAATAGAAACCAAAGCAGAGGAAACACTAAAAAAAAAACCATGGCAAGAACAAAAAGCTGAATAGCAACCTCCTCAATTTCAGATGACTTTTTCGTGCTTTAATGTCTTTTCATAGGTTTTTTGCTAGACCACAGTCTCAGCCAGAAGAGTAATCCCTGTATGTCTTGTGCATGAATAATGTACCTTTTAATAACATTATAAAAGTATTAGAGCTGCTTTAATCTTATTCCCATTTCAATCAGAACCAGTACTTGGTGTGGTAAAACACTCCCCCAAAACTTTTATATAGCTTATAGAAGCTTAACTTTACAGCACAGTTCAAAAAAAAAAGCAATTAGCTGCTTATTATTTAATGGGTGACTGTCAATGCCCCGTGAGAATTAGAGCCCAGGTCGGTGTCTGCGGGAAGCTCAACAAGTTTGCAACTTCCAGCCGGTGAACTTGGAGATGGTGCCATTTTCTGCTACTTCACAACTGCAATCAGGTGCTGAATGCAACCTCACTGGGTTTTACAATGCAAATGCAGTCGTCTCTACGCCGCGTGTTCAGTGCAAATGTCCTCAAATGCATAAAATGAAGCACGGGGAACAAAAAATATGCACAGTTTGTTACACGGAGCATGGAAGGGGTGTTTGCTCAGACAGACTTTGAGCACCATCTGGGAGACAAGTGTTTAGTTTTGCAACAGATTGCATAATTTCCATGTAGAATCTGGAGAAAAGCTCTAAATGCTTTAATAGATAGTTGATTTAACATGCGTTTAATCTTTGTTTTCTGTTGTCTTAAAGGCTATGCATATGCTTTGAATGACAGAAGTAGTCATTAACTTATTACAGTGCTCATCCCTTTGCACAATTCGCTTTCTTTTCTATTCTTCTCGTTGTGTGTGTCTGTGTTCATGCAATATTTCACCTTACAGAGTTCGTTTTCCCAGCACATGGTAATTAATCTTAGTAAAAGCCAAGCGTCTACTGCATATGCATGCCACTTGATTGATTAGATTAAAAATTTAATGTTACAGTTCATACATTAGCAATATTTCAATATAACATATACCAAGGGCTCCACTATCAATAATAAGAATACTTCAAGAACAACACGAATTAACACCTGAAGCATAAAGAATGACCTTGAGAGAATGAAATGCTTTACCTGAAACACGGGGCTTAGAATGTATTTAAACTGAGCACAATGTTTGTGTGCTAAAGCAACTGTAGAAAGCACTGCCCTTCAGAACAAGAATATTTCTGATAAAGAATTTCTCACTTGGAGCATTTTAGAAGTGGTGTAATATCGAGATACATTGCATTTGCTTTTAGGCTGTTTTTTTCTTGTACCCAACTAAATACATCATCTGCTACACAACAGGAAAAAGCTGTACATTGAAGCTTTTTTCAATTTTCTTCTTGCACAAGTTAATAAAAACATTGGAAGGCATAAACTTGAGAATTCACTTTATTAGGACTAGGAGCATAGAGAAAGAAATATAATAAAATGAGTCTGAAAAAGGCACGCTGTCTTATGTGACATTGTTATGACAAAATGAAATAGCAGCCTTCATTTGGATATCTGTTCTTCTGCATCCAAAAGCAAAATTACATCAAAATCCTTCTGCACTGATTGACTTGTAATGCAATACACTGCAGCATCTTTGAACCCTAAGCAATGATAATGCTTCCAAACCTGCAATAAACTGGGTCAACTGTACGAAGAAATTGTAAAAAATGATGCAGTAATTCAATTTAGCACTGTGTGAAAACTGCACAATAGCAGGATTAAAGGATCTGGAAATGAAGACAAGTGGTTCATTATTAACTCCTTAAATGTTGTTTCTTCTGCTTTTTCTGGAATGTCATTTATTTCTAGCTTAGGATTGTAATTTCCGTGTCATGATACAGTGGATACATTCTATATTGCCTCTCTGTATGAGCACAGTGAAGTTCTTCCCAAAAGGCTTAATAAAGTTTATGAAATAAGTCAGCATTCACTATTCATTTTATCCACATAGGTAACAAAATAAATTAGAAAGAGAAAGCATTATACCATCATGTACAAGCTGTGGCACATATAAAACATAGTCAACTTTAAGGAAAATAAAAAGGAAATAACAAGCTGTTTAAGTGGCCAAAACAACATAAAAATAATAATAATAATAAAGAAGTAATGCTAAGGCTGCAAGTGAAAAGTGTTTGTATGTAGAAGAGATACCTTGTCTAACACAGTCATTTTAAACATCTGGCATCTTGTGCAATGTGATAATTTTATAGACATAATTTCTTTATGTGTTTAAAGAGGCCTTTTTTTTTTTTTCCTTTTCCTTGGGCTATTGTGTGCTGTGTGTGCATGTGACTATGTTTGGGATCAGCATGTGGAAGTGCCATGGCCATCCTTGCAGCAGAAAGCCCAGCCTCTGCCCTGGTGGATAACAATAGCACTCCATGCTGATGATCCCTGGAATCCAGCGCTCAATGCAAAGGCAGCGTCAAAATGAGTAACAATTGAAGAGAAACCAGCCATGGGATGGATGATTTAAAGAGCTGGGTAAAGCCTAAAGATGAAAAAAAAATAAAAAATAAAATAAAATAAAGAAATCCAGCTCCAGGGGAGCAATTGTACTTTAGTGTATGAATCTATACAAAAACTCCTCTGAATTCTTTACTTTGAGAGCTTGGCTTCAATTAAATTCAGTCTGGACATTTAAAAATAAAGCTGATAATAGACAGAAGTGTAATCTTACTTCTGCTATAGAAAACTGCCTTTCTTCCAAACTGTGACATGTTTGATAACGCTCATTTTTTTTACTTAATCTTGTTCTTAATTGGCAGAGGTTTGACGTAAAATTCTATTTGGCACTTAGTATACTTTTGCCTAAATTGCGGGATAGGGTGGTTCAAAATGAATGTTGTGATGGTTACCAGTCATCCAAACCAAGGGATGTGCTGGATCTTCATCTTCTGCTCTGCACCTGCCTGAGGTTTTCCTGCCAGAGCGAAGTGCCCCGGGTCCTGTTTCAGCACCGTTGGGATGCAGGAAGGGCTGGGTACCTGTGTTCTGGAGAGGAGTCTTGGGTCCCCCTGTTCCAGTGTATCCATGGCACTTTCCACAGCTGGAACAGGCATTGCTTGGCCATCGTGGCACGGTGGGAGAAAAACCATAACAATGAAACAGAGCAAGGCTTGAAGAGTTAACTCAGAATGCATGCTCTGAGCAAAGAAATAGAGAACTGAGGTTCAAGGACCAGCCGAAGGTAACACCTTACCAAAGAATGCTAACACACTGACACGGAAGAACATAAAGTAAGAACACAGGGAAATAAAGAGCACCAAAAATGCTAATACACATACATAAATAGACATAAAGAAGGAACACGAAGAACTAAGGAGAAAAAGAAGGGCCAGAGTCCAGAAACTCCTGCCAAATACACATTAGAGTCAGCAGAATTAAAAAAAGTTCGAAAGTTTACCTGAGGAAGAAGAGCAAAAAGACGACCCCTGAAGCTGAAGTAACAAGAAGTACCACCAGGATTCTCCCCAAAATAGTGACCACGCCTCAAACTCTGCCCTATCTCCGCCCACTATGAATATTATAACTAGATGTTGCAATAATATGAATATGCATGTAAAAATGATGTAATCTCTTGCAAAAATTGTATAAATAGTCTAACTGTTCACTGATTACTTTAGAACTCTTTGTCCAGTGCAAGCTGGGGGTTCCCCAACGTTGCCTAAAATAAATACCTCACTGCTTAAAGACCAAAAATTGACTCTGAGCTGTTCTATAGAGCCTTTGGGGGCATCAACAATCTAAAATAAATTATCAACTTGAGTGATGATCAGCACAGATGTTGTTACCGAGAAGTCTCAAGCCTAAGTTTAGTGACTCAGCTGCAATTTACTATAAGTGTTTTAATGAATTTCCAGTTTCTTTTCCTCTGCTTCCCTGTCTCAAACAGAAGTAGTAATTACATGGATTACTACTCCCTTTTGTACTCACAGTGACATGATCCCAGAGCACAGAACCCAGGTGATACATCACATATTTCTGTATCATTTTGTTGTGCAGATCAGGTGGTACAAGGGATGTGGCCTGAATCATCTTTTTGTTTCACCTTGCACCATATTTCACAGTAAAGTCTTAGGTCAATGAGCTCAACTGAAATATTAGTGTTGGGGTCATTCAGTCAGCATGAGATGAAAGACAGTACCTGAGCATAGAGAAAAGTATTCTTACAAAGAGAGCTCACTCAATGTCACAACAGAAAATATTTTAAGTGTTGTGATAGAACAGTTTGTTTTGAGAATAAAGACAGAGAAAAGGGATGCATTCATTTAACTGTGTCAATGCATAGCCAATGAACGCTTTCTCCATCTATGGCCCAAATCATAAATTCTTTTCCTTCAGAAGTGGTTGCACATTATGACTGGAGATTTACTCTTATCTCTAGGAAAGAGGAAGGATGTGCAACTTACCAGGTTCTTTTTTTAAAAAGTTCTAAATATTTAATTTTATAACCAAACATTGAGAGAGTAAGGTAAACTTTTTTGTTCCTCTAAGCACAATAATAAAAATAATAATAATGTAGATGATATTTGTGAGGTAAATTTGTAAATCCATTATGCTGTTTGTTTTCTCATTTTTTGCAGTTTTCTCAGCTTGGATGATGACAACGATTCAACCTTTATGTTTATTTATGGTCAATCTCATGTTTGAGTTACGGGAATTTACAACCAGAGGTTTCATCCTCTGGTAGAGTGCTCTATTTGTGGAGGACAAAAATCAATGATCCCACTGCTCTCAGATTTTTTCAAAATGGTTTTTTTGGCATGTGTTTTTTCTGTGTTGATGCACAACTTCAGTTCTGGAACTCCCATAATTCCATAGTGACTTCATGGTAATTTTCAAAGCATCCTGAAACTCAGTTCCATACCTGCAGCATTTAACTGGCTCTATACAAAATCAGCATGCACAGGTAATTGCATGAAACTTGGATTAGCTAAAGCTCGAGGTACAATGTCTACCAGAGCATCAGATTTCTATCATGACCATGCAGCAAGGAAAACTTCCAGATTTCAGGTTCACAGTGTGAAAAAGATGTTTGTGTTAAGTCAGATACTGCAGCAGAGAGCAGTTCTGCATGGACTGGGCCATGTGAGCACAGAGTTACGTGGGGATTAATTTGGAAAGGTAATCCATGGCCTGATCAGCAAAAGATTAAAATATTTGGAGTAAAATCCTACTGGGGCACGGCAAAATGAGGAATGGAAATCACAGCAATATACTCCCACTTTTGATAGTTCATTCATTTATTCATTCGCTCATCTTGACCACTGTGCTTGTGAAAGCAAAATGCAGTTTGCTTTTATGCTTACCTTGCTGTATATCAGTGCTTGTTTCTCAGTAGGAATAATATGCATTTTAGGGATAGGATCCAATATCTGCTGAAATCAAAAGAGAAGTTTGTATTGATCTCCAGCTTATTTGAACCAGGTCCAGATCAGGCAAATAAGTGATACGTTCAGTGTTTGTGAGTGAAGTAACACACGTCAATTAACTGTGCCACAGCTGGCTCCTGGCACAGCCTCTGCTGAGTGATTGTCAGTTGCTTTTAGAAGGCATGAACAAAATTAAGGCCTTTGGGGTGGGAAAATATGTACAATGCTTAGCTGGTTTATGTGAAAAACCTTATTTTTCATATGGAGCACAATAGCAAAGAATCAAGGGGTTAGAAAGGGACGCTTGTGTGCCAGAGCTCCTGCCAAGCACCTGCATGTGGGTGCCACCAGCACAGTCAGCAGGAGGAGCCATTATTTGCATGAATCCCTTGGCAAAGCAGGAAGGAGGAGAAAGTTCACTCTCTTGGTGTGACACTGGGATGGTCAAGGTCTCACAGTGTAGGTGAGAGATGGCATCGGGGCCCTTAATGTGCAAAGGGTTGCAACATGAGGGGATACAGACCAATAAATGAGGGCTTCCAAATGTATTATGTAGGATAGATAAGCAATTAAGAGGATGCAGGAATTTCAGAGCCAATAAACCCTAAATAGAAGGCAGACCTGTCTGCTGTGATGGGGTAGTCATTTAGGCCCACAACAAGTGTCACTACAGTAATTAGAATATACCGAGGAAACTGATTGGAATTTCTGCATGATGAGAGCCTTGCCAACTGCTTTTGATGCTGGCTGATAGCACCAGTAACAGGCTGACAACACCTGCTCTGCATTCTTTACCAGCAAGAAGGGAAGAGGTTTTTGTGTGGGTTTATACTTTAGCCTCTCCCCTTTCATTTCCAGCCTCCTAAGTCCTTTTTAAACAAATAAACAGCAATGATATTTTAAAGGTTTAGTTGTGCCAGACAGTGCTCAAGCTCACCAAAGAAGAGGTGCCATATACATATATATATATATAACATTTTTATCTTGGAGCTTCCCCTCTGTATGACATTTGCAGTCCAGTTTTGGATTCAAAGCAGTGTTATTCTATTCTGAAGTTTTTCATAAGCACTGGCAGAGGGTTTTGCTGTCCTCTCTCCTCTGGAGTTTCAGCTTGCTCGAAACAAACAAAGATTATTTGCAGTAGATCAATATTCCCTGAAGATGTAAACTCAGCAGCTCTTATAAGTGAAGGAAGTTTTGGCCTGGCCAGTACTCTAATGCTGGATTTCGAAGGACATCTCAGGGGCTGCAGAAATTGTGATGAAGAATCAATAACTAGAACCAATCTCTCACAGCCCTGCTGCAGCCGCTCGCTGTCTGCTTTTGTCTTGCTGTAACTGGAGGTAGTTTCCTGCAAATGAGATGCAAAAGGAGGAATTCAGGAAATTCATGTGGCAGTTTCAGTGCTGGGCAGGACTGCGAGTTTGATCCCAGAGGTGGGATTGTGCTGTCAGTAATAGTCTTCTTGCCTAAATTGCCAATGGAGGAAGCACTCACTGACTCATCCCTCTTAGCTGGTGTGTGTTCTTTCTTTTTACTGTTTAAGCAGAGGCTGCGTGTCACCCTAGGTATGCCTGAGTTATACTTTGGATAAAGTGAACAACATACAGCATTTTGGGGTGAAATGAGCAGTTTCAAGTCCTGCAAATGTATGCTGAGTATTCTGCTCTCTCCCACACTGTTCCTGAACATGAACAAGTTGAGCTTTACTGTGTCCATTTGACACTTTTATAAGAAAATGAGTTAGGATTATGCTGCTGGACACGCACAACCAGCTTTCTGTCTCACAGGGCACGAGGGACTCCATAAATATATGCATAGATATATGTGTTTATAGATCAGGGACTGGATTTGTCCCACCTTCAATCAAACTGTTTTGCCAGGTTGGACAAGTTGAACTTCGCTGCAGTCAAATACTGGGAGTGTGCATTTATAAGGCAAGCAGGAGTCCTGTTGTATTTATTAATAATCTGAGATGCACAGAAAGTCTGCAAATGGCTTTATATTCATAAAACATAAGAAAAGTTCAGCTACTGCACGCTGGGATGTTACAATTCCATTACAGTAAAGGACCTTCTGCCTTTGTGTGGTGAATGACCTTCTCATTTATGGAATCCCTCTCTGTTCTTCTCTCCAAGCCATTGTTCTTTAGTGTTAATTAAAACCCAGACAATTAAGTATACAAAAGTGCACTCAAGCTGCTGTGCACATCCAGCTGAAAACAGGGCCAAATGGCCAGAAACATGTTAGTGGAGATGTGAGCTTTGTCACTGGAGTAGAATGACTGGATATGAAACTCATTACTGGGAAGCAAAGCGACATTTAAATTATGTTGCTGCTTTTCCTACAGGGTTTGTTTTTTTTTAGAAAGAAAATTAAATGTACTTAAATGTAATGCTTGAAAATAATATCTTAATGTATTTGATTTTTAAATGAAACGTGAACCCTGGGTATCTCTACAATTTCACCATGACTGTGACATGTCAAGTTGACACTACATCTCCTCAGATCTTCAGTGCACTAACTTGCATCTTTAAATACTAGCCTTGTGCCATTTCACAAAACCCACACAAAAGAATTAGTCATGTGGAGAGGGGAACAGCTGGCAATAAAACAAACAAACAAAAAAAAACAACCCCAAAAAAAGGCATGAGCAGCCAGCTTAGCTTTGTCAGGGGTATAAGAACAGAACTATCAGGGGGGAAAAAGCCAGTAATAAAGGTAATTCAAATGTAATGTCAGACTCTCCTGAGGAAGTGATCCACAGATGGATTGAGAAGAGGAGAAGAAATGGCTTCAGACAGGTAAAGGCTAATTTTTTGACGTTGAAAAAGAAAGCTTCATCCTTCTTTTCTCAGGCCCCAGTTTAAAAAGGGTATTTATCCATGGGGTTAACTTCATCTGCTCTACTAACTGCACTCCAGTGAGAGATAAGGAGATAATTAAAATTACCACCATGCTTAATCAACTTGCCAGCATAGGGATACTCTCTTGAATTGGGGCACAATTAAATTAAGCTTAACTTCTTTCAAATATATGCAAGAAGTAGACATCTGGCAAAGTCTAGCTGAAAATGCACAGAGCTGCATTATGACACTCTCCAAGGACACAGGAAATGGAAAGAGAGCGGGGATGGGAGAGCAAAACTTCTGCCAATTGCCTTAATCTTTGTTTTGCAATGCAGACTACCAATCACACAAAGAAATTACTAGTGATTTCACTAATTTATTGCTAAATTGATAACCTAGTGATTTCACTTGTTTGCCCATACATACATAAATACATAAGAAAATGTATGCATGCATGCTAATGTAGGTTATTTTACAATATCTCCGTACGCACCTCCAACCGTTGTGTTTCACAGCAATTTATAATTGCAATTAAAAGGTCTGAAAATTATATTAAAGGAAGCGGACTAATTGAGCTAATCAGAGACAAGATCAAGGCCCTCCTGGCCTTGAAATCTATAGCTCCATGAAAGGGAGTCTGTGAATATTTGCTGAATATAAGGATATTAATAATCAGCAGCTACAGTTCTGTCCATCTACAAGGGCATCAAGGAATTAATTATCACAATATGCCCAGAAGGTAAATAGCAGAATCTCTATTAATTCTGCTGAATCAAAAAAGTTGAGAAGACTTGCTAAAACCACAGCTGGAACTAGTCATAGCCAGATTTTATGTTGCAAATTTCTGAATCCTCAACTCTGGGCTGCCAGTGGTGCTCTCACTCTCTGAAAAGTCAGAATACTTTAAAAATACTTGAGAGTGAAAGGAAATAATTGTCTTTTCTTACTTTTCTCTGCAGTAGGAACCTTGAAGAACCTTTTCAAAAGTGAAACCTGCATTTCAAAAGTTTTTTTCAAAATGGACAGTCACCAAGAGCTGAAACCTAGAACCCAGTGAGCACTTTCTATTTTAAATGATGTTTATCTTTACCTTGCAAAGGCATCAGCCCAGTCCTTTCCCTTAACCATGTGAAGAAAAAGAATAATTCCCTTTTTCTTCCCCCCAGACTGTAGAAGCAGTAAGTTCATCAGCTGTGTTTTCTGCTTTTCTGTGCTTCTATATGTAATTTGCTGTTTCATACATGGGGGGAAGGTTGTAGGGGAGGCTGTGGGGGTTGAAGAAATGACTTGTTAATTTATTCCTTGGTGAGATATCATTTGAATGCTTTGGAACTGCACTAAGTCTCCTGAATTTCCAAGTTTTCCAGTATGGCTCGTTCTATCTTGAGCAGTAAAATATAATTAGAGAGCTTTACTTTCAGGACACTATCCCGCTTTTATGAAAGGTCCTCCCTCCTGCTGGGATCTCATTGTTGACTTTCTTATTATTCATCCTGGCAAGTGTAAGGAGAATCACTGGCAAATGGAACACTGAAACCCTCTCCTTGTTTCTGTAAGAGGAGACAGCAATTCAGCCCTGAAGCTTCTACTCACACAGAACTTGCCACTAATGCCAGTTCTTGCCCCAAATCTCATCAGGCTGATTTGAAGGAAGCTGTATGCTTGAAGTCATAAATGACAGTATTAGAAATATAAGTCCTGTAGGGGAAAAGAAACAAAAAGCAAAAATCAAATTGTTGTGTGAAATTTTATTCTTGAGTCATGAACACATTTTTCTGAAAAGTTAAAGAAGTGTTATCATGTTATCTATGTTATCCAGACTGCCCATGCTGGACTACCTCCCCACAGAAAAAAAAGGATGCCTTCATTAATAATAATTCCAGAAAACCATTCTGACATGCTGATTTTTATTTTCTTCTATCAAAGGACTGAGCTTGTGAGGGAAAGAACATTCCAATATCCCCATCATCTTTTCCTCTTTCCTTTCAAACTGAGCAGGTACATCTCTTCATTTTCCTGTTGTGTGGAGCCACTCTTTTACAAGAGTGGGTTGTGAAACCAGAACTCCCACTGATATAGGATCAGAGACAGGCTTAAGATTTTAGAGGTGGTTCTGAAGTCCTGAGAAGCCCTTCAAAAGCTGTGTGCTTTTAGCCAGGCTGAATCACTACTGTCTTCAGATCTAATCTTTCCAGCAATTGATTTTCCCTTTATCCTCTGTGACCAAACTTCTCCCACGGGAGGAATTATGGTTCCAGCCTTCCTAAAATTCTGTAATTCTTATTCCCACAGCGGCACAAAAATGGGTCACACTTTGAATCCTGTTTACAATAGCTTCAATAACCCACTCATTGCTTTTCTCATGCAGATGGTTGTATGTAAAAAAACATATTTGTTAGATGTAAATTTTAGCTGCTTGGGGTCTCTATCTCTATGTAATATCAAGCCTAATGTCAGCACAGGACAACATTTATGTTTTCATTTAAATATAAAGTAAGCAGATGGGACTTCTCTCATCCATAGAGTAGTGAATTAAAACCATAAGTAACAATTTTTTTAATGCTGTACTCTGCTGGGATGAGAGCTCAGCGTTACGACATCTGCTCTGGTTTGAGTATTCCAGGAGCTGCTGCACAGCATTTACTGTAACACTGAGAGGAATTCTAATATTATTTTTGCATAATCCCTGTGAACATGCACATAGAAAGTCTGTGCTGCTTACCTACCTCTCAAAGTACAAAGCCCTGTACAGACTTGGAGACTTTTGTGGTATATGTCAATAATAATCACTGTGGTTGAAATGCTATCATATCAAATCCAACGGAGATTATCTGTCCATCAAGACAAAGGACAGAGAAGAAATGAGGTTCCAAGTCGTCTCGGAAGTTGTATGTTTGTACCCCAAGTAAACAGCTTTTCTTCAGTAATCTTTAGAAATTAAATTTTCTGTGAATCTTCCAAACATTATGGCAAGTTATCAAGATTGCATTGAATATTCACAGAATCACTAAGGTTGGAAAGCACCTGCAAGATCATGGATCCCCCTTGTGCCCCATCCCCACCCTGTCCCTACCCCAGAGCACCGAGTGCCATGGCCAGTTCTTCCTTGGGCACCTCCAGGGCTGGGCACTCCAAACCTCCCTGGGCAGCCTCTGCCAAGGCCTGACCACCCTTTCCAGGGAGAAATCCCTGCTGATGTCCAGCCTGACCCTCCCCTGGCACAGCCTGAGGCCGTTCCCTCTCCTCCTGTCCCTTGTTCCCTGGGAGCAGAGCCCGACCCCCCCCGGCTCCCCCCTCCTGTCAGGGAGTTGCAGAGCCACAAGGTCCCCCCTGAGCCTCCTTTTCTCCAGGCTGAGCCCCCCCAGCTCCCTCAGCTGCTCCTCACAGGACTGACTCTCCAGAGAACATTCAAAACGTTTCTCTAGTAGGTAGAGAACTTATGGTGCCAAGAAACCATCAATATTAACTTAATTTTTGTCCTTTCATTACAAACTATTAAACCCTGTCATCTCTAACCAGACACGAAACATGACTAGTAAACGATTAAATCATTTTTGAGAGTTCAGCCACAGATATGTCATAAAATTGAAACACCTCTTTTATCTGAGTCCAAAATCCAAGTAAACACAACAAATACATGAACAGGCAGATTTCACTAAGGGTATTCAGAATGGAGACATTCTCTTGGATCTTTCAGGAAATCACTTTTGGCAAATCCAGGCAAAATACAAGTTCTTTTTGTAGGTTTACTTGACCCTTTTTTTTCCTTTTCTTTTTTTTTTTTGTTTGAAAATTAACACTGTCAACCTGACAGGAAGGGCTTTTTTTTTCAGTAAGATTGTGTTAGACCTTCTCAGTCATTTCTCTTCTAGCTGAGGAGAACGAACAGTTGGGAACACTAAATGACATGAGAAAACACCAAGTCTTGTGTTTATTTCAAGGCTATGCAATTACTTTAGTTGATATTTTTCTTCTGTGACAATAATGATACAATCTTTCACACGAATATAATAAATAGCTAATATTGTGAATGATGATATTTTAAGGAATTATATTGAGAGAAGAAAAAAATCTTATTTAGTCTCAAGTGTCATATGAATTTGCTGTGCAAGAGGAAATATGATGAATAAATATATCACATAGACTTCTGCGGGTAATTTCATATACATAAAGATCCTGGGACTGGGGCTCTGTGCAGGTGCAGAGCAACATTAAAACATATGCAATTTCAGAATTTAATCCCTTGTATGGAAAATGAACTTTCCTCCTGAATCAGTCAGCACGTCTGTGCTTCTCTTGGTGGTTGCTAATACCTCAGGTTCACAGGTCTCTGAACTGTCTGCTTTCCAGACGCCATCCCATATTCCCTAGGACTATTGACTGATCCCAAAATCTTTTTCCTGGAGAATTTTGAGCAAGGAGATCTTGAGAATTTTTCCAGAATAAAGAACTGGAGTGCACAAACAAGCATGGACAGAGGGGCATTTAACATACTCTTTTGGAAACCTGAAGGATCAAGTATGTCTTAGCTACTACATTTCTGTGGACTTAAGATAGGGGGAAATGCTCACCTGCCTTCATGATTTCTTTTGAAAATATAAGGAACATTTCCTTCTTTGAGACAGATGGCTAAAACATGGATGTTTCCTCTTCTACCCTCATTTATCTCAGCAGCTACAGTACTCACTGAAGAGGTAGGGTACTTCAGATCACAGCTTGTTCTATCCAGGGAACTGAAATTCAGATTTAAATGCTTATCTGTCTTTCTGGAGAGTGCTTCATCACCACTGTGTGGGGAACTGCATGTGTTTCTTTGTAAGTATGGGGTAGAGTATTTTTCTCAGGTTTTTTTGGGGAAGCAGTTTATTTTGCATGATATACTAATTAGGGAGCAGATGCACTCCTTTACAGTCTAATATCATGGTTAGGAAGGAGGAAAAATGTAGTTTCAGATTCCCTAAAACATGGGAAGTAATTCCAAACAAACCTCCTGCGCTCCACTGTGTTCTGAGACCTGATTGTAAAGACTTATCACTGATTGTCACTCCTGCACTCTTCTAACACCACATTTTAAAGTTCTCATGAAAATTTAAAGTTCCCATGAAATTAAAAGTGAGCATTTTGTGCTGAAGCAGTTTTGTTCTTTAGTAGTAATGGAGAAAATAGCATCTGATCCTTGCAAGCAGCAATCCCATGTGGACTCCAAAAATATATTTTATTGTCTTTAGGGCAAGAATGAATTCAGAAAAAGGCTCTTTTTATTTGACACCTGTGAGTCTTGACCTTGACCTAGAAAGTCTATCCTCGCTGTGGAATGAGGGGCAATTAAACTTCTGTGAAGCAAAACCTCCCTATCATAGCAAAGTATGTCAAGTGTATCAGAGCTTGAACCTCCAATCTCATTTTATTCCCTTTAAATGTGCCAAGCTGCCTCACATTAATTTGACTAAACTGAGAACAACAGCATTTAATAGGTTTGAGAAACTTTATAATTTCTTTTGTATGTTTTGAGCTGCTTGGATTTATTTTTGTTGAGGGGAGAGCAGATTTCGAATACTAGGCATGGAGATCAGATTTAATATTGAGACCAGGGTTATTTAGTA
The DNA here is from genome assembly GCA_013396775.1 of Cephalopterus ornatus. Classification (NCBI taxonomy): domain Eukaryota; kingdom Metazoa; phylum Chordata; class Aves; order Passeriformes; family Cotingidae; genus Cephalopterus; species Cephalopterus ornatus. The sequence goes on from VZRE01001863.1 coordinate 122,926, forward strand.
TCTTCATCAATGACACAGACAAAGGGACTAAGTGCACCTTTGGCACATTTGCAGGTGACCCCAAGCTGAGGGTGCAGGGACACACCTGGAGGGTGGGATCATCCAGAGGTGCCTGGACAAGCTCCAGAAGTGTCCCATGCGAATCTCATGAGGCCAAATGCCAGTGCTGCACCTGAGTTGGGGCATCCTCGGGATCAATCCAGGCTGGGGATGAGCAGATGGAGCAGCCCTGGGAGAAGGATCTGGAGGGCTGGTGGGGGAGAGGCTGGACATGAACCAGCCCCGAACCCCCCGTGCCCTGGGCTGATCCCCCAGCGTGGGCAGAGGGCAGGGGGGGTTCTGCCCCTCTGCCCCTCAGCTGAGACCCCCCTGCAGAGCTGCTCCAGCCCTGGGAACAGCACCCCAAGGACATGGAGCTGCTGGAGAGAGCCCAGGGGAGGCCCCAAGAGGATCAGAGGGATGGAGCAGCTCTGCTGGGAGGAAAGGCTGGGAGAGTTGGGATTGTTCAGCCTGGAGAGGAGAAGCTTTGGGGTGACCTGAGTGTGGCCTTGCAGGGCCTGAAGAGAACCTACAAGAATCATGGAGAGAGACTATTGACAAGGGCCTAGAGGGACAGGACAAGGGAATGGCTTCACGTTGACAGAGAGTAGGATATTAGGAAAATATTTGACTGGATATTAGGAAGAAATTCTTGGCTGTGAGGGTGGTGAGGCCCTGGCACAGGTTGCCCAGAGAAGCTGTGGCTGCCCCATCCCTGGAAGTGTCCGAGGCCAGGTTGGATGGGGCTTGGAGCAACCTGGGCTAGTGGAAGGTGTCCCTGCCCATGGCAGGGGGTGGAATGAGATGGGCTTTGAGGTCCCTTCTGGCCCAAACCATACTATGATTCTGTGATTAAACTGAGCTCCATTGGTCTAAGAAGTACTATGCCTGTGAGCTAACACAGCTTCGGGAAAAGCTCAGAGTAACTGGCTGATGCATTTTTCCAGAGGAGGAGGACAGGCTGGTGGACACACACACACGGACACGGACACACACACACAGTGGTCTGCTCTATTATGGCAGCTCAGCTGATAGGAAATAATTTATTAAGCTCTAATATCTGGTGATTAATGCACTGATCACTACTGTCCTTTCACAGACTCACAGAAGGTGGGGAGTGTACCCAAACAGAGCATGTGCTGTTGAACTAGTCCGAGCTCTGATTTCTTACATAAAGCAAAGGTGCTTTTAAAATTCGAGTGGATCCATGGACCCTCAGATTCCTGCTGTGCATGAAGGAGCACAGCACAAGATCTCTGATATTCTATGTCTATAGTGTCTGACCACTGTAAAGATTTGCAAGTCTCCAAGAAATGCAGGTAACTATTGTTTTGCTGAGGTCTGTGATTCAATCAGAGAATCAGCCGGGTTGGAAAAGACCTCCAAGATCATCAAGTCCAATCCTTGATCCAACCCCACCGTGGTTCCCAGCCCATGGCACTGATGCAACATCCAGTGTCACCTTAAACACCTCCAGGGATGGTGACTCCACCCCTCCCTGGGCAGCCCATTCCAATGGCTGAGCACTCTCTCTGTAAAAAAAAATCCAACCTAATATCCAACCTAAACCTCCCCTGTCACCGCTTAAGACCGAGCCCTCTTGTCCTGCTGCTGGTTGCCTTGTTTTCTGTTATACCCATATGAAATACATTCAGAACCCCTTTTTTATCTTACATCCTTGAAGATGAAAACGTTTAGAAGAGGAAAGAGGGTCCTTGATGCCAAAATGTAACTCAGCTTGCAGTTTTCTTGGTAAAATCCGTGCTTCTGGAATGCTGGATCCCAGGGTTTCCAATTTTGCAGTGATCCCATTCACCCCATTTCCCACGAGAGCCTTTCTGAAATACTGCTTTTGAGTCACACACACTGGTATGGAGGGAATAGAGAAGGAGTAACCTTTGCTGCTTGAGTAAAACGCAGAATGACATAAAGCATCCAACTCAGGCTCCTTTAGGGTGTTTAAGACACAGAACTCATTTTTCTGGATGAAAAGCAGACAGTGACACTGCCAGCAGCAACTGTGTCAGCTCAGGTTCTCCCAGCAGGAGGGACAGACGGGGGCTGGAGAGGGAGACACAACAGATGCCACAAATGGAAGTTTAGAGCCCAAATTTAACTACATAAAATGAGATGTGGGGCCTGTGAAAGTTAACAGAGACTGTTCAAATCATGACAAATGGCACTGACCAATAATGAAAAGAATAGAACGAATAGGACCTGTTTAAACTGGGGGTCTCAGCTTGCATCCAGAGCATTCATATCTCAGTGGGGATGAATAATGAATGGCTTGGTTTGGTATCTTAACCACAAAAATATTCCAGTTTTAAGTAGAAAAGAAATGTGTTTTGAGCAGAAAAACCTTTACCCTCCTCCCAGAATACCGTAGTACATAGTAATTACATTATATGTCATGTAGTTCAATCAAAATGTTTTGTATCCTGTTTTATATCCATACCCATGAAAACAGTGTTGTGTCTATTTCTGAAGGAAAAAATATACTTAGCAAGTTTAGGAACCCATATATCAGAATGAGCTAGGTATACTTTTAAAGAAGAAAAAAAAAGGAATTTTTAAGAGACATGCACAACACAAAATATATTAGTTTAAAGTAGACTACGTAAACATTTCCTGCTGCTTAGCACTAAAGTGATCATTAAAGGATAGGACTTACATCATGCTATATCCATTGATAAATTAGAAATTAATGAAAGAAAAATATTAATAAACAATCTTTATTATATTTATTTATTTAATTTGGAGCATGACTGGTATACAATGGTTAAGAGCAACTAAAATAAAATTCATCACATTTTCCAGAGTAGTCTCGATATATTTTGATTCTACTCAAGCCATTAAAATAAAAGTGGAAGCTATAAGTATTTTCCCAACACTTATTATTATTTGAATGGCTCTGTGAACAGAGGTGGTTTTGTTAACTTGGGACCAATTAATAAAGCATTGCCTGCCATGATCTGTAGATCATCAAAACACTGATTAAGAGGGCTCTAGAAACTTTTGCTTCTGTATAAAGAAGCAATGATTTCCGGTGCCTCCTAGACCTAGAGAAATAAAAATTTACCTACAAACGCTACCTGCTGTTTGAAGGAAGGGAAAAGATGTGAATTGCTAACTACTGTTAGGGGGAAGGGTTTGTTGTTTTCTTTTTTCCTTCATTTTTTTAAATGATTGTATTTTGTCCATCTATTATAAAAGTGGGAGATACTTCACGGTTTTATAGTCCATCATTAATAGCTTTTAGCTGAAGGCTAGTGTGATCTCCACGTTGTGACTCAGTTGGAAATGTGGCATCTCTACTTACCTGTACTAAAAAAAAATGGAGAAAACTATATCCAGCAACAGGCAAAAAGACGGGGGAAGGTGCCCAGCCTGGCACTGTTGGTGGCAGATTTTGGTGTGCTCCTTTTCCGCCCTGTAAGACCCGAACAGGGAACGTGCAATTCAGCCCGCGGGCAGATGGAGAGCTGCGGTTAAACTCGTGTTTCCTCAGGACCGCTATTTCTGCACTCACGCCTCCTCCTTTACTTTGAACTCCTACATGAATCCAACCTCTTAAGTCCCTCGGATGTTTTTCCCGTAAAGCAGTTGCCTGATCGCCCTCCCATCATCTCAGTGTGAGCCTCAGATGTGCCTTGAATAGCTCCGCACAGGGGGAGTCTCACTTGGTTGAGAGCCAGAAGAGAGATGCAAATAGCTCGAGATGGCCCACCATGAAGATTACAGGTAGCACTTAAATGTCATTGTTTCCATGACCTGTTTCGTTTCCTGAGTGCACTGGGGTTAAAAATCCTGTTCCGTCTGCTGCACAGTGTGTTTGTGATCGGGGCAGAGTCATCTGCCAGGGAGAGAGCGAGCTGCAGGCAGACACAGCGAGAGGAGATGTGCCAAGGCTGATTTCCACCCTGTGCAGCCTCCCTGCTCCGAGCTCACCTGGTGGAGCAGTTGTTCCCAGACCAGCAGTCCCAGGCTGAGCCTCAGCTGCGGCGTGTTTAGGATTCATGCACAGCTATTCCGGGTCCTGCATGGGAAATCCTGCTAATTGGGTAAACCCACTCTAGTGTACAGGCACCAACTGGCAGACACAACTTTCACAATGAGAGAGATCCATAATTTTCAAATGTAACTAACAATTTGTGACAATAAAGCAGCAACGGGAGCCAAGATGCTGGCACTTCTCCTTGTCACCTCTTTTAAGCACAGTAACTAGAATTTGCATTTGTTTCTTTTCCAAAGGCAGTTACTTATTTTATAAAGTAGGCATTTAATGCTTGCGGCTTCCTTGGTATGGTTTTATTTTTAGGCCAAGCCTCTAAAGAGTTTAGTGTTGTCTCTCCTAAGAAAAGTACCTGAATAGTAATTAATACTGCATTAAACCAGAGAAATGGTCACACAATAGAGATCAGAACTGTCTCAAAAAGGGTAAATAGCAACTGTGAAAAATGAAAGATGATGGAAGTATACAACATTATGAGTGACACAGGCACGGTAAATCAAAAATTCTTGTTGAAATTTCCTTAGGATGACAAGGGTGATGCACTTCAAACCCGCAGAAGCCAACAGTTTATCACTGAGCAGTGTAACTGTCCATTGTCATTCACAATCTTGGTTAAAGAGCTGCATCTGTGCCTCCCTTGTCCAGCACATATTCCCGGCTTGTAAGGCTCCTTCAAGGGGAATTTACAAACTTTTCATTTTTAGACCAGGCCCAGGGCTACAATACCCAGGATATCAATCATTCTTCCCCTAGAGGTTAAAATCCCCCCAAAAGTCTATGCATGGAGGAAGGTCAGTGCCAGAATAGCATTTTCAGAAGAAAAGTATTCTTTTACTTGGCATTTGACTGTGGGCATAAATCTTCAGAGACAAGAAGAAAACAAAAAAAGGACAGAAATTTGGAGGGGAAGTTTTAAATGTTGGCTTAAGCGTCTTGAAGGAGCAGGTAGGCTAAGTAGGGGTGGCTTTTCAGGTAGGCTACATTCATTATCCTGGTTCCCGTGGGGCAGACTTCACCAGGAGAGCCAAGAGGGGGGTGAAGACACATAACCCCGAGCGGGTGCTTCTCAGAGCCCTGTGGTGTTCTGCTCTGTGCAGGGTCCCAGTCCGGGCTCCAGACGCTCGTTGTGGCGGCAGCACAGCACTAACTCCGAGCCACCATCTGCCTCTCAGCAGCACACAGGAGGCAGCCCAGCACCATGCCCGTGTAAACACACTGCTGTAAGGCCTGGGAGCTGCTCCTCTGCTGGTGCTCTGTGCTCCACTGTGCAGCAGAGCCTGGCCCTCTCAGCTAAAAAACTCCTACTTCAAATCTTCCCTTTGTTGTTGATGTTGGGTTTGTTTGGGGTTTTTTGTTTGTTTCTTTGGGGGTTTTGTTTGAGTTTTTTTTTTTTTTTAATATAATTTTTTGTGTATTTGTTTGGGTTTTTTTTTTTAGGGGTGAGTAATCATTCCTTGTCAGAACAAGTTTGGTAGGCTGTCTGGAAAAGGAGGTTAGCATCATTAAATCTAACAATTCTGACATTGTTTCTTAACAGCACTTAAGTATCACTTGATGGATGGCTGTCTGGAACGATATCCTCCTTCCTGTTGATATTCCCAACCAAATCCAAGTGATACAAAATGTCTGAGAGTCCCAGCAATCACCTACTACAATAATTTATTACATGGCCACTGCAGATCTCTTGCAGTCATCTGCAATACACTAACCCCATATGGCACTTGGAAAGGATCAGACATCGTTTGGGTAATGTGCACGTTTGCAGATTTGTTGGATATGAGAGAGAGGGAAAGAGACCCTGAAGCCAAGATTCACTGCTGGGGGTAGAATGAAATTTCCCCTCTCAGTGGATTGTTGGGGCAGGGTATGGACTAGGTGACCTCTTTAAGGTCCTTTCAGGTTTAGGATCTTGCCCATGCCCTTCATGTCCATTCCATCCCCATCGTCCCCGCCCTGTTTTTTGTAATAAATGGGTTTTTGAAAAGCCTGTGAAGCATCTGTTAGTGCCCACTGCCAAAGGAAGCTGAACTACATGTCCAACCAGCTTAGACAATTCCTATGGTTTTTTGGCCATTTAGTAAAACAAAGAAATGGACAACTCATTTGGAAATTTCCTGTAAACCCAGAAAATGCTTAATTTTCAAAACACAATTTGAATTTTATAAAGGTAATTCATATCAAATATTATATAGGCAGAAGCCGCTCCATTTCATTCAGCTTCTGGAGGAAAATAATTATGCTCTTTACAATTTGAAGTGCATTTGTATTCCTTCCAAATAGTCCTATTACAACAAATGAAGTACTTACTATACATCTTTTTCCTGCTGCTTTTCAACTTAAATTTAATTTTCACATAGATTTATTTAAAACAATTCTCAACATGACTCAGCCAAATGATGAATTTATTGAGAGTTTAGTAGATGTGCAATCTAGTTGAAGTTAAAAATGGCTGCTTTGTAATTCTGTGCCAAAATGAAATTACGCATTGTAGCCAGCTATTGTGCATCCATTTAAAGTCTATTTCTTGAGGCACATATTTAATCTTTAACAGAAAGAAAATATAGTGAAAATAAGTTGCTAACAGAAAAATGTATATATACATATATAGCATTAATATTAAGGAAATGTTTTAATTTTTTTTGTGTTTTCTGAGCCTGCTTGAGCAGTTATTACATAAATGTGTGTATACACTTTGTGTGTGCAGAGAATACCCTGTACATAGAGATGGTCTCACTTTTTGTTGCTCATAATACATGACTGCCTCAGTCCAAATGCACATATTTTAAACTTAAGAAGGAAAGTTTAATCAAATGAATAAAATTATTTGTAATGAGATCTCAGTGCAGAAAAAGTTTGTGATTCGTATTGATGATGGAACGGGCTGTGCGAGAACTTTGCCTCTGGCAAGGTGTGATTCTGTTTTCTGTTCCGTTTTTGGCACAAAATCAGCAGTTGCACTGGAGGTAAGTGTAAATCAGCCTATCTCTCATAAGGAAGGCTTGGGTTCAGCAGGAGAAGTTTACAAATTCACCAGTTTTAAGAGTGGGCCCCAAAATTTTTTGAGAGGTTTCGGGTGGCTGCCCAGCATGGAGGTGCACTCCATCCACTTCTTATTTGGGGGCTTTGACCAACTTATCCATACTCAGTTTGATCAGAATAAAGTTCATTTCTCCTACCCAAATATATAAAAATGGAGGTACTAAATTCTCTGTCCTTATCTCCATGACTATTAGACACCAAGAACAGACTTGGTGTCTAATCCAAAACCCACAATATACACTTTGTGGAAGAACTCCCATCCTCCTCACCATCCTGGATGAGACCCTACTCCAGGAGTGTTTTATGCTGTTTATTCAGTAATGTCCTGATTCATACAGGTACTAATTCTTTGCAAGAGTTAGTTAGTAGATAGACAGAAAGATGCAATTCCACATCCTCACACATACCCAGGCTGCCAAAGTCAGTTTGCATTGCAGCCCATCCCTCATGCAAATGAGACCTCAGTTGTATAAATTACTGAGAGTGAGACCACTTTATTCTTTCTTTAAACAAGACTAAAAAAAAAAGAATCACAAACTGTTTCATCTTCTATCCCCGCTATTTCCATTTGTGATGTTAACAGGCTGCCAGCTGCACGCTGAGGAGGTAGGCTTGCAGTGGAATTTTGAGGAGGTGAGCAGTGAACATGCCAGCTCTTGAGAGGGAGATGTGCCTTTAACCCCAGCACCTCGAGGGAGAGGCAGCAGAGCTAATCCAGCTGCTGCAGGGGTTACCTGTGTTTCAGAGAAGATGCTGAACCCTGTCTGTTATCACAGGCTGTTCAACCCCGTGTAAGATCATACCCTGCTTTACCCTACAATAACTTCTTCATGACTGCAGTGTTACTTTTGATACTGGACTAATGGAGTGCAGCAAATACTCAGATATTGATTATAAGGACTCATTTTTCATTGTGGATATCTGCTGCCTACTATTAAGCTATATAAGCAAAGCCTGGAATTTAAAACACCAGAACTCAGAACTTTCTTGCTCCTTGTTACTTTACTTGCTTTAAATCATAGAGAGTGTACCAAGGAAAAGCTAAAAGCTTTTGGTTTGTTATTAAGCCATGGGTTTTAACCAGATCCTGGTTTAAAATCCTTTAACCTGTGTATCAGAAGTTTCCAACCAATATGTTTTATTGCCACAATGGTCCATCGAAGAAGAGCTTTATGTCACACAACCACCATTTCCCGACAATGGCACAAAGGGATATGGAGCTTCTCATAACTACAGATGTTCTCAGATTTGGGTTGATTCCCCATGTGGCAGCACAAGGGGTTGCTTTCTTTGGAGAATTTTATACTCTTGAAGTACAGTTCCAAAATAATACTGAGCCCTGGACTTGTATGAAAGCCTCCAGAGTTCTTGGATTCTTCAAAAAGCTCATCAGATGTTTGAAGTTTTGTCTTCTGTATTCAGTGAGATGGAAGCTAAGGAAGGCATTTGGGTTTTATTTTGAAATGAGCCACTGAAAAGGGCCTGCCATAAACAAAGCTTATGAATAAATTAATGCATCTGACAAAGAAGTTAATGATCACATGGACTGGACCCAAATTCATGATCAATGAATCATGTAGGCTGCTTTGTTTAGACTTTGGCAAATCAATACTCCATTTTGTTAAACAAGTAAAATAGATTTTTTGTGGGGGTGCTCTGGATTAATTTTTAAATATAAAGTGTCAGACAAAGAAAATCTGAAGGGGTGCTTGAAAGTAATTGCTTGGAGCTTTCCAAATTCTTTGTTTCTTTGGATTTATTATCTTGTTATGCTTCTTACCAGGCAAAAACACAAAGCAGATGAACAGTTACGGGAAAGAAGCAGTAAAATTTAGAAGGCTCTGTTGTAGCTGCAAACCACTGAAAAAGCTCATGACGTAGCAGACTTATTAGTATGGTCTAATTATAGAATCATAGAATTACTTAGGTTGGAGAAGACCTTTAAGATCATCAAGTCCAACCATTAAGTCTGTCTGCTGCTAAATTAAGTGGGATTGGTAAAAACAGGAAGACTCTTTCCGTTTCATTCCCATTCCCTGGATTTGGAACACCCAGCACATGAATGGTTTATGTTGTTTCCTTTATCATATCCTGTTGGAGTTTTATTTGAAGCAGGTGATTGAACTGTCCCTCAGTGTCCTGCCACACCTGTAGGAGGCAGAGCAACCCCAGCATGCAGTCTGTCAGTTTTTTATGATAGAAAGCACAAAAATCAAAATTCCTAGAGAGACTGAGGTATACAGTGATGCAGATAGACCCTTCTCAAATGCTAAGAAATAAATTTAAGCTGAATGGTAGAAAGTTTCCATCCAGCAGCAAGATGATGCCAATTCTACAGGAAGAAATTTCTTCAAGTGACTAACGTGGGTTCCTGAGAGTGAATAAACTGGTACCTAGTTTTCAAGAGAACTTGAGAGGTTTTTGAAAATTACTCCTGCGACGTCAGATTCAAAGGTATAAATATCAGATTCCCTTGTGATTCTTGCCCCCACAGCATTTTCAAAATGGATAAAGCAGACTAGGTGATTCACTCCTGGAGAGTGAAATCCTACTCCCCAGTTTACATTCTGCTCAGGTAATTCTGTAGATCACACCAGACATCTACATGGACTTTGAATGCCATCACAGTGCCCTAAGACTGGGCCCAAAATGTTGGGTCACACCTGGTGCCACAAAGAGTGTTAGAACTGCTGAGTTTGAGCCTTTCCTCTGGATCCAGCAAAACTACTGAAATTCCTGTCTCTAGGGCTCAGTGAATGAAGAAAACTGACTTGGGAAGAGAACAGAAAGTTTTTAACCTCATCAAGAAAATGACAGTGTCCTGCACTTGATGTTGCCCAAGAGAGAGTCCTGGAACATCGCTCCTGGATAGATGTGAGGAGAGACAGAATGCCAAATCTGATTACAGAGATCAAAAGGGTCTGCTGCTACAAAGCTCTGGGAACTCACAACTACCGTTGTCAGAATTAGGTTTGTGGCTAAGTGGAATTTTTCATCATTGCAGCAATTTGTTTTGGTACTTAACAATGAATGTAGGGCCTGACTTTAAGTAGTCAACATTGAAAGCGTTGGTTTTCTAAGACAAGCTCCTGCGGCCCAGCTTCCCAGAGTTATTTATTAGTTTCAGCAGCACATCTTGTTACAGAGGGTGTTCAGAACCACTTGCCAGCAGTAAAACTAACAATATTGAGATAGGAATAAGGAATGACCCCTTGCCCTAGCCCTGCTGGCCTCTGGTCTTTCAGCAAGTTTATAAATGCAAACACTGCCCTGTCAGAAAATGACTCTGTGATTGTAGTAGGGAAGCTGAACCAGAAGCTGCTGCTGAACTATAAATTAGGCATTCTGGGTGGTCACTGCATTGAGTCAGCAAAAGAAAAGAAACCAACTGTTCTGCAAAAGATAAATTATTATGCCTTATAACGGTTTATGTTCCCTTGGATATTTGTAGTGAGTGATTGAAAGTCAGGTAAAGGACACAAGATATTGAACAGATCACTGGAGACTCTTCCAGCTTTGGGCTGGTAAAAATCTTCACAAATGTATCAGAAAATCCTGTACAGTATGGGACAGAATGGAGCAAAACAGAACAAATCCGAATCGAGGATTACACCTTACAAGAATGTAAGCTGAAAGACTGTTAGAGGAGCTGAAATCTGGTGGTTTGTTATTTAAAAGCCTGAGCTGGGTTATTGGAATGCTTACAATTACTCTTTCAAAGAAGAGAAAACAAAACAAGAAACTGCCAGCAAGTAAAAAATAAGCTCATTCACAAGTATGTATTTTACAAAGCTGTTGGCCTGATATTCTCAGGCTGAGACCACCCAGAGGCGAACACTGTCCATTAAAACAGAAACTAAGGCCTCCAAACACTTCTTATAATCAGGTTTTTTTTGCCTATTCTATCATCCTCCTTGATTGCAGATTCACATGTTGCTGAAGGTGTATTTTAAATCCAAGTAGAACTCGATATTAATAGTGGCAGAGTTAGTTACTGTCCTTTTCTTTATCAGCTTGGGATCAAATGCTCTAATGAAAATCAATAGAGTGTTTCCCCACTGTGCTTCTGAAAGCAAGAGCAAATACCTGCTGCAGATAAAATGATTATGTTTTCCCAAGCTATTACCATGATTCAAGTGATACACTACTAAAATAACTCTATGCAGAATCAGTGATTTTTTTCTACAGATATTTCCATTTTGGCATATCTTTTATGCAGCAGTATCAAATGACAACCCTGACTCAGAAGGATCCAGGCCATTTGCATCATCTCCAGAATTAGAGGATGTACTCTTACTTACTACAGCGTTGCTTAGTAGACTCAAGCACAGTGTGTTGTGGTAGCTGAAAGTGCAGAAGATAAATTGTGATTAGTATGTAGTGTGTTTAAGGACAAAATGATATATCAGAGATTTCACAGAATCCCAGGATGGCTCAGGCTGGAAGGGCCCACAGTGGCTCATCTGCTCCCACCTCCCTGCTCCAGCAGGGCCATCCCAGAGCACAGGGCACAGGGTTGTGTCCAGACAGCTCTGGAATACCTGCAGTCAGGGAGACTCCACACCCTCCCTAGGCAGCCTGGTCAGGGCTGGGTCACTGCCCAGCCAAGAAGTTCTTCCTCATGTCCAGTGGAACTCCCTGGGCATCAGTTCCTGCCCGTTCCTCCTGTGCCATTCCTGGCCCCCCCGAGCAGAGCCTGCTCCATCCTCTGCCCCCTCCCTGCAGCCCCTGACACACCCTGGGGAGGGCCCCTCTCAGGGTCTGCTCTGGAGGCTCAACAGCCCCAGCTCCCTCAGCCTTTCCTGCTCCCAGAGATGCTCCATCCCTTGGGCATCTCCGCAGCCTGCGCTGGCCCCGCTGCAGGAGCTCCCTGTCCCTGCTGTGCTGAGGAGCCCGAGCTGGCCCAGTCCTGCAGTACTTCCATAGATAAAAGACTAAAAGTCATACACGAAACATAACAATTAACATGTTAAATCTATCGAAAAACTATGGCTCTTAAGCAATAGAAAGCCTGAATTTGATTGACAAATTTGGAATGTGTCACATATTTTAATTTGTTTGATTTAAGCTTAATGTATCAGTGTGACTTGTTTTACTCACAGCTGCTTGCAAAAAATGACCCTCCTTTTACCTGAGTTGGTGAAAATCCTCCCCATTGCTCAGCTCTCAACACGAACTTGTGCATATCCATGAGCAGGACTTCTACAGTCTATTGTCTTCTATAAACAGTAAAAATGGGCAATGCATGCTCTGAGGGAGGTCTAGAGAAAGGTGAGAAAACTGTGAGAGAAATAGCAATATACACAGCACTTATTAAGGAAACAAAAAAGTCTTTCAGATCAGATGCACTGATGCTGTGACTCAGTCAAGCAGTGGTTGTGACGATGTGGAGGAAGAGCTGGGATGGCCATAGTATGAGAGAAAGACACGGAAATCTCCAGTTCAGAGAAAGCTCCAAGTATAATAGAAAGCAAGTTGGCTGCATCTATCCCCAAGACAGAGATTTCACTCATCATCGTTACAGAATGAAAAATTTAAGAAAGCCCCAAGAGAAGAATTTTCTTATTTTATTCAAACGAAGCTTCCATCTGAAGGCACATATGCCACCATATGGGATACATTTCAGGCATTCATTAGGAGAAGAATAATTAGTCTAGCATCATACCAGGAAGAAAGGAAGAGGCCCAGAGGATAATTACTTTAGAAACAGAAATAAAAGACCTTGAAACTGAATTTGCTAGGGACAAGTCTATGAAAAATGAAAAAAAAAAAGAACCTTATTTATGGGAATTTGAATTCCGTTATCAAGGCAAGGAGGAAAAGGGACATGACCACGACAGGATTATTTTTAGCTTGGGGAGAAGCTGCTACATTATTGTTTTAATGATTATGGAAAATATGTAGTCTCATATTTCAGCCATTCACCACAAGCAAGAAGCCTCTTCTGCAGTACAAAAGAGATGAAACACTTTCACATTATATTGGGAAGAACTGCACTGTGTGTCCTCTCTTTGCAAATACACTGCTAATAGTGCTACTGGTCATGGGCTTAAAATACAACTGCGACCCTTTAAAGGTTGTCAAAAAGGATTATTCCTTTGTAGAGCTTACTATGAAACGACCTGCAAGAAAGAGAAATGTCTGTATTATGTAAATAAAGCACAGATTCAATAACAGGGGAATAAAGAACACTCAAAAGTATGTCAGACAGGGATTTTTCTGTGAGCAATTAAACATACTGAGATAGTGCTCTCTATACATCAACTTAATCCTAACCATGCATTTAGCCAACATATCTGTACTTCACCTTCTGGAAGGGAACAGATAGACACATTATATTGAATAAAAGCCATGCATTGTATAGTGCACCACAGTCTGTCTCTCAAGCCTCAGGCCCTAAGTAACTAACCCTAATTAACTGCTGAGTTTGGAGTTTCTGTGCTACTCAAAAGGCCCATGGGAAGTGAACAGTGGCAAGATTTGGCCCTTAAAAAAAAGCCCCAGTGACTGGATTCCTCCTCTTCATGCCAGGAAGCACCTGATATTCTGCAGCACTGAAATCGTAATGGGAAGTAAAGACTTGTCTGGGTAAAATCCTTTGATTGAGACAGCGGTCAAAGGGACAGTTCTTTGATGTCTGGAGCTCTTTGCAGCAAAGACTAAAATGAGATCTCGCATTGCTGTGTGCGTGGAGCAGATGGTGTGGGTTATGACAGTGGTTCATTCATATTGGGAACACTTGTTACAATGCATTATCTTTTAAAGGTACAAAGAAAGCTATCTAACATTTTGTGACTCACCTACAGTATAAACAAGATAATTACCCAGTTCACCTGCTAGAGCAGTGAGATCGATTATGGAAGCTAATTAGAGACCTGCTTTAAGCAGATATGAACTCATGAGTTTTTGTTATGGGTTCTTCTTCTCTTAACACACCACAGAGAAAACCATAGAACAACAGTGATTAGCCTTATTTCATTTTTATTGCTTCTCTCGTTCAGAGTGAAACCACAGAAAGTCAAAAGTGTAGCTAATTTACTTTAGCAAGCTAGAAAATGTAAGTTAATTTCCTTGCTTTACTACTTAGAAAGCTCTGCCAGAGCATTAATGTCAAAGGAAAACAAAGAAAAAATACGTACCCATATGGAATATGAACGTAGCTCATGGTAGCTTGACAAACACTGTCACACTTGCAAGGAGGTAACAGACACTGGTAGTGAGCTTTTGAGCTCCTAGTTACTTGTAGATGTCAGTAGTGCAGCAGAGAGACACCAGGTTGTGGTGTTTCGGGTTTTTTTTTCACTTTTCTGGCCCTGGAGAATGCTTGTGTTCCCTTTAAGAACTCCCAAAAGCAGAACATCTCTAGCGGTGCCCATGAATCCCTGATTGCTCATATTTGAGTGTGTCATATGTCTGTGATCTGCAGTCACTTCCCAGATCTGTGTGCTCTGTCACACTCCAGTGCGGATTACTTCAGGATCTGATGAAATTTCACACTGCATCTCTACCCACAAATTGCCCATCCAAAATGTCACAATGAATGGGATGAAAAAAAAAATTACTTAAGGAAGGCAGAAAGACTTTAATAATTAGTACTTAATTCCTGAGAGACTTGCTGTCTAGTGCAAGCTCCACATCTGAGCAGGGCACTCAGGCTTCCAGCCCACTGGAATGAAGAAGGTATGACAGATCTAAGCCTCTGGACTTGGATGTGAACTGGCACTGTCACTTGGAAATCCCAAGGAGCGAAATGTGGCCTGAACTGGACCCTTGTTAAACACCTGCAGGAAGGCTCTAAAAACACCTTGTCATTTTAGCCACAAAATTGTAAATTAAAACCTGCATTCATCAGGAAGAATCCAAATTGTTTAGGCTTTCACCGAGTCCTTAACAGACTGGTTTTGAGAATGTTTGCCTAAATATTGCAAATATGAAGCAATGAGCACACATCTCTGGGAGCTGGAAGCTACAAGCTGGGAATTACAAGCCGAGTATTTCATCTCTCACCTGCAGAACCAAGGGAGGCATCATTCTAAGATCATGTCTGCTATTATCAGGTTGTACACAAAACAAAGCTTCCCCTGCCTCCCCTGATCTTCTCCTGAGTGCTGACTAGAGCACCAAACTGTGTCTTTGTGGCTCCTGTCAAAGCTGGTTCATTTAGCACTTACCTGATCACTGAATCAGTGGAAGGAACACAAGGAGTGACTGACTCTAATGAGCAGAGCACTAACTTGAGTAAGGGAAATGTTAGCTCACATTAGCTGCCTCAGTTAATTTTTAAATGCTTTACAGCTTATGTAAATGTAACAAGGTAAGTATGGTTAATATAGCTTAAACAGCTTGGGATGAAGTCCTGCCCCAAAACACACTATACCTGCTGTTTCAGGCAATCTGCTAGGTGACATTCTCCCTCTAATCTTTATCCTACTCCTAGAAACTGGCTCCAAAACAACAAATGTTCTAGGCTTGATGACAAGAGCTGCTTCTCCCCTAAACAGCCAGCCTGCCTCTGTTGGGTCAGGTTAATACACTGATGCTCAAGGTTCCTTCCAAGAGTTGTCCAGTGAAGCCCACACAAGTGAGGTGCATCAGGCAAAGTAAACTGTTAATAGGGTTAAACAACAGCAAAATCCCCTGAAATTTTGCTCTGTCGGGTATGAATTTTCTTTGGACATGCCCAGAAACAGATGTGAGGAGGGTGTAGGGGTGGAGAGAGACTTTGTAGCTATGCAGTGGTGACCTTGCTCAGAGATAAGCCTCCTCTGCCCTCACTCAAAGAATTTCAGTGCGTGTATCAGCAACCAAGAAAGATCTTTACAGTCTCAAAAGTACGTAAATACTGGGGTTACCTGTCCAGCATGGTATTTTCCTGTATTTATGGCTATTGCACATGAGATGAGCTCATCAAGGATGTTAATACTTCTGCAACAGCTGGACATAACAGACACTAAATGTGTGTAACTGCTTAATTGTCTCACTCACAGAGTCATATTTACACCATTCGCTTTCTAAACCCATTTATTCCACGGAAACCAACAAAGCCTGGGTTACAAAAGCAGCTACTTCTGGTTGAGTGCTGAACTCCACGGCAGGGTTTAGCGCTGAACTCCACAGCAGGGTTTAGCTTTCATAAACCTGGGGCACAAGGTGAGATCCCTCTCTGACCACAGAGCTGCACTTCCCCCTGCCTGCCTCCTCAGTACATCCTAGGCTAACATAGAAACTCCAAACAACCTCCTGAACAGGCCTTTCCTGGGCACTGGGAGTTCACACATTTTTGGGAACATGATACCCACATTGGGAGGTGAAAATTGTGCTCTCATGCAAGAAACCAGATTTAGGAATGGGTAGTGGTTAGAAGACCTTAACAAGAATTCAATTCATTATTGAAAATAACATCAAATATTTGACTAAATGCTGGCATTTACGCTGCCAGAGTGGTGCTGTGTAAGAAGCTACCCGGCAGTCACACAAAGATACATTTGATTTGTAATTTTAACAACGTGACAGTGCATCTGCTCCGCATCCCCCTTGTTCTCTTTGGTGCTGCAGCCCTTCAGAAGGGCCTCTGGAGCTTGGAGAGATGGGCAGGGAAGAACTGCCTGAAGTTCAACAAAGGCAATGCAGGTCCTGCCCTGGGCAGGAACAACCCCAGGCCCCAGCCCAGGCTGGGGGGACCTGCTGGGGAGCAGCTCTGGGAGAAGGCCCTGGGGGTCCTGGGGGACAAGGAGCTGTCCCTGAGCCAGCAGCGTGTCCTGGGGACAGGGAGGGCAGTGGTGCCCTGGGGGGGATCAGGGAGAGCACTGGAGCAGGGCAGGGAGGGGATCGTGCCCCTGTGCCCAGCCCTGGGGAGGCACATCTGCAGGGCTGGGCCCAGCTCGGGCTCCTCAGCACAGCAGGGACAGGGAGCTCCTGCAGCGGGGCCAGCGCAGGCTGCGGAGATGCCCAAGGGATGGAGCGTCTCTGGGAGCAGGAAAGGCTGAGGGAGCTGGGGCTGTTGAGCCTCCAGAGCAGACCCTGAGAGGGGCCCTCCCCAGGGTGTGTCAGGGGCTGCAGGGAGGGGGCAGAGGATGGAGCAGGCTCTGCTCGGGGGGGCCAGGAATGGCACAGGAGGAACGGGCAGGAACTGATGCCCAGGGAGTTCCACTGGACATGAGGAAGAACTTCTTGGCTGGGCAGTGACCCAACACTAAACAGAGATCAGAGAGGTTGTGGAGTCTCCCTGACTGCAGATATTCCAGAGCTGTCTGGACACAACCCTGTGCCCTGTGCTCTGGGATGGCCCTGCTGGAGCAGGGAGGTGGGAGCAGATGAGCCACTGTGGGCCCTTCCAGCCTGAGCCATCCTGGGATTCCGTGATCTCCTGTAGTAAAGTTAACACCTCTCATAAAAAGACTGAAAGTCCCAAGAAAGAGGCCAGGAAATGAGAAGGACACACACAGTGTCTCAGGCTCTGAGAGGACAATGTAGCTGATGAATTGAGGAGTAATGATTCTTTTTCCATTGAACACAGCAATGGCAAAACATCTATCAGTAAAAATAATATTACACTTTAAAGCAGGCCTGAGAGCAAGACCAAACTGTGCTTGTATTTCATGGTCATTAATCTCTGCTCAAAAAGCACTGATAGTTCTGTTTTCTTTTGACCTAGAGAGCCGGTGAAAATGTTCACAAGAGCCAAAAGCAGAGTATCAGCATAGCAGTGCAAGATACCAAGCAAAACTCTTACTGAAGTCAAAGGAAGAAAGGGAAGAAAAAAAAAAGCCCATCCAAAATGTCACACAACAATATAGATTTAAGGCCTGGGGGGAGGAATATTGTATTCAAGAGACTGGAGTTACATTAATGTGAAAGTTTTATGTAGTGGGTCTTTATCAATGAGACAGAGGCTGGCTTTTCACCTCAGCTCCTTAAATACCCCATCCAATAATTAATTTAACTGATATGGGACAGCTATATTATCCCTGAAAAAAGTGATTTGTATAGATCTAAGAGCAAATGCCTCTGCAAAAAGACAGGGGTGATCATTATTTCAAAGCTCTTATTTTTCCCCTAGTCTTAAGACTTGTGAAATTATTTATTTGACAATCTGAAAATAAAACTTGAGCAGTATTAGCATGTAGGCTGCTCAATAAAAGGGAAAAAAAGTGAGAGAGGGGATTAATAAATTACATGCTAGAAATGGGAAACAAGATTAGAGGTGACATTTTGGCAATGTCTTCTTCCCAGTAAAGGAAAAAAAAATGAAACAAGATTAGTTGGAGAGAAAAGAGGGAGTCAATCAGCAGGAAAAATGAAATTTAGAAAATGTGAGAAAGCCTGTGAAAAATGGAGGAGTTGATTAGGATAAAGGGTGTGATAAAAGTGACTCCTTAGCAAAGAGAGGGACATCACTGCTCTCAGAAGGTAAACAGCACTCAATAAATCAGGGGGTAGGAAAGTAGGCTGGGGAATGATGGGCTGACAGCAGAGAGAAGCCACGATGGAGAGGACAAAAACAGGTGGAAACCATCCGGGTTACTGGGGCTGCAAAGGCAAGAGGAGGAGCTGCCCCAAGACCAGCGCCTGTGCCCCTCCTACTTTCTTACCTCTCCTCTGGGAAAGGGTCAGACAAACCACACACCAGTCCCTGTGGATTCCCAGACTGAGGCAAGACTGGATTTCCAGCCAGTTTGTTTGTTTTTATGGCTCCACATTGATAGATTATATCTTCCAGCAAATCTCAAATATGCATATCAGCTGCTTCCTCCAGCACATTACTATAGCAACACCACTTGAATCACTGATATTTGACATCACTGGGGCTGCTGGTTCTTTATGTTTTCAGCAGAAAGCCAAAAGAGTGCTCCAATTTGGACTCCCTCCTCTGCCAGACCCATGGACCTCTTCTGCCTTGGTCTCCCCCCCACCACGAAGATTTGGCTCCTTCGCCTCCTTCACCACTAAGATCTCCATTCTTTCCTTTTCCCCTCTCTTTTTTTGCTTGCAGTGGCTGCTTGAAGCCCGTCCTGAGGACGAACAATTGGTAGTTTAAGAAGCTGTCCCTCAATGCTCTCAGATTGTCATCTGGAACTGATAGCTGCCGGTGACTGTGTGTGCTCAAGACAGAAGGTGCCTAGCTGCTGCCATGAGAGGAAAGTTTGCATGCCAGGTGTGCTGGGAGAAGCTTGGAATTAAGCGTAAAAAAATGAATAGCTATAAAAATCACACCTTTTGGGGACAAATGTTGCAAGAGTGACTATTTGGTCTCAATTCAGTGGCAGTTTTAGTGCCTGACTGTCTTGAGCCTCCAGCCTGTCATCCAAGGGATCCACAGGGGAAAAAAAACAAGCAGAAAAAAAGTGAAACCCAAAAAGCCCTTTCAGCTGACCCTATGAAAATTTACAGGAATCATTCCTTTACCATCCATACGAACATGGGCTCAGCCCAGGACACAGAATGGTGGGATCCTGCTGTAATTCATCTTTAGGTGAGCAATCATCTGCAAGAGATGATTCCCCCAGACAACACCACACTATTTCCTTTACAGGTATCAGTAAAATGTCCATGATATTTTCTTGCAGTCTTCTGCAAGATGCAGGGTGCAGGAAGAGGTATTCTGTGTGCAGCAGCAATTACTAACCCCTAAAATGCTCATGTTCCAACAGCAATTATTCCAAAGCATCTAAGTTTAAGAAACAAGGTTTTCCCTCTCTATTGAAAAGGAGGATTTAACCAGTAACTGGCTGCCACACCTTAAAAGTGTTGACTTTTTAAATCATAATTCTTGTGACTATGAGTGCATTGAAAAGTTAAATCAATTTGTCAGTGAAATTGAGAGTAGTGAATGTATAAAAGGTAATTTTTTATGTTCTAAGTCAGTAGGAATATTATACTGCAGAAATTTTTATTAACCTGTAGAATTTGAAATTAATTCATGGTTTTCTTATGATCTTAATGGGACATCATTTCACATAAACACAAATTACAGGTAGATGTATTGTATTTTCTTTTAAATTGATTAGATGCCTATTAATATCATTTTACTTTTCAGGAGTATTTCATTTTTAATGATAATTTTTTTCTAGATTGTATCACAACCTGCTTTTAATTAGAATGACAGACAAATTTAAATTTGCCTTCATTTTCCTTTCTCACAAAGTGTTCTTTATTCCCTATTAGTTTCCCACAGAGAATTTTTTTAATGAAGAAGCTTTGTTTTAGAATTTGTAGTCTCCTGAACAGACTCTATAATGATGAAATATAAGTGTCTTTCCCACAATAACCGGCTGTTTTTCTTAGCTGTGTTTGGAAAGCTTCAGATAAGGCGAGGGGTTAAGTAAATCTCCAATTCCCTTGGGGTCAGTTTGCAGAACATGCAGGTGCATACCTTGTATAATCTCTTAAAACTCTGTAAATGTGGCTTATCCTCTTGGCCTACTTGCTCTTTAAAGTGGTGGTAAAAACTTACTAAAATAAGAACAATATTACAGCAGGAGAGATGTCAGGCAGTCCCTCACCAAACGCAAAATGCAGCGCATACTTGGGAGTGTTTATGAGATGATTGAATCCCAGAGTGGTTTGTGTTGGAAGGGACATTAAAGCTCATCCCGTTCCACCCCCTGCCATGGGCAGGGACACCTCCCACTGTCCCAGGTTGCTCCAGCCTGACCTTGAACACCCTGAACTTCCAGATGCCTGCCCTGCCATCAAAGGCTCCGTCACACACATACAAATCTACCACTGCTTAAAGAGATTCTCCAGAGGATCGTTCTTAGGGTTTTAATCCATCTTGATCAAAGACCTTAAGGCAAGATTCGGCAGCCAGAGCTGACAAAGCATTTGTTATAGAACACATAGGAAATACATTTTAGTCTTGACATCGACACTTTGAATTTTTAAGTTCCCAAAACAACGCAGAGAGTTAACACTCACAAATTCAACCCGCATGACTGGACATTTCACCACGCACCTATTACATTTGCATTAGTTGAATGACAATTATAGACTTGTATCTATAAGTCTTCAAGATGCTGGGCCAATTTTTTTCATAATTTTTTCTTTTACTGACATAAAAAAATCTTATTACTTACAGTGATCCAGCCAAAAATGCACCTGGTTTAGTGTTGCCTTCACACCTGGAATGAAGAGCCCAGTGCTATGTTCTGCAGATAATCCAGATGTTAAATGCAAATCCTGCAAGATGCAAGGAAGAAGGTTTACATTGGAAATGTACATTTTGTGCACTGTGGATATATAAATATAATACAGAATTTAAGGTGATGAAGGAAAAAAACGGCAGGAAGAACTGATGACTTGAAAAAGACATTGGACTGAATATGAATGTACAGTTAGTGATCAGAGGTTTCACTCCCTTTGATATAAGTTCTGAAGAGGAAGGAATCACTAAAGGATGGTATAGTATTATAAGTGCAATTTGCACACAATGCAATAAAAAAAGAAAAATTAAAAGGGAATCAATGAAATTTGGCAGAGAGCCAGATGTGATGAAGTGGCTAGTTAAGAAATAGCCCCATTATTTTCATTTTTTATCTCAAAAATGGAAGATTTCTAAGTGAGGACATTGAACTGAAGATTTAGAAAAGTCATGTAAGTGTTGGGTAAAAGGAAATGGGATAAAGAAATGGAGGAAGAAGATGTAGAAGAAAAATTGTTTCTGAACATTAATGCTATGTCTGAGAGTGCAGTGCATATCAGGACATCCAGCAGCAAATGCTATAATAAAATGTCTAAATGCAAAAAGCAATCAAAGGTTAAGGAGCTAAAACACTCACAAACACAGTGATACATAAGAGAAAATGAAGTTAAAAGACTATAACAATGATAAGAGAAAAGGAGATGGGTTGAAATTGTCTTTGAGGTGGTTTTTAGAATATGTATAAGAAAAGAAAAAGAGTTTTCAAGGGTTGGAAGGAGTGCTATACTGGGGAAAAGAGATACAGAACATAAAATATATTTTTGCCAGGGAATGACACCAAAAGAAAATAAAACTGTATGAAAAAAAGGCCAGATGGGTATAAAAGGGAATCAGTTTCATATAAAAAAGGATCAAGAAATAACAGTACCTGAAGATTGAATCAGCTTTAGAGTGAGCTGAGAGCTGTCCCAGAATTCCAAATAAAAAGGCAGTGGGTCAGGGAAGCCTCTCAGAGAGATGCACAGATCAAACTGCTTTAGGAGATAACTACAAGGAACCCAACATCAATATTCTGAGTCCGGTGAAATTCACTCCTGAATGGAGGATCTTTGCAAGTTCCTGGCAGTATTTAAGATTTCCAGTTTAACACTTAGAGTCCCAAACTGTCATAATAGAACTCAGAAAAACTGGTAAATAATATTATCAGTCAGGAGACAAAATTTGCAGAGACAACACAATTTCTTAGGATATGTAAGGTGAGAGGAAAATTTCTGGGAGGGTGATTATCCAAAGCTGAACACAACAAAAAATTCAATGACACAGTATTGGAAAGAATTACTCAACTATCTGCTATTCATTGCTAAGTTCTAAATGAACTTCTTACAATAAAGAGCAAAAAGGAATCTCATTATTTCTGGACTCTTCAATGGAACCTTGGTACAAAGGAGAGAGAAGAATGATTTTCTCCAAATTACTGCACATTGAGAGACACCAAAGAGTTGTGAAGATGTGTGGCAAGGTGTGTGCATGTATTTGTGATTGTTGTCAGTCTTCCTTCCAAAATTATTTTGTAACAAGATTAATAAGACATGGCCAGATGAACTTTGTATCCAGGTGCATGTTACAAAACCTAGAAAAAGGGAAGAACAAGTGATGGAGTAAAACCAAGAATCTGGGCAGATAAGCCATCTCCCTGATTTCTTACTCTTCATTCTCTGAACATGAAATAGCCTTGAGAGTTCCTCAGATGTGACAAACTAAATCATAAGAGCCATAAAAACCAGTGAGGACACAGTAAGTCACGACAACTACACCGTGAAACCAACTCTGTAATTACACAACAGGACTTCCCATCAAAGTTCAAAATCCTCTGAGAAGGTGAGATACTTGGAAGCCAAAAAATCTGACATGGGAGCAGTATTCAGTGTTCTGAAAGCATAATTATCCAAATGCAGTTTGGGTGCGAATTTCTGTACCCTCCCAGCTGCCTCAGTTGGGCCCTTGAAGAGAAAGCCCAGCTCTTTGTTACGGCTGAACTCGATACTGCACACAGACAGTGCCCGTGGGTGCTGCTAAAACAGTCCAAGGAGAGCAAACAGAGATACCCATAATATTAAAATAGTTGTATGTTTAAAATGAAAAATTAATGGGAAAAAAGTCTATGGTTATTACAGTGAGAGCCCCTTGGCTTGTGTCCATGCTATAAAAGAACTCGCCCTCCCCTTCTGTGGTGTGTGAGGGCACTGCCATAGGAAACTTTTGATCCGATATTTAATTTATTGCGTGGCAGAATGCTGTGGAAAACAAAATGAAGCCTTTGCTTCCCTAAATAATCCTCCCTCCCCCACTGCAGTTATTGTCTTTGTAATATTTTATGACTTGTCATATAACACTCTGGGATATTGTCCTACAGAGGATGTGACTATACTGCTGAAATGAAATAGCTGGATGGTGTTCCTTGCTCACAGAACCATTTGAGCAGTGGCAGAAATAGGCTCTATGCATATCTTAATATTTTATGTTGAATTTTTCCATCTTTGTAATAAAGAGGGAAAAAAAAAGTAGCAAAGAAGAAAACAAGCTTCACATTGATTTAGGACTTCAGGGAGAAGAATAAAGCTATTCCATCTATTTTACAAATGCAAATATGCTTATAACATTGATCTCAACAGTGTAAATCAATAATACCCAGAGCTTCCCTGTCCCCTACAGATTGTCTGCAAATTATAAATGGTGGTTACAAAAGTATAATCAGGATGAAATATTATCAAATCTCATACTCTACATGTGTTGTAATTCAAAAAAAGGAGCAGATATCTTGGAACTTAGAGTTTTGATATTTTAATGAGTGCACTATTTTTTCTAGTGAAGCACAACCAATTAAATTGAGAATCCAGTCTTTTGCTGAAGGAACAGTCTGCAGCTTCCAAATGACTGCAATTCTCTCTTTTACCATTATAGGCAAATCTTTTTATCCTCTCACCAAGCTCAGGGAACTCAATATGAAGCAGCTGACAGATAACATAAGTAGTATTCAATACAATCAGATTGGGCAGTGCATCCGACACAAGGGGCCATTGGGAAACACAAGGGAACACTAAAACATATTCAGAATTTACACCTTTTACTGTGGGGTAAAAAGCAGTGCTTCTCAGCTCTTCCAGAACTTCAGTCCTTATCAAAATTAGCCTTTTGAAAGTTTTTACAGATTCTTAACTAAGAGTTAAAAACCTTGCCTATGAAATATTTTAAAAACCTAAAAGTCCCTAGAGAAACTACTGCTAGAAAATTTGACACACTGGATGTCAGGTGCTTCCAAACTTAGACTTTAGCTAAAAATTTCAAGTTTTAAAATTTTGGACTCTGTTGCGTTTAGCCCTGATTTGTATGGACTCCTACAGAAAGGTTGGAAGACCATGAACCCACATCTCTCCATGCTCCAGCTTCTTTATCCAGCTATCAATTTTACCACCCAGTTCAAGCTAATTTTATCAGAACCATCCAGTTAAACCAACCCTAAAAATACCAGACTCTTTTGAGAGGAGGGAGTAGAACTTGTTCCACTTCCCCTACCCGACATTCCTCAGATTCTGTAGAGAAAGAAAGATGAGGGTCAGCTCCTCTGTGCTCTTTAGGGCCCTCTGTGTCTGGCTTCAGCAATGGGTAAGCAATACTTCCAGATAACTAAAATCAGAGAATCATAGAATTATAGAATGCTGTGGGTTGGAAGGGCCCTTAAAGCTCATCCAGTCCCACCCCCTGCCATGGGCAGGGACACCTTCCACCATCCCAGGTTGCTCCAAGCCCCATCCAACCTGGCCTTGGACATTTCCAGGGATGGGGCAGCCACAGCTTCCCTGGGCAACCTGTGCCAGGGCCTCCCCACCCTCACAGGGAACAATTTCTTCCTAATCTCTAACCCAATTTTGATCTCTGTCAGTTTGAAGCCATTCCCCCTTGTCCTGTCCCTCCAGGCCCTCGTCAATAGTCTCTCTCCATCTTTCCTGTCAGCCCCTTCAGGCACTGCAAGGCCACACTCAGGTCACCCCAAAGCTTCTCTCCAGGCTGAACAATCCCAACTCTTTCACCTTTCCTCACAGTCGAGCTGCTCCATCCCTCTGATCATCTTTGGTGCCTCCTCTAGACTGGCTCCAACAGCTCCATGTCCTTCCTGTTCTGGGTCGCCAGAGATGAGGACAGCTCTACAGGTGGGGTCTTACCTGAGCAGAGTAGAAAATAATAATATTATAAGATATTCACAGTTAAGTTGCTCTGCAGCCTCAGAGATAGACACACCTTAGAAAGTGATAGGCAGATATTGTAAAGATCAATGTAAATAAAATAAGTCTTAGTGAGAAACATAATTAGTTAATGTGTTTATACCAGACCACAAGCAGTGTCGGTGCCTGCTTATTCATAGGCAGTAATGCTGAAAGCATTGAACACTTATTTCTCTGTTGTTAAATCTCAGCTTCAGTCTCTGCCATTTAAAAGAACAGTATTTTGAAATCTTCCTTATGCTATAGGGAACAGAGGTATGGAAAGGTTACTGCTGGTGCTAATAAACAGGACAAGTAATTTCACCACTTGGTTTAGCAGCATAGGAACATTATCAAACACCTTCCTTATTTTCTGCTTTACAGTTATGCCACGTTCTAGTTTCAAATTAAAAGATATACTTTTATTTTTCCAGAAGGACAAGTAGCCAGTTCTTTTCTGACTTCTGAAACCACCCAGAAGAGAGAAAGTTTTGGAAGATGTTGAAAGGCAGACATGAGCCTGATGACAGACTCCATCAATAACTCAGGAAACAGATGTTACAGTGTTTGTTTAGGCTTTCCAAACTGGTCTGGTATTTTTTTTTTACTATGGTTTGAGAACTCATTTTCCATGTTCATGTGTTTATTTTTGTTCACAAGTTTAACATTTCTGCAGGGGAAAAAGAAAACGAAGCAGAAAACCACACCTGAAACACTTGTGTGTTTGCTTTGCCGAGCCCAGAGGTGACCCCAGCTTTATGCTGTTGGACTCCGTGCATCTATTGCAATAGTTTGTGGGTCGCTGGCACTTTTTAATGAAGCTGTTCTCACAGTAAGCCCCTGGGTAGGTAATTGCTATTATAGCCCTTTTACAGACAGAGAGCTGAAGCACGTGGGGACACAGGGTATAGCAGAGCAGGGACTCGAAATCACCTTTCAAATTACAGGGCTTGAACTTCTGTCTGAGGTACTGCAAGCCCTTTCTCTTCCTCTGCCACCCCCGTGCCCCCTTCCCACAGCCACCCGCCCACCACCACAGGCTCTGCTCCACCATGTTCTCCATCTCATTTCCTTCTGGGCATGAGGGCACTAAATCATTTAAACCCCCTGGGACTCCACACGAAGTTAAATGAGAGGAGGCACATAATGCACACAACTATTCCTGACGCACTCAGCCTCTTAGAAGGGCCATGGGAAGTGGAATGGAAAGGAAAAAAAACCTGAAATTCCAGAATTGGATTTCAGAAATGTCACAGAAACGGTTTTCCACTCTTTTTGGACTCTTCTCAAAGCTAAACAAAAGATTCCTGGGAATATGGTGGATGTTTTCAGCTGTGTCTCCTGGAACCAGGACACTTGATTCACTATGGAGAAATTTTTTCAGTGTAAAGAGACTTCTAAACTTGGGTAAATACCTATGAATATGGTACTATATGTTCAATATAGTATTAAGTTATATATAATATGTATCACATAACATTATTAAAATGCACTTACTACCCAAAAATAGAAGAGGATCTCAGCCCCTACGTTTATGGGTATAGCTTGAAATTTATCTATCTATGTAAACAATAATAGTTATTTGGTTTGGGGGGTTTTTAAGCATGATAAAGCATGTAGTGGGATTTTTGGGGTGTACTGGGCAGAAACAGGATCTGGAATTTAATAATCCTTGTGGGTCCCTTCCAAGTCAGAATATTCTGTGATTCTATGATTTAATTGTAAGCTGGCTCTGAGTAATTCTCTTTCAAACTAGGTCCTCTAAGCCCTCTGAAAACTTCCCTTGTGTTTCATATGAAAAGCCAATAATTGGCCTTATTTAGTTTAGATGAAATAAATAATTTCACAGCCACTTCTCATTTAATAAGGTTGGCTACAGCCTGTCTTTTTTCTCCTCAGTTTGTATATTTTTGTTTGGAGTGAACATAAAAGCACGTTTTCTTGCCTGCTGAGTGTTCATTAAAACCACTTCCAAATCTTTGCAGCCATTGGAGTCCTCACTATGTTCTTGATCTTACTGGCATATTGATTTAACTGTAAAAACATTCCTTTCTTCAAATAATAATAGTAAAGTTATTAACTGAAAGTTTTTAAGGACAGCTCTTCATTTAAAGACCTAAATTACTTGCAAAGGTTTCAAAAAGGGAAAAAAAATAACCAACTGAAAACCAGAAGGCCTCTGAGGAACTGAGAGTAAGCAAGTATGTAAATCATATTCCCTCTTCCAGAAACCTGTTTCAAACTGGATGTTACCTACCTGGGAATTGTTACCTGTTCCTTATGGTGGTATAGACCTCCTCCCTGAGCTGGGAGAATGGGATGCTTTATAAGGACAGCCCTGATAACGGCATTGACAACGAGTATAAATGCCTCATAGATAAGTGGGGAGCTCCAGAGCTCTGGTGTCTCCAGAGATGAACTATCAGAAGCAGGTAAGAAAATGATGTAACTGAACATGAATAGCTTTTCCAAGTTTCCGCTGAAGCCTATGAAACATTCGCTCTGCAAAATTATAAGTTGATATTCTTTTAGGTTGGGAGTCTGAGCAAAACTACTGATCAGCTTTCCAGTACACACACTGAGAATGCCTTCCCCTGGCTGAGGTGACATGTGGCACGTGACATGGTAGGTAACACAGCCATGTTAAAAACCTAGTTAAGCTCTTCATTAAGGGTTGGATTTGATGATCTCAGAGGTCCTTTCCAACCCGGCTGATTCTGTGATTCTATGATTCTATGATTACACCAAAATTCTGTAAATAACTTTGCTTTTTAATTACCCAAGTTTTTCTGTGCATAAAAGCCTCAAAATTTATAGAGACAGAGCGATGACGCTCTGCAACAGCAACGAGGAGCACAGCTCATGTTATTTCAAAATCCCAATTTTCAGGCAGTGTTACAATGACATTAAGCCAGTGCACTGACAGAAGAACACACCTGATTAAAGCTACTTAACAGGGAAACACTGAGCACAGGAGGGTACAGATTATTCCCTGTCTACCTGTCCCACACACTGCTGCTCTAACTGCAATTAGCTGTTGCAGCCATGCTGCTCGAGGGATATGAACATGATAAAGTCACAGAAGAAAGAAATAGTTTATTATTGCTACTGATCAGATAAGCTGATAAAAGTTTTCTCTCCCTTCCTCACTTCAGCTCTGTTTGGGCACTGCTGATTACTTCTCCGAGAGAGAGTTAAGAACAATTATGATGAAATTACGGAAGTCATAACTTTACTGTCAAGACAGAAATATTGCGGCGCAGACCACTGTAATAAATGTTAAACTGTTGTCAAGAAAGAACTAGATAAATGATACAATCCATTCTCCACATCTTACTGAACATACAGAGCTGTAACCGTTCTTCTATTAGGTCTGCCTGGGCTGACAAATTGTGTGCTAATGGATAAAATCTTAATCATAGATATAAAGGCATGAAAATCCCTCAGTTTAGCTAAGATGCTTCATAATTTTCAGGTACGCTTCCACTTGTCCTAATTCATAATGGTAGTTCAGTCACACACCTCATCATTCCCTGAAAACTCAGCAACTCCTTTGTAAAATTTTCCTTTTAACTCCAGTTTACTGTTGATGCCTCACTAAAGAATTTTGTGTTACTGTACATTAAGGCCATCCTATAAAAACACAATTTATTTTACAACATTATAAAAGAATGCCAGTTATCCTGACACATCTGTGTTGTCTGCACAGTCCTGTGGGAAATACTGCTGCAATAGCAGAGAATATGTTCCAATTTGTTTGGAAGCATTTTTACAATCGCCAGGTGAGCGAGCAATTGCTCACATGAAAATGGGGATCTCAGCACATTATCTCAAAGATGGGGATGACTCTGTGTGCTCAGAGTATTAGTAACTGCTACTGAACTTCTGTGGCCAATCGAGCTAAGTAACTGAGCAAAAGAAGTAGTGGAAATGGGAGGTTTCTATGTGAAGGAAGCCGGGGAGTTTTCCCTGGGAACGGACGCTGTGAGCAGCTGGATCTGAGTGGTTTAGTTCCGCTATCCCATGTTGACCAGGCTTTGCACACAGGGGAGGCAGGAGGGATTTGTGCTCAGCCTTGTCTCAGCTGGGCTCTGCCACAGCCTGGCTGTGCCAACTGCAGAGTCAGAGCTCCTCACATTTAACGAGATTTCTCAAGGTTGCAATCTAAATTACCATAATCTTCTCATGAAGGCTGGGATTTAACGGGGGAGATTGAGGGAAGCCGAGTGTCCCTTAATGAGGGAAGGCAAGAGAGCAGGAAACCGGGGAAGAGTTTTTCCTGTTGAAAGCAAGATTCATGTCTTCGGGAAAAATGTGGATAGTACAATATAGGCAAATACTTTTTAGACTCTGAGGAGCTTTCTCTACCCCCTGCTGATCTGCCTAGTAGGGTTTTGCTCTCTCAGTCTTACTCTCTGAACTGCACAGTCTTCTTATGGCTCCCAGCTACGAACTAGGAGAAGGACTTAACTTACTCTTTTCTTACCTGTTAACATTACATGCACACAGACTATTAGTGCTTGCCTTCAAGCTCTGCCCAAGGTTTTACTGCCTCGACTCATAGACGTGGAGGATCACAGCTTTACTCATAACATTGACTGAATTTCCCTAGTGAAAATATTCTAAACCTGAAACTAAAAAACATCAAACAAAATTGGCTTTTTGCTAAAGCATTTTGAAATTATATATATATCTTTTATGTTCTTTCTCCACTGAAGCAAAATACAAAGGCTATTTTGAAAATACTTTCGAAACTAAAAGTGCAACAGCTCAGACATCCCCCTGAAAAAGAAGATCTGCTGGAAAATGCCAGTTATCTCTAGGTAGAATCAAAAGTGTTTAGTTCACTCTCTCCCCCATATGCATAGACAATGCTCTAAAAAACAACTTACAATGTTATCTTCTGCTCACACATTAGTTTTAGTGGCTCTTCTTTGGTTGGTTGATTTTATTTCTTGTTTTAGGCAATTTTCAAGAAATCTTAAGCTTTCCTCCCATTTCCCAGGTCTAATTATTCTGCATACACTTGTGATACATCAAGGAGTGCATTTGCACAGTCCTGTGTTTCCAAGGATATGCTGCTCACAACTGGTGATCATCCTAAGGTTTGTAATGCTATAAATAGAAGTTGAGAAGCAAAGCACATCCCTATTGTTATGATGTGCTGAGCAAACAAAATGCATTCCTTTGTATTCAGTAAATGGACTATTATCTTGTCCTTCAATACTCAGATGGTTTCCCTTAGTAAAAAAAATTTAATAGATAATTTTACAGCTGAATAACATTTGACCTTGGAACTGCTCATTGAAATCAATGAGGCACGTTGATTTTTATGCAGCATCCACGCACTAAAAAGGCACTTTAGGCAATTCCAAACATGAGACAGCATAGCAACAGGAAACACCAGTTTCTTGAAACATGAAAGAGCTTGGATGCTCTACAAGGTTTGTAGTTACTTCTTTGTAAACTTATAAACAAATATTATACATTTTATCATAGCAGGACTCATATGAAAAACATGCACAATTTCTGCACTAATAAGGAGATGTAGTGATCCTAAGAGTTTCATCATAGCAGAGTATTTCTAGCAGTTTTGGTATTTTTTTAATTGAAAGATCTCTCCAAGGGCTATCAGCATGGTTTTTTTCTAAAGCAAACACCTACTGCTAAATGGACTTGTTTTCATAAGAGCACAGCTGAAGCTATGACAGGCTCATATTATTAAACTTAAATCTCAAAATTTTGAGCTTAGAAATCCAAATCCAGACCACACTATTAATGTGACAGCACGTCTTTTAAACATCATGGGTTTTATCTGTAGGTTGATTCTTCTTTATCACTTGAAGCCACTCCTCACCAAAAAGCAAAATCACTGACACAGCAAATGAACTTGTACTGATTCTGACGATCACCTATTCATGGAATTAAACCCCATATAAAAATATGTTAGTGCATTTAACAGACAGATTAATATTTCTGTACTCTAATCTGCAGATCTAAATTGGTCTAATCTGACTTAATGGCTTGTGAGGATATAAAAGCCAGTGTAAAACTGAATTCAAACCTACACGTGTGTCTGAAACCAGCCAGGAAATTGGTGTCTGGGGCAAAGCGAATAGCTGGTCCTGGTCAGCTGTTCACGCCCCTTTCCAGACACATTTAGTATCAAGCACTCCAACAATCTCTTTTTTGCTTTATTTTTATTTTTCCTCAGACATTTATGGATCCTCCCACCCCCCAGTCCATGGCAGCCTCTCACATTTGCATTTATTATGCGTCATGTCACCACAACTCCACAACCATGTAATTATCTGACACTAGTGACCATCCAGACAACAACTACTGGAGAGTTCACAGCAATATGCTCAAAGACGGAAAAAAATTTGAATGATCAGGGCTAAAAACCCTGCCCTTCCTCTAAACACGAAAGAGACAATGCAGAACAACCCTGAATTTTACTTATGCTGATAAAAGGACTGGAAAGCAAAGATCTCAGTATTTTTCTAAAACCTGTAATAACATGTAAAAAAATGTTTTCCCCGAGGAAAGCAAACATACACTCGATCCCTGCTACCCAAGGTCTGCTGAAAGGTCACTAAAGATCACATTTCAGTTTTGAAACACCAAGTTCTATAACATAGAACTATTACCCCCTACATGATATAAATTACAAATTAATTTTTGCTGATTATTATACACTTAATTCATTTTCGAGAACAACTCGCTAGAGCATAAATGTCAATTTCATTATGACATTTTTAAAA
This sequence comes from Cephalopterus ornatus, assembly GCA_013396775.1. Classification (NCBI taxonomy): domain Eukaryota; kingdom Metazoa; phylum Chordata; class Aves; order Passeriformes; family Cotingidae; genus Cephalopterus; species Cephalopterus ornatus. The sequence continues at coordinate 155,179 of VZRE01001863.1, forward strand.
CCAGGATTCAATTTTGCATTTCTATCATATTAAAAAAAAAATAATTTTCTATGTAACTCAGTGGGATATTCATGTGTGCTCAGAAGCTAATGAGGTAAGGGAAATAGATACGCTATCATAAAAGGAAAATTACTAAATGAGAAAAAAAGATTTTAAAAGGATCTCTTAGAGTGAAAAAGAACAATTTCATCACAAAATGGGACTGCTTTTTCACTGTATCTCTGGTTTTTGCTATCCCAAGTGGCCTGTTCATTTGTGTAACTATTTTGGAACATTCTCCTGCTTTTACTGATTGAAAGAATCTTGTTCATTAAACATCTTTGTAAAGAAATGTAAAGAAGAAAGGCAAGGTAAAGAATTTTTATAGAGACCATTTTAAAAATAAAACTGTGCTCGTTCTCTTTTGGTAATTCTGTTTTGACTTTAGCACATAAAGGGCTTCCTAAACCACAAACAAAATCAGAGGAGCAAACAGTTGTACTGCTAAGGAACATTCCCTCATTATTTTTAAGTGAGCTGAGTAATACTTTTCTTATCCTGCACCCTGAGTGCCCCTTTTCACTTCAGATAGACTGGCTGGCCACTGCTCTCCCAGCTCCTTGTCGTGTTCCACTTCATGAAATCCATCTCCATTTGGTTTGGTTTGCCTGCTTGCAAACCAAATTTTGGCAATTACACAAAGATCGAATCATTTGTGTGAGCTGATTCAAAGGCTGAGATATTCCAACTTAACATGTGCCCTGATGTGATGACAGTTTGTGATGAAAGTCTGGACTCTAAGGTGTGACCCTCCAACAAACTGGCAAGAGTTACTGGGAAAGTACTGTTGCAGATGAATTAAAAATTCTCTTTAATTAAGAGCTACATGTTCAGAGAAAGTTAGTGAAAGATGTCTCCAAGCAGAGTAAGAAAAATACATATTCATATTCTGATAAGGCAATCAAGATGTTGATGTTAATATTAGAGCAATAACTTTAATTGTATTTCAGCAAACGAATGGCAATTAGAAAACAAATTATCTCAGAGAAGCATGTCTGCTGCACAGCTTAGCCCCCAAGGCAAGCCAAAAGCTAAACCTTTTTCTTGAATTTTAATGCAGAAGATAAATAGACACACCTCTGGAATTATTCTAAATAGAAATACCATAAACGGTTTAAAGTTACTTTGAGACACAAGTGTAAAAATTGCTTTTCCTCTTGAAATGGGGTCTTTGTTGCCACAAGAAACATTAGAATGCAAGAGTAAAATATTACTGTGTGCTTTAAAGATTGGGGGAAATGTAACAGATGTTGGCCATGTTAATTAAAGAGCATATGTGGTTTAAGTGTCCTGGTTTCACCTCAGCTGGAAACCAAACCCCACGTGGGCACTCACGGGATGGGGAGAGAGGCAGGAGAGTCAGAGTGAGAGAACTCGTTGGTTGAGATAAAGACAGTTTAATAGTAAAGCAAAAGCTGTTCATGGAAGCACAGCAAAACAAGGACTTCATTCCCTGCTTCCCATGCTTGGGCAGGTGCTCAGCCATCTCCAGGAGAGCAGGGCCCCCATGACACAGGGTGGGTACTCAGGAAGACAAACTCCATCACTCCAAATGTCACACCCTTCCTCCTTCTTCCCCCCACTTTGTATCCTGAGCGTGATGTCATAACGTGGAATATCCCTTTGGTCAGCTGGGATCACGTCTCCTTGGCTGTACCTCCTCCCAACTTCTGGTGCTGCCCGGCCTCCTCACTGGTGGGATGAGGAGCTGAAAAGTCCTTGGCTCTGTGTAAGCCCCGCTCAGCCATAACAAAACATCCCTGTGCTATCAACATTCTAATCCTAAATGCAAAACACAGCACTGTAACGGCTAGTATGAAGAAAATTAACTCTATCCCAGCCACACCCAGCACAGTGTAGCAAATGATTAGGGTAAGATTTAGTGCATAAATTCAATATTAATGATTCAAGGTGAATTTTGGTGCTACCTCTCAGTGCCATGCTGTTTCATAGGGACCAACCACAACTGCAACGGCGTTGTTCTCTGACAGAAATAAACACTCCCCCTGCTTTGTATCTGATCATATTTGCTCTACAAAAATTGCTGGTGAGCTTCCTTGGATCCTCTCTCACCTGCAGTGACCATGGCCAGCCACAGTATGACCCATGACACCACAGATTACCAAGAAACAAACTGGATTTTCAACAATGCCACTGACAGCTAAAATCTGGTGTAACATTTCCCTATGCAAAGTTATCTTCTGTGACACAAAAGCCTCCCTCCAACAAAAATATGCTCATGTTTCAAGCCATCAGTGTTTTTCCTTCTCCCTGGTCTGCTCCCCTGGGACAATATGTCTCACCTGTCCAGAAGAAAGTCTGTTCTTATGATCCATTCACCTCACTGCTGTAGACTTTTCTGATCTCTATGATTTTCCATGGACTGTATTTTGCTAAAACAGTGGTAGCACAAAACGCTCAGGCATTACTCAGCCCTCTGTGGTTGCAGTCATGTTATTTAGAAAATTTACGAAATCTTTTGATCAAGCCTGAATGGTTTTAATGATGCTGTGATTGAATCCACCCAGATTGCAACAGAACATTACAATTTTCAACCATCAAATTATGCATAAATGGGAAAAAGGTGGCCTGCAACTGAGATTTTGATCCTTAAAAATCTCCCTACTCAGAAAGGAAATCAGGGACAATTTCTCATTGTACCTGCAATGCAACAGTCCATCTTGGTTCTACAAAGCAATTAAGTACCTCATTAACTTTAAGCACCTGCTTAATTCCCATGTCTTTGAAACCAGTGGGAGTTAACCACTTGCTCCTGAATTTGTGCAGGAAAAACATGCTTGTTTAAACTTGAAAAAAAAAAAAGAGGATTATGTCTGCTAAACTTCTTATAGTCTGGTTTAATAAACTTTATGGTATTAAACTTCATCTTTGTTACATAAAGAACCAGACAGGGACCTAAATGCATGATGACATTTAGGCAATATCATCAAGTAATGCATCAGAAATTAGGTAGCCAAAACAGACTATTTAGAATTTGAAATTATACTAATCTAGTCTCATCTGATTGCTACTACAAAAGCATGGGGGGGGGGAAATCTAGGAAAAAAAAGGAAGTTTTCTTGATGATGTCAGTGCTTTTAGGAGACTGGTGGATGAGGAGAAGGCTGTGGATGTCTATGTGGACTTCAGCAAAGCCTTTGACACTGTCTCCCATGGCATGCTCCTGGAAAAGCTGCAGCCCACGGCTTGGACGGGGGCACTCTGTGCTGGGTGAGGAACTGGCGGAGGACCGGGCCCAGAGAGTGATGGGGAACGGTGCTGCATCCAGTTGGGATCTGGTCACTAGTGGTGTCCCCCAGGGATCAGTGCTGGGCCCAATCCTGTTTAATATCTTTATTGATGATCTGGATGAGGGGATCGAGTCCACCATTAGCAAATTTGCCGATGACACCAAGCTGGGGGGGAGTGTTGATCTGCTGGAAGGCAGGAGGGCTCTGCAGAGGGACCTGGACAGACTGGAGAGTTGGGCTGATTCCAATGGGATGAGGTTCAACAAGGCCAAGGGCCGGGTCCTGCACTTTGGCCACAACAACCCCCGGCAGCCCCACGGGCTGGGCACAGAGCGGCTGGAGAGCAGCCAGGCAGGGAGGGACCTGGGAGTCTGCAGTGACAGGGAGCTGAACAGGAGCCAGAGTGTGCCCAGGTGGCCAAGAGGGCCAAGGGATCCTGGCCTGGCTCAGGAACAGTGTGGCAGCAGGAGCAGGGAAGTGATCCTTGCCCTGGACTCGGCGCTGGTGAGGCCACCCCTCGAGTGCTGTGTCCAGCTCTGGGCCCTCAGCTCAGGAAGGACATGGAGGGGCTGGAGCAGGGCCAGAGAAGGGCAACAAGGCTGGGGAAGGGACTGGAGCACAAGTGCTGTGAGGAGAGGCTGAGGGAGCTGGGGGTGTTGGGCCTGGAGAAGAGGAGGCTCAGGGCAGACCTCATCACTCTCTCCAACTCCCTGACAGGAGGTTGGAGCCAGGTGGGGGTTGGTCTCTTCTGCCAGGAACCAGCAGTAGGACAAGAGGGCTCGGTCTTGAGCTGTGCCAGGGGAGGTTGAGGTTGGATATTGGGAAGAAACTTTTTACAGAGAGAGTGATCAGACATTGGAAGAGGCTGCCCAGGGAGGGGTGGAGTCACCATCCCTGGAGGTGTTTAAGGTGACATCAGTTGGATGTGGGATCAGTGCCATGAGCTGGGAACCACGGCGGGGTTGAATCAAGGGTTAGACTTGATGATCTCGGAGGTCTTTTCCAACCTGGTTGATTCTATGATTCTATGACATTCTTGCTTTTTAATTTGAGTTTTACACTGAGGGCTCCAAAGATTTGCATGAAAAACCTGCGGTTTATGTCAAGGTTGTCAAGCTGGCGGTGGCCAGGTGTTTTACAGCTTTTTAAACACACTCTCATACAATGTGTCAGCCTCAAATTATCTGTGTTCTCACTGCAGAAACAGCTGATGAAAGACAGATTTAGGCTACAAAAGTGTAACAGAGACTCTTCCAAACTGCACCAGGTAAATCATGAACTAGACACGTGCCTGTTACACATGGGTTGCAAACTGTATGGCATTCCCTACCAACACTAACCAAGGGGAGATGGAGGGATTTCAGTTGGAGACATCTGGGAGACATCCTTCGGAATTTCTGTCAATGAGACAATGATGAGGGAGCGAAGAAGGTACAAGAGCAACCACGACCTGTGTACTCCTGCCTGCAGAGGCAGGAAACAGCACTATGATGTATTTTGCAGAAAATTAAACATACAGTGCTAAATCCCCAGGAAAGACTTCCTGATGAGTTGGCAAGGAACAGAATGGTGAGGCCACTAAACTACCCACAGCCACCTTTACACTGACACCTATATCAAGGGCTTTCATTTTACATTGTGAGCTTCATTGTGATGCAGCAATATATATATAACAATAAATAAAAGATGTCCTCTAGGCTGCTGAACACTTCAAAGGACATATCTGAAAGTTTTCTCCCTTCTATTTTTTATTGTCTTGGATATCTGAACACGTATTTTTTTGAACAACACACTGATCATAGTGCTTTCCTCATAGAATATATTTACCTTCACAGGTGATTAGAGGACTTTTTAGGAACCTTTTTTGATCTGAACAGTGAGATAAATACTGAATTCTCAGACAGTTCTGCTTTCAGCTGGTGAAATCAATGGTGCAGCATGCGACAACTAGTTTGCTTGACTATATGAGTAGTCACATAAGCCACAGTACCTCATCCACAGCACTAAACCCTTTTCTACTAACCAGGAATTCAAACTTAGGCATAAACGTTGAAAATCTGGCTTATTGCTAATTTTTACCAGCATTATCTCTTAAATTAATCTGTGGTGGATCAATAAGTCTTCCACCAAAAGTGAGGCATTTTCATGTCATGTACCATTTGCAACATGTTCTTTGTTTAGCTTTCCAAATGTAAATTAACTTTTCGAGTAAACTTTTCAAGCAGTACACTTTTCAGAGTACACTCTCTCAGAATGCACTGTGAACAGTGCTTCTCAAATGTGTCTGCATTGCCTTAACAACAAAAGACAGCGAAAAGCTGCTGAGGAGAATCCAAAGGGCTACCGGATTAAAATTCATGAAGGGCAGTTTCTCTCCTCAGTGTCAGAAGTAATTGCATATACACTGAACATTAGAGCAGTTCCAGAAGTTGCAAACACATTATAAGCAGAAATTCAAATGTGTTGCAGTGCGTCACATCTGCTTCCATCTTTCTGCATTTATCCACTTATTTCTATTCTTAAAACTGTTATGGAAGTGGTCACGTGATAGGGTAACAGTCTAGATCAGAAAAACTTAATTTTGGACATGCAGTAAGAAATATGTTTGATAAAACCAGTGTGGATTATTTACCTACTGATGTCATATGGGAACAGAACGACTGGAAAAAAGTCCTGTAGAGATTCCTAAGCCACAGACTGAATGGTAAAATGTATTAAATACTCACATAATTCACATTTTTCTATCTATCTTCATAGGGTTTTTTGCTGTTTAGTGAAAACAACCTATATTGAGCACACCAGCTTCTATTTAGACTCTTGGCACAAAAGCTTATTACATTTACATCACAGTGTGTTAAAATTCACAGGGAAGCTTCCGTGTAGAGCACACTCCACCTCTTCCTTACTTTTTAAAATGTTTTGAAAACAAATCCATCATATTTAGCATTTGTACACGGTACTCAGCCGACAGGCTTAAATGTTAGTGAGCGACAGAAGTGGTACAAGCCAGACTGCAGCCCTGCCCATTGCATCAAGCTGAAAGCCAAGGGCACCATTTCTGCCGTGGGAGGAAAAAAGATGTTTTTTTCCTAAAAGAGAGAAGCCAATTTTTTTTTTTTCCCTGGGTTTTTCAACAAGGAGAACAGCACAGGACAAACACCGTGGGTTTATTTTTGATATAAGGACCCTATATGGTACATCTGATCTGTGCAGCCTACAGATGTGTGTGCATACAAATGCACTTAACTAAACTTAAACACATAAACCCTGGTTATACAGAAATCTAAATACAGATTTACGTCTTCCAGGCAGAAGCCATTCCTACATTTTTTGGAAAGGTGGCAACTGACACCAGTTCCATGCTGGTATTTCACAGTAGAAGAGAAGGCACCTCTCGCCTACCCATTTGAATTAGGTACTTTTTTCAACTTTAATTAAATTAAATGATCTTTGAGGAGTTTGCTACAAAAAGAACAAAAGAGGGGGAAAAAATAAATGAGGAAGTGGAATTTAACACCATTTTATTGCATGTACCATCATGTCCTTTGCCTTCATAATATCTACCGGTAAAAAAAAAAGTGCAAATGAATTATTTTCTTCAAAGTTTATTAATTAATCATATCAGTTTTCATGAGAGACTGATTATTTAATTTTAGTCATCAATGGAAATGTTGAGCTTCTTAATATCAGACTGAAGCCATGTAAGAAAAGAACATTAATTAGTTTCATTCCAAAAAGAAGGTGGAAAAGGCAATTTAATGATTACCACAGGCAGGTATAGGCCCTGCTCTCAAGTGAAATATCATTAGTGTCTTTCTTTTACATGACTGTTAGTTAAAATTCAACTGTTCTGAAAGTTACTTTGTGGCCTACATGAAATGAGTGGATGGTCTCACTCGACTTTCCAGTGTCCAGGTTCCAGCACCACGAGGGCACTGTCAGACTGTCAGCTTGGACATCACTGTGAACAGGTTTATCAGGTAACAAAGGGTTGATGGGCATGGAAATCAAATGCTCTTCTTGACCTTATGGGTGCTTCTCCTTGAGGCATCCACGGGAAACTTTATGGGACAATTTAATTTGCAATAACACCCCGTGATCTTGTTCCGTGGAGAAGCCAGATGATTTTAGTTGCCCTTCCTTGTTATTTTCTTCCCATTTATTGCGCATGCATTCTGCAAAGTCTCCAGTGACAAAGGACCCTTGATTCCCTGGAAAGGTTAAGATGAGAATTAGAGCTGTGTGGGGGTGTGGATGTCTGAGAGGAGAGAGATGTGCTGACATGAACATGCACGTGAACGTAACATGTAAAATACAAGAGGACTTTGGCAGAATGCAGCACAGATTAGATGTCTGAGTGTGCAGAGAACTGCCAGGACAAGTTAAATGTACAGCAGAATAAATTACGTGCCCCAGGGCATAGGGCTGTGAGAAGGGTTTCCTCTGATGTCTATCCCTTTTTTAAATGTCAGGAAAAACAAAGAAAGCCATGAAAAGACACGGACGCGTTATTAACGAGCATGATACTTTTAAATAATCATGCAAAAGCATCAGTAAATGTATCTGAAGCAGCTGAAGAGAAATTATGTCTCTGAGTGTTATTTTTCTGAACGTACATCTACAGTGACAAAACTCGCCAATTAGTTATCATGAGAAAGTGTTTAGCACCTTCTTAGGTCACTTAAAAGTGAATGTAGTGACTCTGATGTGCTATAATTAAGGAAGATAACACCGTCAAAGTTTGAGATGTTGAAGGCGAAATATCGAGTCTGTTTTCAAGTAACTGAGTTTTATAACTCAGAAAATTTTGTTGTTTTAATAGGACAAATTTTAGCTTCTGGTACTGCTACCCCACAGAATGTTCCTGCGTTATACCCCCTGAAACAAATGTTTCAGCCGCTAGGAGCTGAAATATTTTACACTTTTCAAACTTCACTGAAGAATATGAAGATCAAAGAAAAGGCAGGGAAGAGCTGTTCCCTGGACAGCACAGGGGTAAGCAGAGTCCTGCAGTGCCTGGTTGAACGTCTCCAGATGACATTACCCCACCCCACGCAGGGAAGGCAGCCACGCAGGCAGATGTTGATGTTGACTGGTGCATTTATTTTAAAGAGTGACATCCGTCTTCTGCCTAGCGTGAGATGTGTGACCGCATCTGTTCATCCACTCGGGGAGCAGGGGTAGGACAGAAGAAAGGGCTGCCACAAAATGAAATGTTAATTAGTGCACAGGGTGCCATCAGAACCATCGGAAGCCTGTATTTCACAAGGCTCAGCCTATCACAGGACCCCCTGAAGGCGATGAGGGCTGTGCCCTTACCAAAAACAGATCGAAATTAGGACTTAAGTCTGATTCTTATCTATAGACCTTCAAATAGCTGATGACAATAAACATCCACTGTGCAGGTCCACACATATTTATGCTCAATAGCCACACACACAGACACATTACACATGCTCCTCACTGTGTCTGTAGTGTACACACAACTTCTGCCTCCAAATCCTCCTCTTCTTATAAAACACCTGGAAAACTGAATGCTAAACTTTCATGTTCAGCTTACATGTTAAACTTCCCATATCAGTCAAATGCAAAGATCAAAGGAATATGAACTTAAACAACTGTGGTCCTGTAATGAATATATTCTCATGGCACAGTTCATGAGGAATATCAAGCTGATTTCCAGTATTATCATTAAATAACGTGATGCTTGTAGAGTTCACTCAGAGGTCTAAGACATACAAAACTAATTTGTTAATACATCCCTCATTTTACAGCTTAGAAGTTGACTTTACATTGTATCATAGCCTTCATTTAGGTTTTAAGGGTCTTCAGGGCACCCAGAACAACTGCCAACCAGAGTCCTTTAGTAAAGGAAAATAACAATTTGTATATTTGCACATTTATATGGTCAGATGTGAATACAGTTTCAAATGCTACTTTATTATTATGGCTAGATGTATATAATGCACTTACATAAATAAGTGTATCACTTCTCTGACTAGTTTGGTTATCAATTGTCTGTCCTTTCTCTAGTGTCTTTCTAATCCAGTGTTATGTTCTCTTCTCCTTACTGGGCCCTGTAGCCCTGCTGAAGGTGGAAAGAAAATTGCCAAACTCTCGAAGATGTTTAAAAAAATAATTTAAAATATTTTAAATTTACAGTATTTAATTCCCCTCCCCCTGCAAAAAAAAAAGGAAAAAAAGTTAAGCTGTGTCCAAAAATAAGGCAGTGAAACACAACTATATTGATTAACTTCTTTTCACACCTTAGCTACAGACGTTCTGCTCTTTCACCAGTTTTTGGACTCTATCCATGCAACATTTCTACTCTTCAAACCATCCAGCTGCCACAGGTGCAAGTGTGGCTGATTCTTGACCACATATTTTGAGGACCTGAAAGGATATTCTGTAAGATCATGCATTTGCCTTGATGTACATACAAACCATGTAGACTAAGCACATTATTTTAAGTTTTCATGGTGTATACTAGAAGATATAAAGGAAAATCGCCCATTTTTATGTTTCATGGGTCGACAAAAAGCTTACATCCGTGTTGTGAAGGCAATTTCTTGGCTAAGATAATGCACAGCTACTGGCAAGAGGTAACAGGTTTGATGACCCACTGAATTCACAACAGGGACACTGAAGAATGTGGCTCTAAGACACAATAAATTAGTAATAACCTCCATTACTATACCCCTAAACTAAAAGTAAGAATAACTTTTCTGCCAGAAGGGGATATGCAGTAAGTGTAACACTGTAAGTTTGTTCTGATAAATCAATGTTTTAATGGCATCTTCTGTACATTTTGTCTTCATTGCCTGAACTGCCAGTTACCTACAAAGTCTTTGCTTCAGTATTTCATGGCTTTTATGCAAATATTTGATGTTAATAGCTGCACGTTTTTTATTGGTTTGCTTTGTATAGTTTTGCTGAGTTGCATTGTGGAGTCATTAAAAATGAATAGCCAAAATAAAAATATTTCATATTGGAAACCATACTTAAAAATTAATGGTGTTTTAGCAAAAGACTGTTTCCCACAATTTCACAGACACTGCAGAAACTTCATCAGGGAATGGTTAATCAGCTGAAGACAGCATTTATCTCTGCCCTTTCTACATTGGGTAAAAATCCCTGTAGTTGCTTAAGGTATAGAGGATTTCACACACAGACCAGACAGAGCAAAGATGGATTAAAAGTCCCTTGTCCTCTGCAATGTGCTGCCAGCTGGAGGCCCAGCACGTAATTCCCTTCCCCTCACAGTGCTCAAGAGAATTGAAAATAACTTTCTACAAATTCTTGCGCTTTGGACAAATTACAGTTTCACTTTGTCTGTGGATGACAACAGTAACTCCACTAGAAAAAGCTATTCAGGATATCCAACAGAGAGCAGAAGAATAATGAGTTTTGGTTCAAGAAAACTAAAGAAAAACCCCACCAGGTTGTGCAAACTGGATTTACACGAGGAACAGAGCTCTGGTAGCCTGATTCCTCACTGGATTCCTTTATGGATGGACTGCAAACCAGAGAATCCTGTAGTCACAACCGGACTTCCTCACTGATAAAGTTATTGAAGGGATTCATTATGTACTTTAACTGGTGTACGTGGGGAGAAAAAAGTATTTCTAAGCATGCAAACAGTTATTTAACACACTGGAAAATAAAGAGTGAAATAATATGGGCAGTGATTATCCCGCTGCTGATTATAAATTCTTAATTGCTCACAGGCATTTGTAAGTCAGTATGTGAAAGTCTTCACAGGGATGGGGAGAAAAAGGGAGAGAAAAAACCCTCCAAAATAAAGACAGATAAATAACCATGAGAAGAAATGGATGTGCAGATATGGCAAAAGTAATTGGAGATGGAAATCCTGGAGTCAGATTCCATGCTTGGGGTAGGAAAGGTTGGTTCTCTCCTGAACTCCGTGCCACCACCATGCCTGTGTTTTTTATCCTCTTAAATTAGATTGAGCTCAGCAGAGAAAATGGCAGCTGAGATTCTTCTCATGAGCAGGTTTAGATTAGGCGAATCATACATCTCCTCATTTTCACGAGGGATCAGCTTCGAATTCAATGTACTGTATGATTTTCAGTGAGTTTAACATATGATTAGGAAAGTTCAGCTATTCCATTTGGAAACAGTCCAACTCACATTCCTCAGCTTTGCACAGAGTCCTGCTTTGCAGTCTCAGACCTTTCACTGGGCTGGACTTGCATCTGCAAGTCAGAAGGGCAGTGATTGATTACTGAAATTCTCTCAAGTACATAGTGAACATCAAACAAAAGTGTGTGCCCTGTTGGTATTGATTTAGAACTGATGATCTCATTAGAAAGCCCTAATTCTCAACATTGCTTTGGTTTACACAATATTTAATTTATTTTAAAAAAGCTGATTGGCCAACTATTTCAGCCTCATGACTGTCTTCTCATCTTGCCAGACAACTCCTTTAGTCTTTGAGCATTTAAAAGGTCATTAATCCAAATGCTAATGCAATCAATACTATATTAAATAAATTATAAAAAGTAAATTAATATTAGGTAACCTGGTGCATTTTGCCATAAGGTTTTAAAATGTGCTTATTGTCAGCACATACAAAGCGATAAATTGAAACAGTGCACCTTTCAAAAAATAATCCCAGGAAGCTTTTAAAATTACTTTCTCCATTATTTAAACCCTGATTCACAGTGAAAACACTAAGGATAATATATATCATTTACTTTTTGGTTGAGCTAGCTTTTACCCTGATGCTATTTTTCACAAAACCATATGTATGTTAAATTGAATTTTAAACACAACTTTAAGTGGAATTAATTTGGCCTTAGAACACTTAGGTCTAATGTGCTGTGGGTGGAGGGTGGTGCCCTGTTAACTGGAAATGGAGAAGGAGATCAGACTTGGCACATACCTCTATTTCAGACTGAAAAGTTCCATAGTTTATATACAAATACTTAATATTTTCTATTCTGAGAACATAAACCTCCCCTCAGCTATCTTATTTAAGCTGGCCCAGTTAGCCTGCATATTCATACCGAATCATGGCGTTCCCATGTTCATAAATAGTGGTTTTGGTGGTGTATTTGTAACCAACCCTGTGCCATAGGTCCTGAATCTGAGCAGCCAGTAAGCAGTGCTGTGGTAACTTACACCTCACAGAGATGGTGGCATGAAACCAGCATTTGCTGAAAGTTTTGGAAAAAATATCCACATTTTGAAATGTATTTATTTAACAGGCTTTCAAAGAAAAAACTAGTTGAGAAATCGATGTGTATCCACCCTCCAGCGTCTATCCATCTTGCATCCTGTGGATTTTAAATCGGAGGCACCAGAAAAAGTTTATTCATTTTGTTAAAACTTGGATAATAAACACTGAGCTCTTGCAGCTACACTCTCAAAAGCTTTTTGTCTTTTATCAGCGCTGGAAAATCCTGTATATTTCCAGTGCTTGCCTTTGCAGCCTCTGTGCTATTTACCTTCCTTCTCGGATTTTCTGTCTGTGTCCATGTCACTGCTTGAATTGCTCCTTTCTGCACCTTTGTCTTGAATGTAAAACAGTCAATGTGGACTGTCAGTATACTGTGATTCCTTGAAAATGCCTCCAGTAGCTGATACTGATCATTTTAAGTCCTTCTATTGAACAGTTGCTGAAAAAACCCCACTTTTTTGGCAACGAGAGGTGTTGCATTATCACTGACATTAATTTCCCAGTCACTGGCTAGACCAGCTTTTTAGGGATTTTGTGCTCACCTTCCAGGCCCATCATTAGCCTGGCTTTCTCCTGCTCTGCCTTCTGCTAACAAATCTGTCAACACAAACTGCCAGCTGAAGGGTTCCGACGAAGTGTTTTGGGGAAAAAAAAACACCCTAAAATCCAAAAAAACCAAAAGGGTCACAAATTTTAACCACCAAAAAATAGAAAGGGTAGTAGTTTGTATCCACAAAATGAAGACCTGTGCTTTTGCTTCTGTAAAGATGGAGTGCGCAGACTTCAGTATTTGGCTCTTCAGCTACTGACTTCACACCAACAGCTACAGTTGCACCAAAACACAGCTGTGAGCGTATCATCTGGGAGAGACTGTTAAGGAAAGAAAACTTTGTGTGATAAAGGTGAAAATTCCCTGTAGAAAACAATGTTGCACAGATTATTGCTGTGTAATGATGGCAATCTCAAAAAATCACAGCCAGCAATACAGCTGAAGTGAGTGACCCCTGTTCAGTCCAAAGAAAGAACAAAACACAGACTGATGAGAAGATCTCTTGTTAGAGAAAAATACTATTTGTTTACAGAATCTTCACCTTATGTACCATATCAATTGCCTTGTAGTTGCTCTGTCCCTTGTAATCATTAGTAAAATACCTTTTTAGCAGGCCAGAAGCATGGAAAAGGTCTGTGGAATGAGTGGAAAAGTGTGTGCCAAGGTCGGTTTGGATTTATAGAAATGTAATGCCCAATGTAAGCTGTTCTAGTTTTAGGAGAGTTTGGCTGAAGAAAGCATATTTTAGTGGATCCAAGCTGGGCTGCAGTGGATCAGCCTCTGACCAGCTGGCAGCTGACATGAAGGCTGTGACCTGTATGGGTGCAGGTGAGTATTTGTGGCTCAGCAATGATTGCTTGTTCAACCTCATCATAGAATCATTAAGGTTGGAAAAGACCTCTAAGATCATCCACTCCATGCTTTGTCTGAATCCCACCACACCCACTAAACCACATCACAAAGTGCCACATCCACTTGTTTTTGGAACACCTCCAGGGATGGTGACTCCACCGCTTCCCTGGGCAGCTCCTTCCAATGTTTGACCAATTTTTCAGCAAGGAAATTTTTCTTAATATTCAACTTGAACCTCCCCTGGAGCAACTTGAGGCTGTTTCCTCTTGTCCTGTTGCTGGTGGTCTGGGAGAGGAGACGAATACCCATCTGACTATAACCTCCTGTCAGTGATTTGCAGAGAGCCAGAAGGTCCCCCTGAGCCTCCTTTTCTCCAGGCTGAGCCCCCCCAGCTCCCTCAGCTGCTCCTGGTGCTCCAGCCCCTTCCTCAGCTCCGTTCCCTTCCCTGGACACACTCCAGCCCCTCAAAGTCTTTCTTGTCATGAGGGGCCCAGAACTGACCCCAGGATCAGAGGTGCCTCAGCAGTGCCAGCACAGGGACAGTCACTGCCCTGGTCCTGCTGCCACACTAGCCCTGGTCCAGCCAGGTGCCCTTGGCCTTCTTGCCCACCTGGGCACACCTGGGCTCACGTTCAGCCAGTCATGACCAGCACTCCCAGGGCTTTTCCAGCTTTCCAGCCCCTCTGTCCAGCCTGGAGCTGCAGGGGATTGTGCTGACCCAGGTGCAGGACCTGGCACTCGACTTTGTTGAACCTCACCCCACTGGGCTCAGCCCATGGATCCAGCCTGCCCAGATCCAGATGATGCACCTGGTGCCTTGTTTTGTGGAGTAGGCCTAGGAACTTTCTTAATTTAGAAAAGAAAAGGAATAACGGAACAGCCCTGTGTTCTTTCCAGGAGGATTGAGAAGCGATTCACTGTCAGTGCATCGCTCAGTAACAAGACTCCGAGAGAAGCAAGACTCGTGCTCGGGGCGAAGCCTCCAGGAGCGGCACCGCCGAACGCGGCACACACAGCTCACGGCAGGGAGTGGTGAAATGGTTCCTGCTGCTCAGAGGCAATAAACCCACAGCAATAACCCTTTATGTGGCACAACTCAGCTTGGGAGTTTTCTCACTAAACTGATAAGTTATGATAAACAGGGGGCTTTAAAGATAATTTTCCTTAATGGAAAAGAAAACCCCGATAAAAAGCTAATCATACTTGGATATGAAAACGTTTTCTTTTACTTCATTTTACTTTTTTTTTTCGCACTGAATTTTTATGTTCCCAAGTGTCTTGTTTCAAATATCTCGGGTATTTTGCAACGCTACCCACAAGGGGCAATATAATGAGTACAGGGAGAACGTAACTAAGTGATGTGTAACAAAGTAGTGTTCATTTGTAGGTTGAATCATAAAAAGAAGTTTTTAGAAGATTATTGCACAGAGCAGAGAGGATTGGATATGACAGCACAGAGCAGAGTGGTAGTGCTGAGAATATTAAGAAATTACAAGGTGCAGTTATCTCAATTTTGAAGAGGTTAGTTTCAGAGCACTCAGGTATTGCCAGTCCTACCGGGCTGAGCTCTAGGGTAAACAGCAAATGCAAATCACCACGGAAACATACTTGGGTCACCCAGAAGAAACGCTGGGGCTGAGCTACCACATACTGCAGTGTGTGGTGTGTATGATAAGAGCACAGAGCTGTGTCAGGACAGGGTCAGGTTGGATCTCAGGAGAAGGTTCTTCCCCCAGAGGGTAGTTGGCACTGACCAGGCTCCCCAGGGCAGTGGGCACAGCTCCAAGGCTGCCAGAGCTCCAGGAGGGTTTGGACAACGCTCTCAGGGACAGGGTGGGGTTGTTGGGGTGTCTGTGCAGGGCCAGGAGCTGGGCTGGATGGTCCTTGTGGGTCCTTCCAACCCCGGATATTCTGGGATTCTGTGCTTCAAAGACTGCTCAAGGTTGCAAAGCGATGCTCCCTGATTCATTTCAGAAACAAAATATTCAATTTGCTTTTCTCAGTTAGCACTGTCTTGCATCATATTTTTATGCAGAGAAATACCGAATTACTAAGAAAATTATTTCTGACGATTTTATCACTATTAAAAAAATTGGTTGCTACACAGTTGTAGCAACAACTTCCCCAATTGCTGGAAGTCTGGAGTGATGAAGGCTTCAAACAGTCAACAGATTTGCAGCATTTCTTCAGTGGAGTAACTCAAACTGGAGGAAGCAAGTTCCCAAACCCAAGTGTAGTCTTTCATTAGGCAGAATGCAAGTTTCTCTGGGACAGCAGTGCATCTATTTGCAGGGCTACAGAAGTATATTTGCTAACAATTGTAAAGGCTGTAATGCACGAGGGCATCCTCACATGTTGCAAGCTTCATGTGTTTCTTATTTCTGGCATAAGTCAGACATCAGAAATCTAGATTACTCAGATTTGAATGAAAATATTCTTCTTTTTCCATCTACAACAGAGCTACCACAAACTAAGGGTGGATGTATTTTGATTTTTTTTGAAAGGATGTTGTTGGTAAAGCATAAAATCTCTTCCCCGGAGTGGTTCCAACACAAAGCTTTTCCTGGCTAATCAGTACCAGAACAAAAACAGTTGAAAGAACATTTTCAATTTGCTCTTTCATGAGAATCAACTGACATCTAAAAAGGTTAAAAAAGACCTTAGCACTGTCTAAGAGATGATAAACATCAAAGAAACATAGACAAAGCTTTGTTCTCTGTCCTCAAGAAGTGCCTATTGTTCACCTGGTGTCTGAGTCAACTGCCCTGGTCTCAAAAACCGGAGGATCAGAGCAAAATGAACGTGTCAAATGAAACCAGTTGTTCCCTGGCTTTAAGCAAACACCAGACCAAACATCTTTTCCCATCACCACCCTTCACAGAACACCAAGGGCTGATAGGCAGCATGTGTAACTTCTGCTTTTCAGGGACAAAATTTGAATCTACGAGATAAAAATGTCCCAACTAACTTATTTTGATTTCTGATTCTTATCTACCATGGGTAAAATTTTAGATATATAACAAAACACACTGGTTTCAAATTTTTAATATTAGTTTTAAATATTGTGGTTTAGTAAATAAATTGACTAAATCCTTTCAATTCCAATTATAACTAGCTTACTAATGCAGCATCTTGTGTATAAAAAGAGAGTAGTGAAAAGAGAGCAATTCCAGGATAACTGGAATGGGAGAAATAATAACAGATGTCAGAAGACAGAGATAGGGGCATTGCCTGATTTTAAGAATGGTAATACTGGTGTGCAAGTCACTTTAATTAAGACTTTTTCTCTCTCTCTTTTTATTTTTTTAATTATATTGTAGTATTATTATAAGGAGAACAGCATTGTAATGAAATGGAAAGAACCTTGTATTCCTCCTTGGTCTCCTTTGAGTGTCCTGTGTTCTCAGAGGAATACATCTCATACTTAGCTGGTGTCAGGACCAGGGTGTTCTCTCTGACTACAGCAGCCCCACAAATGTACCAAGGGGTGTGTTTGCATCCTTCACATCTACACACAAGCACAACAACTAGAGGGAATATGGCCCTAAGTGGTGTTTAACCCCATTCATCAAACGCCAGTTTAACATCAAAGTTTCACGCTCCCTTAACATCCAAACTGACAAATTTAAGAGACAGCCTTTGCTATGAGTTTGTTTTAAAAGCAATGCAAGGAAGGATTAGCTTTGTCATTCTTAAGAAGAAAGAGAATATGATTTCTAACACGCTCTTGGTGAGCTGGGGAGGAAGGCAAGCACAGCACACATTACAATGACTTGAATGACTTGACAGCTGTTAGCTAAACAATACAACATTAATTTTCAACATTTTTGCACATGGCTGGGTGAGAGATCCCTTAATCCCAGTTCCTATTCTACTTCTGCCTCATTGTTGCTGTCTCCTTTTGTATCACTTATTATAATCTGTTTCTGCTGTATACTCCCTTTCACCTTATTATTGTTGCAAAACTAAGGTACTGGGTTAATTCAGACTCGCTTCCCCGGGGTACATTAAGATGGATTTAAGTACTTTATTGAGACAGTCTGACTTCAAAAGCTGCTTTATCAGTTACTACCAGAGAGAGAGAGACCCATCCATGACAGCAGTAAACTAACCATAAATTCTCATATTCTATATGCCGAGTGACTTTCAAAAGAGGAACTATTGATTTTGTCATTTATGAATGGATTTAGTCAAATTAGTCTTTTCATTGTGCACAATAAGGCAGCATTGTGATTAGGAATTAGAGGATAAAACTGTGTGGAACAAATGAAACTGCCATTTTTGGGATCCTCAGCACAAATTCAATAAGCTTTAGTTATGCCACCCTGATCATTTTGTTCATGACCAGCTACTCTCCATATTTTGATTATCTTCAAAGGAAAGAAGAAGTGGCCTCTGCCTTCAAGAGGCACTTCCACAAGACTTAACCTTTCAAAGAGCTCTCATGTCTTACCTTTGAAAGAGCTAATAACTTGTTTGCTGAAATGGCAGCAGTGTTTAGAGGCACTCTTGAAATCAGACAAAGATTACACAGGGAAACAAACAGAGAGACTGTCACTGTCAACAATAAATTAAGTTTGCTCTGAAAATGTAAAATGTTTAGAGTGGAGCAGACATCACTGAGCACTACGCTACTCAAGCCTCTGAACTTTTCCAAACACAATAAGCAGTGATGGGCCCTGGATACCTTTCCCTGAAGAGCCTCTCCAGATGGTTATTTCAGTATCTGGGCTGTCTTGCTGGAAACAACACGGCTGACACTTGTGTCCTGATTTTCATCCCCTCTCTGTGGTGTCTGGCAGGAATATATCAGCTCCCAACTATATAGAGAACACAATGTCACAGGAAAAGCCACTGGGGAGGGGCAGCTGTGTGCCAATATTGTGCAACCTGTGTATTTAGGTGTTTGTGCATCCAAATGCATGCAGGAATGGGCGTGCATAGAAATATTAGGATGAAAAAATGAAATACGTTAACCAGACCAGCATTTGGCACTTCTTAATTATTTAATTGAAAAGTTTCTGCGTCTAAGCTTGACTTTTCAATTTAGGGATGCCGAAAAGCCAAGACTTTTAGTTTCCTTCATGATGGTAACATTATTTTCTAATGATTCCTGTGTCCAGGGTTTTTTTCATATTTTACATGCTACAACAGAAATGACCAGGCACATGCTACATCTGCACTCTGCAGAGGGCTCCCATGCATTCATGTATTTGCTTGGAAGTATGGACTGGTTACATTTTGAAAACCTTAATACTATTTCTGAATTTATTATAGTCCTAAATGTCTTTGTCTCGAGAGTGACACCCAAAACAGAGTGAAAACAAGTGAATTTCTAAATATAAAGTATTTCAGTCTCTAATCCCCTTCACTTTAAGAAGGAAATGGTGCATATCTTACATAACTGATGAGTGCCTGGGAAGCAAGTCCAGTGCTTCTTGCCAGTTCTCTAGGAATAGCTCTGCCAGCAATCCAAAAAGTGGGAACAGCATTTGGAGCTGCAGGTTATCCAGTGTATAATGAATCCACTGTGCCCCAAAAGCATCAGTCAGTGCAGGTAGAAAGCAGCCTTACATTCTATGCACAAAGCCACACATTTGTCAAAAGCTTTGGTCTTACTGCATGTGTAATACACAGCACATCTTTCAGAGGAGGAAATCATCAGTGCTTTGTAGGTATGTTGTAGCTTTTAAAAATGTAGTTAAAAGGACCTTTTTTAGAAAACTCCAACACAAAAGCAAATCCAGATACAAATCCCCTAAAGTCTTCCGCTCTTTTTTCATTTTGCAGCCAACTCTTAGGTGCAGATATTGTCCCCATTCCAGAGATGGCAAAGTGGAAACTGAAGTTTGTGCCAACACATTCAAGGTTAACCAGTGACTGGTAAATGGAATTAATTGATCCTAGGGCGGAGACAAAAGACTTGAAGCTTGGCTAGCTGTGGCTGCTGGGGGTTTAGACGTTCCACAGCACCATTTAATCAGGTTCCTGACTTCAGTTATGAAGTTTTAGTGCTGGTTACATGACCTGTGCAAGTTCATACAGCACGGAGCCAGGTATGGGAAGCAGAAAGGTCCCTCAGCTCAGACTCTGCAAAACCAGTAATTGCTGTGTAGTAAATGCATTACAAACTTGCCTCGCCATTCAGTGAGGATAACGAGCCTGACTAGGAGAACACACATTGGGTATTTCATGGCTAAGTAAGCAATAGGTTGACTATAAAATTTATGATCTGCTAAACACAGCAGATTATTGAATGTTAATGTCTTTATATTTCTTCATATGAACCGTGTTAAAATGAATGAAGTTTAGCCATTCCCACCAAAAGGATAATGTGATTAAGTTACTCAAATATCTCAAATAAATGGATAGGGATGTGAAATGGAAACAAATGGATATGGAGGTAGGAACTTGTGTGAAGTCACCAGGAGTTTACTGTTAATTATCACAGGAATGGAGTAAGGACCAATATCTCGATCTCAGACTGAAGATGAGCAAACTTTGGCTAGAAATGAACAGATAACTTTCCTGGAGACAATACCAAATATGATATCAAATGAAAGAAAAAAGAAAACCCACTGATGCACAGCCATGCTTATGCAAAACAGGAATATAGTGCGGGCTTAATTATAATGATATCCTTGGGCACTGAGTCTGAAGCAGATGCAAAGAATTAAATACATTTATGTGCTTCACTAAATAAGAATAAAAGGGAAGAGAGTAGCTAAGGTAGCAAGCAAAGGTGAGAAACCCTCAGTGAGTTCAGCTCTAAGTATAGCATAATACAGATGCTTTTTGGGCTCTCTGCTATTTTCAGTGTATGAATTGTTTAATGTGAGCAGAGTAAAACCCATAGTGTCTTTGTCTTCCAACTTCACACACCATTAGTCAGAACAGGTGCTTTAAAATAGGTCATTAATGACTTTAGAGACATAAAGTAATTATACAAAATAATAACAACGACCACTATTCTGAAGTTTGTGTAATTTAAGCAGAAATATATAAAGGCATGACTTTAGCTGTTCATCAGAACAATATTTAATTGTAGCACTCACTTGGAAAGAGAGCAACTGCTTCAGTTGCCACTGCAGCTTTCAGTTGTACCATGTTATTTATATCACATTACCCATGTAAGAAGGATGGGTATAATGTTCTCAAACCCCATTGTAGGCTAAGGTATACCAGGAACATACACTGAAACTATTTTTAAAAAGATATTTTTTCAGTCTTCTAACAGAAATTCTTACTGGAAGAGAGCATGTCTTTTATTGCTGAAAAAAATGTAGTTTTTTAGCCACAAACCTCTGACAGTCCAGGACTTACCGTGCAAATATTTAACCCAAGAGGATTTTAATCATCAACTTTAACGTGTTTAAGAACTGAGCCCTAAATAATTCTGCCATTTTTACAGCTGGTAAACTGTGAAAGCTCAAGTGATGTGTAATTCAAAAGTGACCCCTCAAAACAAAAAATAAATAGATCACACAATCTCTAGCACTATTATTTGGAATGTTGAAGGCACTTGTGTAACAGGTTTGTTTATGCAGCAGTAATTTTGCTCTCCATTTTCCCTTGCTATTAACTAATAATGCAAAGCAAAATGTTCTCAGAGAGAAAAAGAGCCAGCTGTAAACAAATGTTACACCCTTGGAGGCTTATGTTTTCCCATATGAAAAGCAAGGCTTTGGATAACGGGATATAATAAAACATGCCCCAAAATAATACTGCATATGACTTTATTTAGGAGGAAGAGAAGACTTAGACAGTCTGATAAATGTGTTAAAAAAAGGCACCCTGGAAACTGATGATTTGCTGAACTTGAAAATCCATGATGAGTTAGGCAACCAAATGACAGGTATAGAGGTATAGAATATTATCCACAGTGTTATTTTAAGAGCGGAGTCTAAATTCTAGTTTCTTTGTGTTGCTAACTTAAGTCTTTGTAAGACTCTTTACAGCCTGACACCTGAAAACCGATACAGTGAAAATGAAACCTTTTCTTCAACTTTTATGGTAATTTCCACATTTTTCTTATGTGCTGTCCTTCCCCCCAAAATGATTCGCTCATTGACAAAAAGCTATTTGAATAATCTTTATATATACAAGTTTCTGCAGAATGGAAGTTAAGAATAAAGGAGAGAGCTGAATTCCTAAGTGCAGGCTGAAACATTAGGATGCAGGAAGATGATGTGATGTACAGCACAGGTTTTCACTGTTACAAAGAAGTCCTCCTCAGGAAAAATCGACCCTGAGCCTGGAATGCTATACATTGAGTACAGGACATTTATCATCAAAGGTCTATGAATATATTTGGCCTTATTCTTGGTTAGGACCAAAGGAAACAAAAGCAGTCATTGCATCTTAATTAAGGGTAAACACTGGTAGGCATATGTTATCTGCAAGAAAAGATATGTGTCTGAATATGACTAGATCTAATCTAAAATGAGTGCTGAGATTAGACAAAATTCTCTAGACATTATCTCTGTGTAGGACTGTTTTTATAATCTTGTTCTAAGGCTAAGATCAATGAAACCTTAAAGCAGGGTTTAGTGATGCTGATAGGATTTTCTCTTTTGGATAGATTGTTAGGTGAATAAAAAAAGCCGTATTAATAGGAATAAATTTAAAGGTTGCACTCACACTACATGCAATATTTGTACTGTAGAAATGAGCTGTAAAACAATCTTTTATTAAAGTATAAACCCCACTTTTTCATATTGGTAATGTTACTTCCAATGCTCACAAAATGAGAATTTTTCTGAGCATAAAGTGCCGAATTTAAATTGCAAAAAAAGGAGATTTGGCCAAAGATTAAAACTAACGAACATAGTGAGATCTGTCTCAGCTACCTGGATTTCATCTGAAGATAACGACTAGCTTTGTTCGTCAAACACCCCAATTTGTTAGTGACACTTTGTTATAGTTTTCAAGTGTGCTGA
>VZRE01001864.1:0-16341 GCA_013396775.1 Cephalopterus ornatus
CCTGGTCCTGCTGGACACATTATTGCTGATCCAAGCCTTCTTGGCCACTTAGGCACACTGCTGCTCATATTCAGCTGCTGTTGACCAGCATCCCCAGGTCCTTTTCCACTGGGCAGCTTTCCAGCCACTCTGCCTCAACCTGAGGTTGTGCTGCCTGAGGTTGTTGTGACCCAAAGTCTGGACTTGGTACTTGGCCTTGTTGAACCTTATACCATCGGCCTTGTCCCACTGATCCAGCCTGTACATAACTTACACTGAGATTACCTGGCATTTCTCTTTTTCTTGAAATGGGCCCTGTGTTGCCAGATAAGCTTACCTGAAGGTAGCTTCAGGTAATGTTACCGGGCATGAATGCTGAGTAAGAGCCTTATGTGAAGAGCAGAGATATATAACACTGAGAAACCTATTTCAAACTAGCAGTGGTAACGGTGATCATAAGCTCAGCTGGACTGTATCTTTGGTGAATTAGAGTATCATATGTCTAAGGTTTTTCTTTACAAGGACATTAGCAAGGCTGGACTCATCATCCTGAAAAAGCATATGAAAGGCTGAAGGACTGAAAAGGATTTTGATGCAGGAATTTCCTGGGAATAGCAAAAGATACTTGGTAAGAGACTAAGAAAACCAGAAGGAAGTGTAATGACCATTGAAATATATTCTCAAATAGAAGCAAAGAGTTCATGAAATTACTTAGTGGGAAATTTATACATCATAGCAGGAAGAGGATTCCTAAGAAACAGGAAGAAACCTGGTTTGTCCTACATTTGTCTGCACTGACCTTGCAGATCATCATACTCAAGAGAGTCCTATCAGTCCAGTGTGAGTAATTAAGACACAGCAGTAAATCTTCAGAAAAATAAATGCACACACAAGATAAAACCATTTATCTCTCTAGACTCCAAAGCAAAAGGCAGTATTTTCCAACTATTTCTCATCAACAGGAACTATACATGAATTTTAAGATCAATACCATAATACATTGGAACTGCAATTGAATTCCTAGTAACAGCAAGATTAGAACACTTACTGAATCTCATCCAGTAGATTCAACATCTGGTCTGCTTGCTAATTAATATTCACTAGCCCAGAGAGAAGACAGTTATACCTATTAAATCCTTGGCAAATTCCCAGGCAACTGCTGACCTGGCCTGCATGTGTTAGTTTGTAACTGCCAGGGGTGCAGTCTGAGTTTACTGAGACTCATCTCAGTTATCTGAGATGGTGCTGGTTCCGAGTTTACTATTGAACAACACTCCTCACAGCCTGCAAACAGCCTAACGGGACTCATTAGCACACGTTTCTATCACATATGCTTAAAAGGTGTGCAAAAAGATAACAAAAAGCTCCCTGCTGCTATCACAGATGAGGCATTTTAGCAGTTTAGAGTCTGAGGTGTGAATACAGAGTTCTAATCCTGAAATTACTGCAACAGCTCCTTTTGAGATCACTCGGGAAACTGGGCTTTCAAGGTCAGCCTCCTCAGCAGCCTCAAAACCATCCAGGTTTTTCTCTAAAAAATTCAGACTGATGTGATAAAATCCTATATGCACATCTTCAAGTTTGCATCTTCCCTATACTAATTTTATTCTTAATGGCTATTAGAGGAAAAACAAAAAAAAATCATATCAAAAGGATATGTTGATTCAGGATAACTTTCCAAAATCTCTAGGACTTGAAGCTCGGGACAGCAAATTTTTTTAACAAATACAGGCACATTATACATTCTTCAAATTCAACAGTGTTTAGTATCAATCTTAATAGGTTAGGGTTTGATTTTTTTTAAACTGCAAATCCATTCTAATGTCTGAGCTAAAAACAACGTGGAATTGGTTAGTATTTCTGTGTGTACCTCTGTAATGACTCTAAATACAGAGAAGAAACTGTAGCTTGCTGCAAGATGAAAATACTTCTAAGGTATGATAGAAAGTACTGGAAGAGAAAAAAAAAGCAAATATCATGTTGAAAATCTATTGTGTTGTTCAAGAGTGTTTAATGTGAAAATAATTTTCTTATATTCCAGAACAACAGCTATCCAACAAAAAATGTCTTGAAATGCAATAGTGATTTCAGTTCTTTTTTTTTTTCCCCCCTCTGGCAATAAAGCAATAAACCACAGGGCACAGGCAAGAGTTCAGCACCACAGCAAAAGAGATAACTTCTATAAGCCAGCAACACAGTACTTTTATGAAGTGAAATTTGAAGTTCCCCAACACAGAATGAAGTCTATGAAAACCCAAAGTACTAATCTGACACAAAATATTTTCAGTTCAAATCAGATTTACAAGCTTCTTAGTCTCCATTACATGGAGAATGTATAATGTTTGTAACATCAATGTAATTTTCTAACTGATATTTAACTCCATGTGGTATAACACATTAGCCTGAAAATTTATTTAGATACCTTTTCTCTCTCTCATACCTCATTCTCTACCAGCATAAATAGCAAGCTGGTTTGGGTACCTCAATTCTACCTGTAAGCAGTCACTTAGCTTTACTTGTTTGAAATTAAAATGGCCAATAGAAATATCTCCAAGAGACAACAAAAGCATACACATTATTATAGCTCAAATCCTTACACAATTTACAGAGTTCAAAGGAAAATTAGCTCTACGTTAGCAAAAACTAAAGCTACAGAGAAATAACTGGCATGTTATGACATAGCACTGTCTAATAAACATACACAAAGATCATATCCATTGGCAAAAAGAGTGAAACTCCAAAACCTTAACCGAAAGATTTTCTGTCTAACATGCTTAACTGTTTTATTTAATGCTCATAAAAATCACACACTTTGGGACCAGAAGGGAGCAGAGTCATCATACAGTTCATCTCTTTCATAACTTAAGACAAAAACTCAGCATCTATTGTAACAAGACCAATAACATAATGGGACTAGTACATGGTTTTATGAGAACAATTCTGTGTTCATCTTGCTTTATAAAGTCCAAGTAGAGATTCATTCCACAACAGTCCGTGGTCAGGTTGTTTGCATATTTGATGATAACTAATAAAAACGTCAACCTTTTTTTCCAGGTTTTACTAATCAAGTTTCAGTTTCTGGCCAATGGATTTTCTCATTCCTTCATACACTGAATCAAACAGCCACATTTAAAATCTGTAAACATAGGTTTTTCCATAAGCAAAGTCAGAAAATTGACCCCCTTTTGTCTCCCTCACTTTGATTTTTCTGAGAATAACTTAATGCAGAGGACACGGTCATATTCAGATTCTGCACACAGATAGAAATAATTTCTATTTCCAGAAGAATGCTTCCATCAAGTTATATAAGCTGTTTTAGTCATTCAGTATGAGAAACTGTATCACAGTTAAGATACTTTAAACACTTAGTATCACAGCCAATCAAGTCAATAAAACTCCTCTTGCGGACACCCATGACTCTGTACAGCTAAAATGAATATGATACTTTCATAGTATAGACTTTTCACTGAGCAAAAGGCTGCCTCTTCTTCCAAAAACTAAAGGCTTCCAACCTCTGCCTGCTGGTTAATGGCACCAGAACAGCTTTTCTTGACAAATACTGTTACAAGCAAAACAGTGGGAATTGCCAAGACCCTGCCAGTATCCAAGCAGACACGAACAAAGCCTGCCCTGCATTCATTACTAGATGCCAGATATTTAATGACATAGCAAATCTGGATGATTGCACTGATGGATCACATATGCCTGATTACTTAACAGATATAAATGGATTAGACAAAGAACAAGCAACTGAGATGCCCTTTGAAGTAACAATCTACCCCTTAACTAGTTATTATAGAGTAAATGCTTACCATAGACTGTGTAAAACTGAGAATTTCCTGACTGGTATCATCAGAATTTACTCTGATCAGTCTTCCAAGTTTTGGGAAAGTTACAATCATAAAAGTTATATTTCTGTTTCCTGCATTGGTCACATCACTGGTTACAGCTTTCAGATCATGTTGTGAAATAGGTTTCCTGGAACCTAGAAAAAATGTCAATTATAGGAAACACACATTTACAAGAGCAATTTTACAAAAGGTTAAGTTTTGTATGCACAACTCACGCTCTCACCTAGGTATTCTACTTAACCTTTTAATAATGTTTTATCAGATCAGCAGGCTTACCCTTTTTTTAGTTACCTTCTAGTTGCAACTCTTTTTTCAATCAAAAAGGCCATTAGTAGGATGTATCTTTGTTTTACAAATGTAAAAAATGCAGTACTCTTCAGCACATGTAATCGCTAAATATTAGCTTCTACAAAACCAACCCAAAGTAAGGAATAGAACATGTATAAGAAGCTCTGTTCCTACATTACATGTTTAGAGCTGAATTCATACTCCAATGTCTTGGGTATTCCCAGTTGCCACAGAAGACAGGATGATTTGGCAGAGAGATGCCTCAAAACAGCAAAGTCTTCAGTGAACATATAAACCAAAGCCAATTATTAACAGAAGCATGAAGCACGCTTTATCAATATGAAATATTATTTTCATTAAACAAAATTAAAACATCAATATTGAATTAAACAAATCAGGAAGAACATCATATAACAGGAATGACAGTCTGAACCAAAATAATGCAGTATTTATTAAGAGGTAAAAAAATCCTTTTGATACATAGAACTGCACTAACCTAACTAACATTACTAAATTCTGTCTTAAACACGAAAAAGATTATTCAAATCACAACTACTTTGAAAGAGAGTTGTTATAACAAAGTAAGATCTTCTGGTTCTGTCTGTTTTCCCATTTTTACCTTCCCATGTCTCTCTGTGTCCATACTGTTTTGAAAAGTGAAGCTGTCCTTCAGGTCTAAAAAAATTCTCTCATGCTGTATCAAGAAAAATTCTCCCATGCTTTATTCAAGAAGGCTCCCTTCTCTTCCTCTCTCTTCTTTTCCCTTTTTTGTGTGACAGTCAGGGAGGGAAGCATAACCTTGTGTATACAGCAGATGTGGTCAGAAATTTAGAACAGCAGTTAATCAGACCACATAAATCTGAAAATGCAGTTGTTTATCAATAACCTGCTACTCATGCAAATCAGGCCTTATTCATTGCCTTAACAGAGTGGGACAGAGTAACTCTAAAACATGGTCACACTATAGTGACGGAAATAACTGCTCCAATTTTTCAGAACCATACCAGGTTATCACACCACTACCACAGTGCAGGGCCAAGGATGTCTGTCACAAAACCCTGTTCCTTCCTCATAGACCTGACCTCACTTCACTGCACAGTACAGGCTGAAATACAGCCTACAGCCACAGACAACAAAGTCTATCATGCTCTCCTGTAAAACGGGATTTTCCCCCAAACATAATCTTCTCCTTCACCCACTTCTGTCCTGAGAGTTGATAACTTTCTCCAGCACCCACAGTAGTTCTCCTCTAGTCTTCACCCACCCAACAGACTGGGCCATGGAAAGTGAAGTGAGAACACTGCTTGTGTGTTCCCAAACACAGAAGCAGTGAGGTCACAAAGACAACCCAACCCAAAGGAACAGAGAGGAGGAAGACACAAAATAAGGACAGGTGATGCCGAGTAGAGCCAAACTAGTCCATACAATTAGAGTGCAACAGCATAAGGTTGGTATGTAATAATTTTGTTACACATTTTTACATTTAAGATTTGGAAAATGCTTTGGCATGAGCATTCTGCCTATCACTGGTAGAGAGTTATGAGTCATCTCATCTACGGACTGATTAGACAGCTCTGCTTCCAAATAACTAAAGGTTGCCACTCCTTTTCAGAGAGAAGCTCAGGTCATTCCTTCTTTGAGCAATTGCTTCCCTGAAGAGAGCAAATCCTCACATTGCAGATATCCAGCATATACATGAAAAAACTCATGTATCTCACAGACAGTTTGCTGAGAACACTGATAAAACAAGCTCCTGTTAAACAGAAAAAATCCATAAATTATGTAAACAAATCTGGTATACCCAACACAACAAAAGACAGCAGTACATGCTCTTGTAAAATTGCAGAACAATACAGTTGAGAGAATAGTTTACACCCAGTCAAGAAGACACAGTAAATTCTTCACAATCAATTCAATTTTTAGCACCCCAGAGAGAAGATTTCTCACGTTGCCTCAAAATTAACTTTTATTCTGCAGTGCTATAAAATATAACAGGACACTGGCTGTTGTTTTAATTTGTATTAACCACTTGGTACCATCATTGTTTTATTAGTCATTTCATGACAGCCAAGTACAGCTAAAACCCACACAGTTCCAAAATGTCCTTTAAAAATATCATAAAGAGAACATGTGAAAAAGCTAGTAAAACTTTTGAACACCTAAAAGGAATTTTGCTAACCCAAAGTAAGGGAATATTCAGGAAAAACTGAAATCTTAGATGAATATAGCTTGCAGCGCTGAAAGAAATATTTTATTTTGCAAAATGAAGAACTGACTTTTGACAGTCCAGACACTTTGCCTTCTATGGAAGTATCTGGCATGCTTTTCTTACAATTATCATTGGCTTAAGATAGAATTCCTGTAAATCCTTGTGCCCAAGGCAACCTTACACACCAATATTGCATGGTAATAAGCTTTGTAAGTGGATTTATGTGAATGCCATTTGTGTTGACTGAATTAGAAGATCAAGCTGCTACAATCTCATTTTTTGTTGCCTGTGTTTAAGTGGCTTTTGTGGTAAACCTTTGTTTATGCAGCTTATATTTGGGAAGTTTAAGAAGATAAAGTGCTCCTCTTCTGTATTCAATTAATAAATCAAGGTACAGATTAATACCTCTAGAACTTTGCCAATTCTCCATCTCTCTCTGACTCTACAGACCATATTCAGAGAAAAAAAAAAAGGTAGCACAGATAAAAGTGTGATTCAAGACATTGCTCACAGAAGATTAACCTATTACTCCTTTAATCCTGCAATTAATGTTAGATTACTACCTCAGTCAGGGACTACTCTTGCCAATGCAAAGGAGTAAATGGCCTCTTATCGATTCCTGCAGTAGTACAACTTCATTTAAAAAATACTTAGCTGCTGATCCAACTAGTTACAAATGCACCAATATGAGCCAAAGCTTTCAGTCCTTCTGATTCATCAGTGAGTCTCCTCATAACTCATCTTAAACAATAAAAAAGTGAATTAGCAATCTGCACAGTTTACATGTGCTATTCAAAATCTCACAGACACAAGCTTCACTCTGATTTTACCAATCAATATCACAACCACCTAGGACACCTCTAAATATTTGAATATAATATAGATCTTTTTAACAAATCTGAATGAGGAATATCCAGAGCTTAGGCAGACAGTACTATTGTCACACTGTGCTTGTATATTTCCCTATCAGTTTCTATTGACTCCAAGCTATCAAAAAGTTAAAGACTACAAAGCAAAAAAGCAATATGTTATTTGAGAAAACATAACTCTTCTTTTAAAAATCATACAGACAGATGTTCCCAGGTACAGTTTTGCATAGTTTAGTCAGTTAGGTATCTGACAAATAACTCTATATTATGCAATATTTTCAAGTGGACAAAATCATAATAATCCTAAAAAACAGACCTGGAAAGACTCCGAGCCCTTTGTTCTCTTCAAGGCTGATGACCAGCATATGAGCTGTGATGCTAAAAATCTGTCGAGGTGCAAAGTTCAAACCATCTGTCACCTGAAAGCTGAAGCCTCCAGACACTGCTCCTGTAGAAAACAAAATCATAAATTTATTCTTGTATTACTCTGTCACACAAAACACAAACATACTTTTGGACACCTTTTGCTCTTGGCTACAGTGAAATATTGTTGAGGAATATATTTGGTGCAGGTAGCTCAGTGTGCAGCTGTAGTGCCAGCTACAGATTGAGCTCTGGGTGGCAGGACCCCCAGGCAAGAGGGCCCCAGGCAAGAGGCCATGAACTGCCCACGCTTTGCACAACAAAGGGCACATGGACCTGTGGCCCAGCTGGACATAGAGAAGGAGCAGGAGCTGAGAACCCCAGACTTCCTTGTTCTTAGACTGTGAGGGTGTAAAAAGCCCAGGGGTCCTTGTTCAGGGTCCCACCTCAGAGGCTCCCCGCCTAAGCTGTTATTCTGTTGTTGCACCATAATTAAATTATATCAAGGAACCAGGCGCTTGAGACTCTGCTATGGGAAACCTGGGATTGAACTGATAAGGAAACCTAATCTGACTGTGTGAGTGGTGTGTGTAGGGAGTCAAGCAGGGTATCTGTTGGGTCACTTGAACCGCTCACTGTGAAATGTTCCGCTCTCCGGTGTTGTGAGTGTGACTGCCAGAGTGACTCCTGAATGGGCAGACTGGAAAGTTTCCTTAACAATATATATCCAAAGTCATACTGACAGCAATTTTTGATCAGAACCTTTGTATCTTATTTAGAATTAAATAAATTGATAATGCAATTAACAACTTCCCAAGGAAGAAACTACTGACTGCTGTTTACAGTGAAGGCCAACATCCCTGATGTAAATCAGCAAGAGTGGCCCCTTCTTCTCTTTCTTTACTGACCTACTGGAGCTGAAACCAAGTTAAACTTGAGGAAACAATGAATTCTATATTTCCAACTTCTTTTATATCTTAGGAAGGTCCAAAGCACTTAAGCAGTCACATTTTGACAAAGAAGGAACTGAGAGGGAAAGTAACTAGACTGTTCTTTCCTTTTGTTTTATGTTTAAAGGTCCGTATCAACCCTAAGATTGTTTCCTTTGCCTCTTTGCTGCACTTCAGCTTTGCTGAAGTATGTATGTTGTCACAGCTTAATCTATTTCAGAGTTATGTGTACTCATAATAAATGCACGTTTTTTCCTTTAATCTTAGGACCTTTAAGTACTTTGCCACAAGCAATAGTAAAATACTTCCAGGAGTCTGAGTGGATTCCTGTAAAAATACATCTCTCAGTATTGACTGACTGCTTCAAGCAGAGTCTTCCCAGATTGTTCAATTAGGTAGAGAGATTGAAACATTAAGTGTTGCAAAGAGTTACCATGCTCTTCTACTTGAGTTGCCCAATTTAGCCACAAGATATTGCTAAAACAACACAGATCCTGAAAGCCAGAGGGTGCTTGCATATGAAGATCAGAACACCTTGCCTAACTACAAATTAACATATCAGAAGAATCAAATGTGGGTTCTGAGATTATAGTTAACAACACCCCTAAGCAATGCTCTTATATCCAGCTAGACAATGAAGCAGCTCTGGAAGATCACGTCATACAGTTTTTATTTTAACAGTTTTTATTCTCTGATGTTTTCTCCTGATATAAATGAAGAAGCTGCTTATTTAGAAAGGCATCAGAGAACCTAGTATTTGCACTAGGTTGGAAAAAGAAAAGCCCTGCTTACACAGCCTCATTTGATTTTTTGGCTAATGCAGGTCAACTGCTTGATTGACACAGATGTTTTGTCATCGGCAGTCAGGAACAGAACTGCATCTCGAACTTCTGCTTGGCTGGAGCATTTATTACTTTATCAATTATTTTATCAATTAATTTTTAAAGACACATCTGATCAGAGGCAATAAAAAGGACATCAGAAAGAGGGTTGTAAAAGTTGCATTGAAAAGACAATAAGACTTCAGAACCAACAAGAGTTCAATTCAGTACTGCTCTAAGAAAAATACTGGCAGGATTTGTGGGCAGACCCCATACTGGAAAAGTGGGAGGGAAGTACTTTGGAGTGAAGAAAGGGTGGAAAAGAGAAGGAATTCTCATGATGAAAGAGGAGTACAGAAAAGGAAAGGTACATTCTGGTTCTGCTTTTATGCTGGTAACAGAACAACTATGGAAGAAACAAATAAAACATTTAAGGTGACAACATGAGAAAAGGGAGAGATTTGGAACTCACAGCACAGAATAAGCAGCATAATGTAATGCGTGAGGCTGAGTAAAAATGAAGGGAAAGTTCTGAGGTCTAACTTAGAAGCATAAAAGCAAAGTAGTGCTTTCTTTAGTACTTTAGTACAAAAGACACTAAGAATGGAGAGTCACTGCCAGGTACAAATGTAAAAGATACATGGTGCCATGAGGAGTAGCCAAGGAATGGAAGAGCTGTCTCAGCCAAGCATATGCTGCTCTTGCCCTTGGAAGGGCTACAGTGGGTAGGAAGAGTAGATAGGGGTACTTCCCAAGAAGACCCAAAGAAGCTAGCGTACACTGTAAGGCTGATGACAAGGGACAGAGAAAAGGGATAAAAATCTGAATGACAGCAAAACACAAGGAAAGGCCACAGGACAAGGCTGGGAGCAAGAAGATGAGAGTAACAAGTACATTTCTAGTAACAGTTCAAGATGAGAGAGGAAAGAAAACCACAGACAGAGAAAGGAAAAGAAGTAAAATATCCAGAGTCCTTTCTGAAGCACTGGAGGCCATGAAGCTGAGCAGATGGCAGAGACAGAGCAGCTGCAAGACCTGACACATGACCTGTGCAATTTTATGTTACAAAATTACTGTACAAGCCACACTCCTACTCACTTGAAAATGAACTTTTCTGTTCTTTTCACTTTCATTAATCAAGATTTACTCCCTAAGACTACAGATATGCATGTGCCCTTTCAGGAACACAGAATAAAACTGATTTCCTCACACTGAGACTACCACTGTCCTACCACCATAGGGGTTTTTATATGTCAAAGTCTCCCCCGGAACAATTTAAATAGCTTGGCTCACTCTTGTCATGCTTATGACCTTTAATTTCCTGGCCAAACTATTTGAGCAGGATTCTTACAGCTCACCAGCAACTGCTTGTAAAGCAACTTTAGTAACACAAACGCACTCTGCCAGACAGTGCATCGTAAGTCAGAGCACATTAACCTCATGAAGACACAGTATAGATCTGGAGTGACTGCTGCAGCCAAGGGAGTACTGGAATTCCAGCCAGCCTTGGGGCTGGCAAGAGAGCGCTGTACCTCTTCTAACTTCATCCTAAAAAAAATGGTTTATTCCTTCTGTAAAACAACTTTTGTTTCAGCTGAGGTAACATGGTAATAGAGCCGGAGCAGGACATAAACACTTATGACCATATAAAATCCCCACCTCTTCCTCTGGATGGAACCCTGTTGGGATGTTCATTCCTGTGGCTTCCCAGCACTACCACTCAAGAATGCATGAAAGCGCCCTGACTTCTTTTATTCCCCACACAATTCTCTCAAAGGC
This sequence comes from Cephalopterus ornatus, assembly GCA_013396775.1. NCBI lineage: Eukaryota > Metazoa > Chordata > Aves > Passeriformes > Cotingidae > Cephalopterus > Cephalopterus ornatus. The sequence goes on from VZRE01001864.1 coordinate 11,110, forward strand.
ACACTAAACCCAACCTCTAGCTCTGGCCACTGCCACAAAGAGACAACGTTTAAAGCTGAATTCCTTCACAGCCTGAAAGGGATGTTGACACCACACAGATGAACCATAGCTTGATCATCCATCACCACACCATGGCAGGCGTCTGTGAGACTGTTGATCCATGAATAGCTCTGCATTGTAGCAAGACAGAAAGGCTTCAGGAGATTTTCAATCACAACAGTCAAAAACACAGATTTCATATCTCTGAAAGCTGCATGGCAACATTTCCTTACTGCAAAACTGCTTTCAGAAAGAGGGCTGCTATTAAATGAAGCACAAGTACACAAAGGTTTCCCAGTAAGAACACATTTAAGTAGGCATCTGTTTAGTTCGTGAGATCATGTATCATATAAATGGTCTCTGAGATCTTTGTGAAATTACAATGGCATCTGTAAAGGATTAAGAACACGAATATAGTGAATAGGAGCAGTACTTTTGGTAGCAGGCATGATATTTGTGAAATCACATACCATTGTGTACAAATACCAGGTGCCCTTCAGTTATATGAGCCTGGGTAAAACTAAGGATGCTCTTGTTTGGAGAAGACTTCAGAGCCAAGTGCCCATTGCTAGGTGGAGTAATGGAATACACCAGTTCTGATGGTAAAGAATCCTTGTCTTCTGCACAAAGGTCATCAATAGTTATTTCTGTGACTGAACCCACCCAGACCTAGAAAAACAAAATAATAAAAATAAATAAAGAAAATGCATACAAAAGAAAATAGGGGGAATGGGATGGGGACAGGGATGGATGATACATAACTCAAAGAAAAAGAAAGACTAGAATAAAGATTTGCTACACTAGTAGCTATGGCAAGTTTCCTTACTGCCCACCTGAACCTCTTATCATAGATTGGAACAGTTAATGTTGGCAAACGGTTTTCAAAATACAGGACCTTGGAACAGTGCAAGCACACACACCCTGCACCAGTTAAAAGTTTCAGCGAGTTGCAGCACAAGTGCTCTATTTGTCAGGCACCATGCAAACCCTAACAAACATAACAAAAATTGTATTATGATAGCTGAGTAAAGGAGCTACTTTCCAACACACACATGTGAATATTAGCGTTATGTACTTCACAGAAGGCCACGCATTCAATATGCTCTACTTTCACCAGCAGAAAAGATAAAACAGCCTGGGGACAGCAAAAACTTTAATACAAATGGAACACTTGTAGCTGCACTATTTCCTCGTAACAACACGCCCTAAAGACCTTTTCATAGTGCACCAAACAACCCACAGAGGTGCTCAGCTCAGTAGGAGATGAAAGAACCAAAACCTCCAATAGCTGCTTAACACGCAGAAAGGTCATGATTCCAGATAAAATAGCTAACTAGTTTTTAGAAGGATGGTATAAAAACCATTACTTAATTCTAACAACTAATATGTTGGCGCAAGTCCGGAGGAGGGCCACAAAGTTGATAAGAGGACTGGAGCACCTCCCCTACGAAGACAGGCTGAGGAAGTTGGGGCTGTTCAGCCTGGAGAAGAGAAGGTTGTGTGGAGACCTCATAGCAACCTTCCAATATCTGAAGGGGGCCTACAGGGAATCTGGAGAGGGACTTTTCATAAGGAACTGTACTGATAGGACAAGAAATAATGGGTACAAACTGAAAGAGGGGAAATTTAGGTTAGATATTAGGAAGAAATTTTTTACTTGTCAGGGTGGGGAGATACTGGAACAGGATGCCCAAGGAAGCTGTGGATGCCCCATCCCTGGAAGTGTTCAAGGCCAGGTTGGATAAAGCCTCGAGCAACCTGGGCTACTGGGAGGTGTCCCTGCCCACGGATGATCTTTAAGGTCCCTTCCAACCCTTAACATTCTATGATGCAATGATGATTGTATGAATTGCTTTTTCGTTTTTTAGCTGAAGAGATGGAGAAACTGCAAGATTCTCCTTTCAAGCAGAAAGCACTGCTTTCTGAGTTTCATCTGTATCTTACTGGTTAATTCCTTGTTTGGAAAAGATAAGCAACACCCCATCTTATTCTTCATCTCTGCTGTATTTATTTGGCATTACAGACAGAAGTACTAACAAAGAACAGTACATATTTATTTCAATATGAAATTAAATTCTTAAATATTCAACATGTCAATATCAATTATTTCCATGCTGAATTTATATCATAGATACAATCTTAAAAGCCTAAGCCTTTAAATACCTCAGCTTGAGCTTCAAAACACACACTGCATCATTCCTTCCTATCTTCCTAAGGTCTTAGTACACTTAATAAATATCTGGTAGTAACATTACACCAAATGCCTGAAGAATGACAAAAGTCATTTTACCTCTGCCAAAACCAGAAATCAGCAATCACAGATTCTTCCCTAAGTATTAATTTTACTTTTTAATAAAAACCATGGAAGAAAACCTTTTAAAGCCACTGGCGTTTTTGCCACCATGCTTCAATAGAGGAAAGATTTCAGGCTACAGAATATGTGCCAGGAAAAATGAAATTAAATTTTTTTTATAATTAGGAAGAAAGTTTGAACAGTAAGTTTATAATAGAAAATATCTTGCAATCAGCAAATAGTTATTTTCTCCCTTGAAATATACATTTCTCTGCAATGCAATTACTAATATCAAATTTTGATATAGAATGACACCTATGAATACACAGGATCATAGCTAATGGTAAAGGGTGACTTAGTGAGTGGCCTCAAATACGCATATCAGTGTCACAGGTTTTGTATCGAGACTCTCAACTCAGTAGCACTTGTGTAGATTATTCTACACAGAAAATAAAAGGTCACATACAGAACATGCAAAATATAAGAAATTACTAGGGATGTTACTACAAATCTTTTCCTTACTAAAGGAAAATTTAATTCTATTTATCCAGCATATTAACACACAATGCTTTTTAAGTACTAAACATGACCTGCAACATGATCCTTGAGGAATGAAAGGAGATCTAACATGCGAAAAGAGTAGGGAAGCAAACACTGACAGTACAGAAAGAAATGTACAAGCATCTTATTTTCCGTATCTGGGATCAAGATGTCCTTGAAGAACACCATAAAAACCGTATCTAAACTTCCAGGATGTAGCATTACACTAGTTTTGCATGTGCCTAAGATATCCCACAGCCATGGTCCAAAAAAAGGTTTGTGACCCTGCCAGTGGGAAATAATTCATTCTGCTCTACTTACAGCATTCAGCTCATCAGTATCTCCTTTCATGCCACATAACCTACCAGACACTGTATTCATAGCCATTTTAACACTTTAGAGAGTGACTTAGAGAAAACCACAAAAAAACCCTGGGTTGGGGTTTTTTCCCCCAAACCTAATTGTAGGAAAATGTAGCCCTCTTGTGGCAACCGGAGGATACAGTCATTTCACAATATTGCTACCTACAAATACTTTTAAACACACACCTAAATGCAGCAAGTAATGCCAGGACAGTAACTTTCTTACAAACATCCTATTGCCTCTACCCTTTCCCGATACAGAAAAAAAAAAATGTCCATAGAACCTGTGGAAATTTTAGGAAGTTACACCTAAAATGCTGATACTATAAGTTTCTAAGTAAACATATCCCTCATGAATTTGTTGCAGTCGAAAGGCTTTAAATGCAATGCAAGGATCACCATTATATGTTACAGAAGCTCTCAGGACAATTAAACTTTCTGTATCTCATATGTTATGTCATAAATTCTTAGTCAAGGAAAAGCAAGCAAACAAATCAAAACAAACAAACAAAAGAAAGCCACTAAACCCCACCTAAAACCTTCACTTACTTTCACTTCCTAAAAAAAACCCAGAAACAACTCCCAAAATGTTTGGTTGTCTGTCACACAAACTCCATGGTGTCCATAACCTTCATGGTGTTCACAACCCTGATAAGGACAGACAAGGTTGTTTGAAGAAGGGATGCTATAGATGCCTCTGAAGTGGGGAAGCTAGAGTTGGACTCATTCAGCATGTGTGCATATGACCAACAGTTTCTGGCATTTGGCCAAAAGCCCATGACAAAGGCCAAAATTAACTTCCATCACTGGCTATATAATGCAGCTCTTCACAGAAGCTATTTCTCAACAGATGCCAACAATTGCTAGCGCTACTTTCTAACTCTTTATATTGTAACCTGCACAATTTCTGAGGGGCTGAACTTCAGTCAACTCAAACAGTTCATCTGGACTTTAGTTTTCACAGCACTGATCCCTCATTTTATAGTTTTATACATTCCCAAGTCCACAAAATATACGAAAGAGCTACTGCATCTTTAAAAGCAATAGTCTATTACTCAGCAGCCACCACTAGCAATGCCCTTTAGGAGCTCAACTGCTTGGCTAGAACTTCGGGCCAGCCACTATCACAGCCAGACTACACAGGAATGCCTCTCTCATCTCAATACCTAGCAGGACTAAAGAAAACATTTCTCCCACCTACTTGGGATGCGCAAGTTTGATTGGAGGAAGAATCATCTCACTGTATTCCTCCCAGTATATAACCTGACTGACAGCTTTGTTTTAGACTGCACATGAATCCATCATACATGTGCATATTGGTCAAAACCAAAGGTTATTCCTCAATAACAGCATGTGCATGACTAGCAAAATCACCGGTACAAAGACCACATCCTTGTTCTGGGTAAGCAAACAGCCTTCCCACTCGAAGGTATCAACTTTAGTAGGTGAAGCTCTGTTATCATTGTTCTTGGGAAGCCTAGACTTACAGATATTTTTAGAAAAATCCATAAGCTGCACTGCCATGCGCTGCATGGCCTTAGTTTTGTTCAGACTGCAATTCAATGCCAGCAAAGCACCAGAATGGAGACTGAAAAGTCTGACTGACATATTGCCTTTTTCCCTATGACTAGACAAACATTAGTGCATGCTGTGCTGATGTCTGCACAGTACCACTGTAATTACTTCAACCAGGAAAGTTGCTCTGTACCACATAAATGCTTGTAAGGGAAGTCTGCCACTCTGCCCAGCAGTGTCTGCACAAGGCAGGGTGTCTTCTGCTGTGAAGAGATTACAACAGACTACCCGCTGTCATTGCGAAGCTGTCCAATACCACCCCTACTGCTGTTTAAAAATGTCTTTGCTTATGTGAAAAGGCTAAATACATAACACAGTGTTACGATCATCACAAAATATCCTGCTTTAGCTTCTTTCAAATCTATTCCTAAGCATCTTCTTTGTCTTGGTGTCTCCCAGGTGGGTTTACTGTGACCACTGGTT
>VZRE01001864.1:16721-28039 GCA_013396775.1 Cephalopterus ornatus
TGTTTGGGGGGGGGGGGGGGGAGGCAGAGTCAGAAACAAGTTAACATGCCATTTTTTTAGCCCATAGTATCACACATGAATATCTTCAGTGCCTGCACCAATATTCTGATGACAGGAGCAGGCAGCAGAATGTACCTCAGCAGGTCTTACCCCTCAGTAGGTCTGTGCCTCTGGCAAGAGGCACAGGGTAGGAAGGCTGTTCAAACCTTTCCTAGTAAGAAGCTGGCATTCTCATCATCACTACTCCTGGCACTTTTCTAAGTTACATGTTCATTAACAGCCACCAAGACAGCCTAGCAAACAACACTAAAACATAACAATGACCTAGATGCAAGCCCTAGGTCAGTTCAAGAGACTTCATATAACTTTAAGATTAAAAGAATGCTCGCTCAGCCTTCTAGATAAACTTTACATTAGAACAGCAGAAAATGTTCTCCACGATGACTAGAATCTTCCTAAACCAAATTAGCCATGTACTGCCTCCTTTCATTAGCATTAATTTCTCTAAATCCCAGGACTGCTATTTATTATATTGGCTGTCCCACCAGAGACAAATCTAATACTCTTTTAATGGAGATGCATTAAACGGCATCAAAAATAACAGAAATAATTTTAACACTTCAAAATGTTGACTAACATACCTGAAGAATTTTGTTAACTTTTATAACAGGAGCTTCATCATTTACTGCAGTAACAGTTACAAACACAGTTTGGGGCAAACTTTGTTTCCACAACTCCGTGTTATTTACTATCACAGTAAAACTGTCCATCAGTTCGTCGCTATCATCATGAACATAGTAGATTAATTCTTTTTCCACCTGAAAAATACAACAAGCTGAAAAAGAAATTACCTAAAAAAATTACTTTTTTTCCACTTTCTTCCTTGTTCAATCTACACACTTTATCCTCCGGTCTTTTCAAAATGTACCCATAGCCTTACATCGTCTTACATTTCCAGAGTATCTACAATTCTGCCTGAGTGTGACTGGCCCATTCCTCTACTGTGATTATCACAGAAGCACACAAGGAAGTGATGTGGTTCAACACAAGGCACCCTCCCTCCCCACTCCAAATGACCAGCTAGAAACCGCAGAAAGATGTTAGACTCAAGGTCAGAATAAAGCTCAAACTCACACATTCATCCCCTCCCACAGCTTTCAGCAATACAAAGAATCAATCATGATTACAGTAAAGCAAATCTAAATGCGTTACCTGTTTTCTGGTAAATGTGGTTAACTTTATTCCAGGAACATGAGAGTTTTCAACATACCCATGTTTTGGTTGGTCAGTTAAAATGAATTCACAGTGGAGTTCTACAAAATGTCTACTAGAAATTTTTAGATAGTCTTCCACCAGGGCTTTCGAGCCCCCTTCAATTACCGTCAAGTTCTGCACTTCCAGTGGAATGATTCTGGGGATGATGTCTACAGAGATCTCTATTCCACTCACTGTTCGGACACCGTTGGTCACATCCAGAGAAAAATGGTCCTCTAGTTGGTTGGTAACTGTCTGCACATACTGGACTTTGCCCTCGTCGACATCTTGCTGTGTGAAGCTCAAAACTGGCCTTTGGTCAAAAGTGAGATAACTTTCTTCCAAGGAAAACTTCCGAATGTATCCATGTACTGGAAGCTTTCTTACTGTGAACACAATCTCAGATGGAGAACTGATTTCATGAACAACCTTAAATTTAGGGAAATATCCCAAAATTATTCAATGGAAACAGGAGAAATACCATAATTCTCTTCTGAATTTTTCACTTTTAGCCCTGGGATTGTCTACCTAATTAAACTGGCATTCCTTAATTGAGTTACATAGTTCCCAAAACAATACAATGCTTTGAGCAGACACATATTAAATAAAGGTGACATAGAAGCCTTTTGTAACCCCACGTATGTTTAGTAATTTTGAAAAGCAATACACTGCGGAACAAAGTAATGCCCTCAGAGCTATAAATCCCTGCCTGAAACAAGGATTTCAGCAGCACAGCAACATACTGTCGGAGCCCCCTCGCAGTGGTAACTGGAAGGCTATACACAAACCATTGGCAGGGAAGAATTAACCAAGCAGAAATGGCCTTGGGTTTGTGATCTGATGTTTTTAAAATTTTTGATTTAGTCCTCAAACCGTTTTAACTGGACTAGCTTTAAACTGAATGAACCTTTCTTCCTTGGCAGTTCCCATCAGCTCAACTAAGAACAGTACATGAAGTACCAACAATTGTTAGATGCAGCATCTCCAAATCCTAATTTTTTCAAGCACCAGTATATAACGAAGGCAAAGACTACGGGCAGCCTTTTTCTTGAACATAGTCAGTTTTCCTTCCTATAAATGGAAGCTTGCTAGTGTCAGTATTTCCACAATTAAGCATCCAGAATGCAGTCGTATTAGTGGTAACTGAAAGGAGTCAAAGAAATGAAGACACAAACTAAAGACACTGCAATGGCTGAAAAAAGAGTGAGGAGGAATGGACAGCACAGTTAACTTACTTGCAGTTTTCCTTTACTGATTTTAACTGGTTGTCCTTCTTCAACCAAGAGATTGTTTTTGTTCACAACCCTTGGTGGCTGCTGATGACTTTCCAAATATATGCGAACCTGCACTTCAGCATTTAGATGGACATCTCTAGCATAGACTGTAAAGTTGAATTTGTCAATAAGGCTGTTGCTGTCATCATGTCTGTAGGTTACATGCCCCTTTATCAGATCACATTGAGTAAAGGAATCCATCAATAGATTATTTACATATATTCTTCCGTATTTCGGGAAAGAGAGTATCTCATATGTAAGCTCATGATCATTTCTTATATCTTGGTTTGTAGTAGCACTTAGGTTAGCTGTTGAAACAATTTGCTCTTTCCCTTTTTGAACCAACAATCCTGTATTATTTGCCAACCTAACATAAGGATCAGTGGCATTAACTTCCAGAAGCAAAGAAGTATAGTGCTTGCCATCTGTCACAAAAAGCACGAAACGCCCAAAATCTGCGCCATGGTGTAGAAACAGGACTTGCTTTTGCTCCAGGTCCGCTTGTTTGAATTGATAGAGCCTATGAAAAGTATCATTTGTTAGCACCAAGTCCCCATTGGAAATACCACGTCTGGTATATAGCAACTGTCCATCATCAAAATCAGAATCAGGATCATGATAGCAAAGATCTGCCGAAGTCAATAATCGCTGCCCGTTTCTCACTATGTTAAATATCGTATCAATCACACGTATTGGTTTCTCATCATTCTTCAGCTGGACAGAAATGTTGAATCTAATTTCTACTGACAATGGTTCTACTTCTGGATCAAAGTTTGCCCACTTTCCTGCCTTTCTGCTGGAAGCTCTGACAAGAAATTCATCAAATGCCGTCTCAGAATCATCATGCACATACATAAGGCGCTTATTGGTTATATCTTCATTAGTGAAAGTTGTGAGATTGTCATTATTCTCAGAAGGGCCTGAAAAATCAGTAAGTTTTAATTTCCCATGCTTAGGAAACTGTATAACTTTATATTGGAAATTTTTATTATTTACTGTTTGCACAAACAATTTTGTGCTTGTTATCAACTCTCCTTCACCTTCAGTAACATTAAGGCCACTGTTAGTCAAAATAATGTTTCCAAAATCTGATTTGATGTATACTTCAAAGGCATACAAATTTGATTCCAAATACTTTGTAGAAATGAGGAATCGAAATGAATCATAGTTGTCTTCAGGGTATCTGCTGATTAATTCATATGCCACTTTTTGATCAGTAATATCTTTTTGGCTAAAGACTGAATCTTTTTTCAAAGGCTGGTCATTAAGCAGTATCTGTCCATTCCTTGGTAGAGACAGCAATTTAAAATGAAGCTCATCTTCAGGTATTTCTAGATCTGCAATAACAGCAAAAAGATTATCAGAATTCAAGTACTTCTTTTTTGACTTTTCAATTTCTAGAGGACTATGTTTCAATAAAGTGTACCTTAACCATTTTACTTTGATTGGAAATGTGTGCTCTTCACTGATTCTGTTTCCTACACTAACTTTGAATTTAAATTGGTCAGTAACATTTTCCAGCTGAATTTCTTTAAAAGTGCTACGGTATCTCACGCGGCTGCGCTGAAGAGAGCGTTGAGAAAAAGAATTGACTTGCTTCCATTCCCCCCTTGAATGCTGCCTTTGGACTTGACCAAACTGAGGTGGCTCTGTGATTTCGTATCGTATTTCCAGTTCCTGGAGGACAGCATTTGTTTCAACTGCCAGATGCCTAGGTGTTATAAGAGCTGTAATACCTTGGAGTAGATTTATTCCTGAGTTGTTGACAACTCTGTAATCCAAAGGAACTGCTATGACACGTAACACAACAGTGTTGCTCACCTTCTCACCATCACTTGCCCTGAGAACAATCCTTGAGTTCTTGACACCTGTGTGGACAAAGAAAATAGTGCCTTCTCTTAAGTCCTCATTAGAAAAAGTAGTAATGGCTTTTCCAGGATGCTTTGAGTTTTGTAAAAATCCTGCATCTGCATTCATATTTCCAAGGACTGAAAGACTGAGACCTTGAGAATCCGTATCCTTATCTAGAACTTTTATCAGGTCACTAGTTAAACGTTTCTTTGAGTTCTCTAAGAGAACAAGCAAGTTTCCCTCTGGAAGTACGATCTCAGGTGCATCATTTACTGCAGTGACAGTAATGCTAAACACGTGCTGCTCATTTTCTTGCAAACATGGAGGCATGATCTTCTCACTGCTGGTAGAAATGGAGAAATTAAAATAATCATAAGTGTCCTCAGAGCCATCATGGACATAAAGAATCTTCCTTTGCCACACATCTTGCATAGTAAATGTATTTACCTCCTGCACTGGTCCAACATTTAGTTTCAAGTCTCCATGAGAAGGTGGCTCCTTTATTTCAAAAAGAAGTTGTGATTGATGAATTCCTAATTTCTCAAAGTCTAAGTTGACCTTAATATGCTTAGATTCCAGTAAAACTTGTCCACCCTCTGGCACAATCAAGTTACTTAGAACTAAAAGGTGACTCTTGTCTTCCTTGCCCAGAGAGACAGAGCTTTCATTGGAAATGGCAAATAGTGGGGCTGCTTTCACAGGAGTGTTCTTTACATCCATCTCTAAAGAAAGATTTGTACTAAAAGCACTCTGCATTTCACATCCAGCTGAAATGTCCCTAGTTACCAGAACATTCTTCAGGGATTTCTTTTCTGAGTTGGCTTTCAGGTTTCTCAAGCAACCTTTGAAGGATCCTCCTCTGGTATATTTCCCAGATACAGAGATCAGCTCTAATTTAACCACTTCTGATCGTATGCTGTCTTCTACACCACCCACAAAAAGATATCCCTTCAGAAGTGGCAGCTTGCTATGGGGAGGCAATGATTTTTTCACAGTTTCTTCATCCAATGTCAGCTGCAAATATTCTGCAGTAAATTTCAGCTTGATGTAGTGCCAGTGACTGTCATTGACTGACCTATGAGAGGAAAGATGGGTTCTATGTCTATCTTTTCCAACATAAGCTTTAATTAAACCACCCTCCAATTCCATCGCAATGAAATCTCCCACTTGCCCAGGGTGGTAAAGCAGCAAGCCACGTGCAGCTGAGGTTTGCAATGTGCACTCGAAGCTTCCCTCATTGTCCACATTCCATGATGGGAAAGAAACATAGGACCTAGAACTGAAGAAACTAATGGGTTCTTCCTCACCCACAAAGAATTCATCACTGCATCCCACCAAAACTTCATGGATGATTCTGAAGCCAGGAGAAGGTCTCAGAGGCATCAGAATGTCTCTGTGGTTGAACAACACATCATCAATACATCCTCGGAAACCGGGTACTGTTCCAACAAGGTAGGGAACATCAAGTTTACTAGTACCACCTATGTAGAATCCATAATCGATGTTTAATTCATAGAGAATTCCAGGCATTTTTGTACTAGTTCTATCATGTTTATCAATGACCAATGTGACATTATCATGTTCATGATGTAGCTCAACCAGGTGCCAGGCCAAATCATTCAGCTGAGATCTTTGCTGAGAATGCAGAACTCGTTCACCCACACCAAAGTTAATTCTCAACTGCAAGAGATAGAATTTTAACCATCAAAATCCGAAGTGGTATTTTTCACAGTCATATATTAACATATGGTTAATACATTAATTTTTATATATTTTCATATTAAACACATAATTTACAAAATATAATTGAAAAACTAAAACCCCACTAAAATTCTGTGTAAATTTACTTGCCATGACAAATATGACCTGAATAACTCCAGAAGCGGGAATGGACTTCTCTGCAGTTCTGCTAGGAGTAACAATGCTAAGAACCCAACTGACAATGATCTTTCAACATCTTACCTTGCAGAAAAACAATTACTTGGATCCAAATATTTTCTATGATGCTAACACCATCAAATCTGAAATTCTGCCTTTACTGAATGTCATGCTTTGAACACAATGATCTTGATTTTAAAATCTAGATATCGCAAAGCCTATAGAGATATAATTGTAAGAAATAAATATCATATTTTGAAATTATCAAATATTTTTTGTGATTTTTCCATTTCTTTAAACAGAAACTTTGAGACTTGTTATAGACAACAGCTTAAAGAAAAACACTGAGCAATACAGGCTACACATACCGTTTTAAGTACAGTTATAAAGCATACCTGTACATATCCTGAGTGTAGCTCCATTAAACAATAATCTGTCTTCCCAGCTGCAAGAAAAAGCAGTCCCTGTGCCTTGCTTGTTCGAAACTGCAACTGTAAGGATGTCTGAGAGGATATCTCTGCCATGTTCAGCTCCACAAAGCTATGACCATAAAATGATACTGAAAGAAATAAAGGAAAGCAAACGGGAAATTTAATCACACACAAAACCCCCTCTTTTTCTTACCTACAGCTAAATTTATGTAAAAATTTTATATTACTCTCTATAAACTTAAATATCTACAAATTAAAATAAATCTCAGACACCAAATTCACCAGTCCACGCAAGTAAATAAGAGCCCCACGGCCATACCAGTATGGAAAAAGTGTGAATACAGCCCAGTATTCAATCTCCAACAGTGATGACTGAGAATGTAGGAAAAGTGCAATTATATTGAATAATTTCTTTCAAATATTCTTTTCTGCCTTGAAGAAACAACACCAGTAAGCTTTCTCATTTGACTACTCACTGCCTTTACCATCCCCATTACTACTATACTGAACAACAAAACTCCTAAGACCAAAGCCTCAAAAACTCTGCCGGTAACTTCCCTCTGACATATCAAAAAAAGAAATCAATCATTTACTCCTCCTCCTCCTTAATCCATTACTTAATATACAAAGCCCTGCACTCCTATTCAATAGCAGTTCAAAAGCCTCTGATGGCAAACTTTATCAAAAGCCTTCTGAGAATCTAAATCTTAGACGCCTTGCACACCCATGTCAAGAAAGCTGCAACAAGTTTGTAAAGTAGAACCTATCTTTAAAGAAATCATACAGACTCCTCCCAAGTTGATCCTACTCACTTGTACATCTTTTATTCTTTGTTATAGCATCTATAAATATGACAGGTATGGATGTCAGGCTTACAGACCCCTGGTCATTCTTGTTTTAAAAACAGGCATAAAATCTGCCATCGTCCATGCTTCAAGTACCCAGGGAGTTAAAAGCATGAGATCAGATATCACTCTTAGCTAGCAAGTTATTTCACCCCCAGATTTTTCTAGGTCAACCCCTCTCTTTCCCTGCCTCCACCCCAAAAAAAGAAATTTCAGTTTGGGAATCCTCGCAGTTAGCAGCAAACACCATCTAATTTAGCTTCTCTGCAATAGCCATGCCCTTTCTGAGTGCTTCTTTTATACTGATAACTTAATCAACTGGCTGCACAGACCCTCTGCAGGGTTTTTATTCTTGATGTACTTAAGAAGGATTTAGTAAAAGCTTTGACTACTCCAAGCTGATCCTTGCCCTTTTTTTCCCCCAGATGTGTCTATTTTCAAATTACATCTGCCAGGGTTTATGATGCTTTCAGTTATGTTTGGACACAACTCTGCAAGGTCACCACCAGTTAAATATTTATTTTGCAGTTTTTAGCTTCATCCTGAAATAACTTCCTCATTTTAACATAGTTCTTTTGAAAGTCAAGCCTAATTGCTTTTGAGGTTTAATTGTTCCAGTCCCTACATTAGCCGTTAACTCAGACAGGTTACGTATTTAACCAGCAAACAGATTAAATATTTATAATTTTTATATTGTGCTAAATTCATATTTTGGCAGTGGCTGGGACTGTCACTGTACTATTTAATGTACAGATGGACTACAGGAGATTGTCCCTACCCTACAGAACTGTAGACCCAGTATCACAGGTAAGAGAGAGGAGTCCCCTGATTCCCACCACAGTAAATGATGCACAGAGATACTGTCTTCCTGTTCTGGTTTCAGCTGGGATAGAGTTTATTTTCTTCCTAGTAGCCGGCATAGTGCTGTATTTTGGATTTAGTAGGATAATAATGTTGGTGACATGGTGGTGGTCACCCAAAGTCAAGGTCATTTCAGTGACCCATGCTCTGCCAGAAAGCAGGTGCACAAGAGGCTGGGAGGATCATGACCAGGAGAGCAGACCTTCACTGGCCAAAGGGATATTCCATACCACAGACCAACACGCCCAGTATATAAACTGGGGGACAGCTGGGCATCAGTCAGCAGGTGGTGAGGAATGGTATTGTGCATCGCTTCTTGGTTTTCAGTTTTACTTCTCTCTCTCTTTTTGGTGTCTCCCTTTTCAATACTATTATTACATTTTACTTTGTTTCAATTATTAAACTGTTCTTATGTCAACCAACAGGTTTTACTTTTTTTTTCTTGATTATCTTTCCTATCCTACCATGGGATAAGGGACTGAGCAAGTGGCTGCATGGTACTTGGTTAGCAGCTGGGGTTAAAAAATGACACTTCCTGAAGATCACAGGAAGCACAACCCAGCTGTCTGAAATAACCTGTCCTAATCAAAAGAAGACTCCATTTCCTTCAGCATCATAGTAACATCAGAACATCAATATAACATTATGGGTACAAAGTAGTTTCACCCTGAGAAGGCAGACCCTTCACCTCACTCTATGGAGCCTCCAAGAAGCAGTTACGTTCATTTTGACACATTATATCCTAGCACCCCCACAGAACTGGCAAGTAAGAGATTCCATTAAAATTTATCAGACAAGTTCCTCAGAAATTAACAAATGAAATCAAAATCTTTCACAGATGTCAATATCCTGAAAGTTTCATTATGATCACTGTAACACAGCCCCCAAACTTAGTTGATTTCTGAATGAAAAGTAATGACTGCTGATGAAAATTGAAAATTACTTTTAAATACACTGTGTTTTCAACAGACATGAGTATGTGGGGAAAGAAACATTGGATTTTTTGGGAAGCAACTGAGCAGAAAGATAAATTTATCTGTGAATTATTAAGTGCAACTTGGAATAACTAGAACAAAGCTGCAAAGTCAATATTTTGCAGTGCACCACTGGGAAAAAGTTTGATATTTATACTATATATGAATTTCCTGAAAAGGAAAAAAGAAACATAAGTTAAAGCTTTTGCTTTCCATAAAACTCTGAAGAGTCAGAATCCATCACTGCAGGTAGGCATTGATCCAACAGTAAATGAGATCTTGGGCCAAGACCACTCACAGTGCCTTGGCATGATTTCTGCTTCTGTACCCACCAAACTAAGAAGCATGTTATTACAGTACAGGAATCAAGTTCCTCTAGAACAGACACTTTTAGAATGATTTCTGGCTGAAACCATGTTATGACTGACCTCAAAATTAATCTGGTGGTTTTGAAATGGGGACATTTTGTCGTGGACCATCTGACATTAATCACACCATTACAGAACGTGTGTGCAGTTCAGCCAGCAATACCAGCCTTGAAGATCCCTTGCTGCTGGAACAGGTGAATTCAGCATGTCATACAGGGAAAGATTCCTCTGCAGTGCCTGGGCAGACAACTTATTCTGTAATGCCTCTGGGCCTCAAATGGAAAAGACAAGTGAAAGCAGCTGAGAATGACAGCCAGATCTATGTTAGTTATTAATGTCCCTTTATGGACATAGAAACAGGTACACCAAGGCTCAAGAAAATAGAGGCATAACCACTTGGGATTCAAATTTAAAAATCTGTCCAACTCGGTTACTGACTTATTTGTGGTCCTCATCCCTCTTCCTTCTCCCTTAGAGCCAACCCTCAACACTGGGGCTATAAATTCTTCCCCATATTTCCATAACAACAGGTATCATTTATATGGGAAGTGTAGGTTTTGAAAACTGTGTTTCAAACAATATTACTGAAGATTCTTAACCAGCTCTGTCCACAACACCTTTCTTTGAAGTAACCACAAGAAGTCTGCCCAGGCATAGCAAAAGCCTTCATTGTCACAGAGCAAAAGATTCCTCACACATCACTTAGTGGTGGAATTTGGTTGGCATTTTATCTTTTTGTTCAGCTTTCATTCTCTAGTGCTAAAAACATTATCAAATTCCACCAACAGCTACACCTTGAATAATGTTTCTCTTTTTTCTGTACTCAAAGCACAAAGAAATATAAGCCTCATCTCTTCTCCACTGCCAAAACTAAAAACCACACAAATGTATCTACAAGAAACCAAGCTCAGACTCACTACAGTTAACATGAGCTATGGATATCCATGCACATGGATAACTTTGTCTCCCTTCTTGGGGCGGCCTTTGTCCCTCCTTTCTCAAAAGAGTTTTTTTTAATACTTTATACTTCTTCTGTACTAACAAATCTTTTATGGTGCTTCAGTAAGAGGTGGAGGGGTGGTTCAATCTAGAGATGAAGGCACATTTCCAAACAGTAAAAATACTTTCAGCTGTATAGAAGTATAGCTTGAAGCCTCATTTAAGCCTTATGCACTAAATGCTAGGCAAACAAAAAGATACCTTGAATCCCAATAGCTTCTTCTACAACTAAGATAAAACATGCAGGTCTCAACAGATGAAGATGCAAGTCTGAACTTTGTTTCCTTAAACAACAGGAAAAACGGCTCGCAACCTCCAACATAAATAAAATAGGAAGACTCTCCCTTGGAATAAGATTTGAGTGATGGAAACAAGTGTTCAGAGCCTATAGATACCAAATATAAAGCTGTTGTGATATTAATAACTTTAAAAGCCTTGTTTGCTCTGACTGTACAGCACAAGTGGAGATAGATCAAAAAGAGAGAAAACATTAGTGAAAGAGCACCAAATTCCAGGTACCCCATGTAACAAGCTTTTTTAAAAAAAGGCAGAATGATTGAAACAAGAATCAGGCCTAGAAGAG
>VZRE01001865.1:20645-41824 GCA_013396775.1 Cephalopterus ornatus
GGGCTGTGTGCGGGGCTGTGTGAGGGGCTGTGTGCGGGGCTGTGTGCGGGACTGTGTGAGGGGCTGTGTGCGAGGCTGTGTGCGGGGCTGTGTGCGGGGCCGCGTGCGGGGCCCCTGCGGCGGCAGGGCGCTGGCCGGCGTTGGCAGCCGGTGAGGCGGCTGGGCAGGGGCACTGTGCCCGGGCCGTGGGGTCTCCGGCCCGGCGGGGTTCGGAAGCCCCCCGCACACGGTCCCGGGCGACACGTTCCGGGGACCTCGTCGGAGCGGGTGGCTCCAGCGGTCCCGTCCTGCGCCACCCGTTCAGCGAGCCCAGGTTGCCAAGGAAACTTCCACGCTTTCTGGCACTCTGGGTGTTGGGTTTTTTTCCAGCCGTGAGTTTTGTCATACGGTTCTCGGTCACGGCAGCGAGCCTGGGCACTGGTACAGAGCCGGCCCGGTGCCGATAAGGGCGGCGGTGCTGAGGTTCTGCGGGTGATGCACAGACTGCACCCCGCGTGCCCTGTTTGAGTTTGAAACGGAGACGTCCGGGGTTAGCTGCAGTCTGAATAGTAAACAAAACATAGGTTGAAGCATCAACCCACAGAGGCACTTAGGTGGTTGTAAATACAAACAGGGTTCATCTGTGGTGCTTCCCAGCATTGTTATTTTGGAGCCTTTAGGAACAGCACAGAACGTGGGCTCGTCCGAGGCACAGAGTGCACAGCCATAAAGCAAAAGCTGTTGAGCATAATATCCTGAGATCCTCTGACTTGGCTCCAGATAATTACAGTGACTGAATATTGGTCAGTGAGAATAAAACCTTATTTATCATGGGCTGCTTTTTAAATTAACCATGCTCACTCACAGATGGAGGTTACAGATAGGTACCAGGTAAATTGTCCTAAATGTTTGGGGTGTTTTGCAAACACTGTTACCAGCTGGATGTAATTTGTTCAGTTTGTTGTTGTTCCTTTTGGTTTGGTTTCCTTTGCCTTACTCTGAAGTCAGTTTTCATTTTCAGAAACAAACAAAACAATGGTGTTGCAACTCCACTGGCCAGAGCAGTTTTTCCTGCCGTTTCCCTTTTTCTGGTATAGGTTAAAGAATAATTGTGAGAAATAACTATTGTCAGCAAACCCCCCAGTCTTTTGTCCTCACGTAGGTTAAGTGAATGCCCTTCTTCCCCATCACATTTATTATGCAAACAATAGTCTTTACTGTTTGTATACACAGATTACATGCTTTGTGTTAATATTTATATCCCTGTTTCTACAGGTTTTTATTCACAATCCTCATGCCCGAGGGCAGAGAACAAGCACAAACCGAATGGTGCAAAGTAACCAAGACTCGGACATTTCTCTTCTCAACATTAATCAAGGGATCACTTGTCTGGCTTCGGGAGTGCTGAACCCTCAGCTGGGTTATGATTGTCTTCTGGTTGGAACACAGACTAATTTATTGGCTTATGATGTGTATAACAACTCAGATTTGTTTTACAGAGAGGCAAGTTAATTTAACTGTCTGCTTTTTTTAGTAACTCCATTGTTTTCTGTTTCTTTCCGTTCCGAAGATCACAGTTTCTACATTATGTTGTCAGTTAATTGTGCTTCTGTTCTATGTATTAATTCTACCACTTTATTCAGAACATTTTGTCTGTAGAATATCTGCAATATTTCAAAATAAAGGTGCGAATGTGATGTATGTGTGTGAGAGCAGATTTTCATAATATGTCACACATCACCTAGCAAGACAAAATTAAAAAAAATTAATAGGCATTCAGAGCTCAGCTACAACGACAGTGATAATGTTGGAAGCTCTCTCCTTGATTTGTGTGCTCTGATGTCTTATTGTGTGCTGTTTCTTTTTCCTTTGATATTTCGCTGTAGGTTTCAGATGGAGCCAATGCAATAGTTCTTGGAAAGCTTGGAGACATTTCACCTCCACTTGCTATTATTGGTGGGAACTGTGCCCTGCAGGGCTTTGATTATGAAGGAAATGACCGTTTCTGGACGGTAAGGCTATGCATAATGGTTTTGATGTTATTAGAAGATTCTTTCAATGGCACTAATTCATCTTGGGTGTTTTTATGTGTGAGTATTAATTTGGTTGTTGATCTTCC
This sequence comes from Cephalopterus ornatus, assembly GCA_013396775.1. Classification (NCBI taxonomy): domain Eukaryota; kingdom Metazoa; phylum Chordata; class Aves; order Passeriformes; family Cotingidae; genus Cephalopterus; species Cephalopterus ornatus. Next base: position 22,744 of record VZRE01001865.1, read on the forward strand.
TTAAGTTATCTCAGACCTCATTTTGGTTGTGTATTCAGTGCACTCAGATGTTGGTTGAGCACTGACTCTGTCAACTGTTCTGTTGCAGTTGAGATAATAAAAACAATTCAGCCTTTGATGGCTTTCACCAGCACTGAGGACTCTCGTTCTTTTTTTAGGTTACTGGAGACAACGTTCGTTCGTTGGCACTGTGTGACTTTGATGGTGATGGCAAAACCGAGGTTTGTAACCGTTTACACATGAATTCGGCTGGTCTTGTGGTCTTGCAGTGAAATGATGATAATAAAGGAGTTTGGGTTGTCAAGTATTTCTGACTTACATTACCAATTGAAGGGATCCTTGCGTGGGAGTTGTGCCTTTTCCAGACTCTGCTCTGGCAACGACGAGCAGAATGCTGAGTCAGTGTATAAGGAGCAGCAGTGCTCTGGCACTCCTTGGATGGCTGAAACTAGTCACATGTGGAGTCTTTACAGCACTGCTGCTTGCCTTTGGTGCAGTGCTTGCTAACTGTAGTGGAAAACTTCTCTCTTTTTAATTCCCTACACCAGGAGCAATACAGTGAAATACCTGTGATGATCAGTTGCAAGGCTAAAATACCATCAGTGTTATTTCTTGAACATGGTTAATAAATTCTTTTTCGAATTTCAGAGAAACAACTCACAAGCATCTTAGATGTAAAAGTGAGCTCTTAAGAAGCTGTCCTGTGGAAAGCTTCACTTACACTTGGTAAACCCAAGAAATCTGCCTTCAGATCCAGCCCTCCTGTTTCTTTATAGTGACACGGGGAAATGAAATAGTGTTTGCTGTGCTGATTTGAAATGACGATAACTTGTAACACGCGTCTTGCTGATACGATGTGAGACAAACAATAGGAATATATATATATTTATATAATATATATAATTGCAGGTAAGAATTGTAACACTGAATCTTCTACAGTAAGAAAAGAGCAGAGCCCAGATGTTCCAAAGTATCTTTTCTCATTCCTACCCCAGGTATTTCACTATGCTGTTGTAGAGATTGACTTGACAAAAAAAAAAGAGTAACTAGTAGTTTATCAACAGGAGACTTCTAAAATCTTGTCTCAATGGAGGGTAACTTTTGCTCCACTGGCAGATTTTCAAACAGCTGTTAAAACCTCTTTGTTGCTGGACTTGGAATGTTTGTCCTCTGGATCCTGGTGTATATTCTTTTTATTTCCTTAGCTTGAGTAGTCATTTTTAAGATACACTTTTTTTTTTTTTTTCAGCTTCTTGTTGGTTCTGAAGATTTTGATATCCGGGTGTTTAAAGAAGATGAGATCGTGGCAGAGATGTCAGAGACAGAGGTAAATTACTTCTGGCTAAAGTTTGTTATAGTTGCTGATGGAGCTGAAAGTGTTCTGTACTCTAGAGCTTCTCTGGTTCAGATTAATCATGTAGTTAAATAGTTACTTGACTGTTTGGCACAGTATCTATTCTGCTAGAACTGCAAAAGTTAGAGTTTAATAATGTCTTTCATTACACAGGGGATTTTTTTGCTCTGTTTATTTACAAACCTTCAGCCAGTTGAGAAGAGTGACTGTTGCCTGGCTGAAAGTCAGGGCCGTGTCCAAGGGTGATTAAGGTTACTGGGTTGTGATTGAAGCTCTGAGTGCCCTCTGAGCAGAAGAACGTCTTCTGCAGGTTTCCTTCAATGCATAGACACAATCATGATGATGTAATTTGCCCCTGTGTGTATCCAGACAGTGCATGGCAGGGCAGAAGGGGGATGTCCAGGCAAAACTGGAAGTTTATATTGCAACTGGAGTTATGCACTGGCTGTCTAAGAAGGGCTGGGGTGACTAAAGTAAGGCATGGGGCAGATAGGTTTACAGAGGGATAAATAAAAGCTGTAGGAGATGCTCTTTAGCTTAAGAACTGAGAGAAGACCCCCACTCTTAGATTTTGGTTTATTGGAAGGGAGTAAAAGGGCCTTTTCACAGCATTTAGGAATGTTCTCAGTCTTCTCACGGCCCTTCTGGAGCCAAGGTAGAGCAAGGGCATGTTAAGGGCCTTTGTGCTGAAAGATCTGAGGTTTCCCCACTGCCCAAGGTGGGACTAAAAGGCTTAGCTATTAAACCACTTAGGAAGAGCTATAAAAGACAAATCTACTGTTCTAGGAAAGGAGGCTCTTGCTGTGGCTAGAATTAGAACAGGGCCTGTAATCCATCCTGCTGTGTGTGCAGTGGCTGGTCCAGTCACGTAGTGATTTCTAGTTAAAGGGCAGTTAAAGCTCCATCACTCTCATGTGTGATTTATTTCCAAATCTGCAGTAGAATGGTTTAAAATTCACACCTGCAGAGTCTTAGGAGGCCTGTTACAATCCTGCTGTTCTAATTTAGAAAGACACAGCTACACCTAAACCTTTCTTTTTGGGAGGGTAAATTCAGGGAACTTTAGTGGCTTTATACATTGTGCTTGGTTTGGAAGTCGTGAGCAGTTGGCATTTTGTCTGTTTAATCACTTACTCTGGTGGAACTGAAGCTGGAGACTGTTGTGACTCTTATAAATGGACAATCAGGTATAGATTTAGGGAGTGTTACCTTTGAGTTTCTGACTGTTGCTGGGGTCTTTTGTCGTTACTGGGTGCCTGTAATTTAGAGGGTTTTGATACTTGGGAAACACTTTGGAGAAGATTGTGTGAGGAAAGAATAAAGGGTTTGCATGTTTAATGCTAAAGAATCCCAAGGAGCAGAGAAGGCTGAGTTTAAATAAGAAGCTGGTGAAGAATTTAATTGAGGGAGGTCTCTTGTGCTACGTTTTACAGAAGACCAGACAGATGATTGCAGTTGTTCCTCCTAACTTTAAAATCTCTAGTGAGTGGAAAAACCTGCATTTCCAAGCACTGAGAACCTTAGCTCAGTGAAGAATGGGTCTTAGAAGGAGTGAGAAAGAGGCTGAGTTATGACTCTCAGGTGTTTCCCCAGAGCTGTTATTTATTCAGGTAATACCTAGCCTGGTGTTCCAGTTGTGTTCCAAAGACGTCCAAGTGTGGAAGCTGTTAATTTTTATCTCATTAATCTTGGGCAAAGATTTTCTACCAATAATATCTGTAGGGCTTCCCTAACCCAGGTAAAGTTGAACCTTTGACATCCTCAGCTCCTGAAGCTTAAGGAATGTTGTGTGTTTGGACTAGTTTTTCACTGACAGTGTGTTAGCACCAGTGACCGCAGGAATCCTGTGAGCAGTTGTGTTGTGTCTGTGGTAGGAAATGCTTGGGCCAAGTACACAGTTCGAGGGCAATTCTGCAAGCCTTGCTAAAGTGTGTCCCAACACTGGGAATGCAGCTTGTGTGAGGAAATCCTACAAGGCCTTTGGTGATTTCAAACTGATTTGCAAAAGTAGTTCCTTCAATACTCGGTGCCTCCTACAACAGACTGATTTACCATTCAAGTGTCGTAGAGTTCATGTCATAGATGATGTAGCCTGTTCCCTGTTACTTGAAGTTGCAGAAGTTTTCACTGCTGTATCCTCTCTCTCCCCCCTTTGCCCACAAGACTATTACTGCCCTTAGCCCCATGTATGGCAGTCGGTTTGGGTATGCTCTGGCTAATGGCACCGTTGGAGTTTACGACAAGACAGCCCGCTACTGGAGGATTAAGGTTAGTCCAGTCTTGGAATATCGTCCCTGAAAGCTTGAAGGCTGCTAGGAGACTTGGTACCTGATCTCAGGTCATCCTGATGTTATCCTGCCTCCTTAGATGAACCTGGAGCAGAGAACTTAATGTAACTTTGTTCTGACAAAATCCACCTATTTTTATTGGTACATGCACAATGAATACTGTGTCAGTTCCTTTTGGGCTGTTGTTGATGGCTTAGACAACATGGATACAACCATACACCTAGGGATTCTTTAGCTTCACAGGGTTGTTTAAGTAAGAGAGAAATTTGAATTCATGTTAGAAAATGCCTCTGGCTGTATTGTTGAATCAATAAACTGTTTTTCGGAGACTGAAATCTTGCATTGTCTGTGTTCAAAGTTAATTTTTCTCATCAGTAGCAATTTGCTGCTCCAGCAAATCAATTTGGGAAGATCCTTTCCTGATGCCCATTTTAATATTCTTAATATGACACAGATTAGAACAGTATATTTAATAGTAATAAGAAAAGATTCCCTAGGAGGTGGTAGGAAGAGGCTCATGGCTGTCCTTGGTGGTCTCATTTTATGACAGTGTTGAAGACCTGATTTTTTTTTTCCCTAGAGGATTTGCCTTTTTACGCTTTGTTTTTGTGAGTTTAATCATCTACTTGGATGGAAATGTGTTTAAAGGAACAGTCAGGTCCTTAGAAAGCAGTGCACTAGATTTGTGATGCAAGGACTAAGATTTCACACGTGTGTGTGACCTGAGAGATGGTGATGCTCAAACTTCCTGTTAAGAGACAGGGTTGTATTTCCTTTTTCTAATCTTTGGAGCCTCATAGTCCAGTGTCTTGCATGTGTCAAGCATGTGCCATTCAGAAAACATACCCAAGCTTAATTTGTTCTTCCTTTTCTGTCCTCAGTCAAAAAACCAGGCAATGAGCATACATTCATTTGACCTGAACTCCGATGGAGTGCCTGAGTTGATCACTGGCTGGTCCAATGGGAAGGTGAGTTTATACAGGGGGGAAATGAGGAGCTGTACATACGGAAACTGTGTTTGATCAAGGCTGTTAAATTATCTGAGGAACAGCAATCCAAAAAATTAAAAAGAAAACCAAGCACTGAAGATCTGCTGCAATAAACCTGGTTTGGCTGGTGAGACCTGTGCCAAGTGCGAGATCAGAGAAAAGCTGCTTCCTCTGCTTAGCCCAGAGTCAATTGCAAAGGTGTGGCACCTTGTTTCTGTGGAGCAGAGATCATATGCCACATCCTGAAGCTCCTGAGTGTCTCTTTTCAGGTGTGTCTTGAGGACACGCTAATAATCCTCCACAGCGCTTCCTGACTGTTCCCAAACGGCGGGGGAGACAAAGCAGTTATGTAACAGGAGAGCAGCGTCGGTCTCGACTGGGGCAGGATTAATCAAGCATTATTTGATTTTATGTAAAGGCATTCTATACAGCTCAGTCTTAGTCTTTTAAACCTGTTCCTTGGTATTCCCCTTTGCCAGAAATGACTGTTTTAACTGCCACGTCTCCCCTGGATGCAGCTTGCCAGGTTTTTTTTTGTAAAGCTATGCTTTTTTCTTCACACCTCTCATTACTCTCATTAGCCTGGGGGAATTTAATAACTTTGTATCAAGCTGGCAGTCTGGAGCCCAGATATGTTGTAACTTAGGTTGGATTAGGTGATTGTTAAAGAGAGAGCCTCTCCTTGCTTTTACCCCTGTTCTTTTCCACTGGCAGTCTCTACCCAGCTTATTGATCTGAAACAGTTCATAGCTCCTAGAAGGAGTAATGCTGGGAGCTGTGCTTTGGAAAATACATATTGCACAGAACTGAGCCCCCTTCACTCTTCTTCTCCAGTGAAAGATAATTGAAGGTTGTGGTATTTGTCTATAAAAATAATTCACCACACAAGGGCTGCAGCTAGGAGGAAGGGTTGTAAATCCTGCCCTGCTCCTGGTTTAGTCCCGTCATTGCTGTGTTCACATGTGCATAACCTTCCCAGTGCAGACTTGCAGTCCCTTTTTTATCTTCCTTGCGTGTAACTTAGGGAAGCATCTCTGAAGAGCAGTTCCCTCTAGCTGAGTCTGCCTGCAGGTCGTTTTTTGATGCTATTTTTCTTGTGTGTGGTGTTTGGATCAGCAGAGCTGCAGCTTCCCCTGCGGTTCTGTGCGAGGAGCTGGCTTTCAGTGAACAGCTCGGAGTATGGCATGACACCTATTTTGGAGCTGGCTTTTCTGTGTGTGCCGAGGCTTGGAGCTCTGTGTTGTTCCAGGTGGATGCACGCAGTGACCGCACTGGGGAGGTCATCTTTAAGGACAACTTTGCTTCCTCAGTTGCAGGAGTGGTGGAGGGGGATTACAGAATGGATGGGAGCACCCAGTTAATCTGCTGTTCAGTTGATGGGGAAGGTAAGAGCATTGTTCAGGATGTTAATTTAATACACAGTAATATCAGGCACATCACATCATCTCAGATTAGCTAAACATTGTTTTGTTTCCAACATTTCGTGTGCCAAATTCCCTTGGCTTTGTGTGAAGTTAAGGGAATTTGGATTTACGCTATCTGGAATCAGGGTTTTGAATATTGCCTTCTCTGTGAGAATCAGCATGTGTTTCATTATGATCCAAGAAGCCATCAAAATTCATTTGTCTAATGGAAGAAGCCCCATCCTAATGCAAAGATAATGATATTCAAGACAGACTCTGGTTCTTCAGGCTACATTATAATAGATGAATGTATAGGAAATTTTTTATTTTCTAGTGGCTGCTTTACAGTGGGTGAAGGTGTTTAGAGAGCTAAGGGCGTGTGTGTTTTGGTTTTCTTCTGCAGGTGGTTTTTATATTAGAAATTTTAGATGTTAACAGCGCTTTGTTTCCTGGAAAATGCTCTCCAGTCTCTCCTGAGAAGTGGTGGATTTATCCCACCATGCATTCAGAAAGTCAGACCTAGTTACTGTGAGTGGAAACAAATATGATCACAGATTATTTAAATAAGCTTGGCATGAATTTACGGGGATGGCTCCAGGAAAGACACTGGTGTGATTATCCGACTGCTTGGCGTCAGTGGCCTGAGACAAGCAGGTCTGGCACAACCCATTTGAAACAAAAGCCTGTCCTTGTTAAATAGCATAGTATTTTGCTGTCTGTCTTAATCACAGGCTGTGGGGATTTACTGCACTTGGGCTTCAGCATATAAACCTTTTTCCCAGGCTTACAGAAGGGGTGCGTTGTAGGCAGTTCTGAAGAACCTTGTCCCTTCAGAGCTGTGTGGGTTTCTGTCACTGAACATGACCATCCTTTTCTGATGAGTCCGTCATAAACAAGCCTTGGCACGATGGGGATCCCTTTAGGCCTTCCTAGTTAGTGTGGCTGGGATTACACAGGCAATGTCATTAGAGTTCTGCTTGGGACCAGCATCCTTCCACATCAGGTGTTCTGTGCTGCGGTGTGTTTGCTCCCTTGCTCTCATTTGAAATGAATGATTCACCCAGAAATAAGAAAGTGGGTCCTTTCATCAGTGGGCAAGCTGAATGCTTTTCAAGTTCCATGCAGCTTTTGCTGGGGGAGCAGTTATACACGGTCAGGTACCATGTTCTTTGCAGGTGTGAGACTTCTGTCCCTGGCTTTCACTGCCAGCTGCAGTCAGAGCACTCAGCCCTAGAGCAAAATGGAAGTTTAGAGCAAGTGTCTTTGTCTCATCATCTGTTCAGGTCCTGTGTCTCCACAGACACTTAGAGATATGTCCAGGACTCTGTTCCCCACTGGACTGCTGGGAAACAGGTCGTACCCCTTGAAGTGAAGTATCCCTTGATTTGGGGAAAAACTGCTGTGGGTAAATCTTGTTTCCTGGCTGATTGACAGTGACTTACAGTCACTTCCAGACAGCAGCAACTCCTCTGACCAGCTCTAGAAATCCAGGTACACATTTTACTAATTTTGCATAATTGCAAACTTGCCTAAGCACCTGAAAGAATGACTGTAGTGGGAATCCTCTTGCAAAAGGACTGGGCGCTGCACTTGTCTGGCCAGGTGAGTATGGCTTAAAGGCAGGTTGGAAATTCACTTTTTTTTTTTTTAATGTGCATTTCTCTTGTCCTGATCTCCAAGAAAGCCAGAGCCTCTGTGGGTCTAAATCAATGCTCAGGTCTTCAGCTGAATGGTACAATCTGAAAACCAGATTTAGCGTCTCCTGCAGAGGTGATAGAAGAGAGTCTTGTTACAGGAAGTTTTGGGGAGGCTGGGAAAGGCTTTGCTGAAACTGGCTGTGTTTTGTTTCTGTACAGTCCGAGGCTATCTGCCAGGAGGTGAGGAGATGAAAGGAAACCTAATGGATACAAGTGCTGAGCAGGATCTGATCCGAGAACTTAGTCAGAAGAAACAAAATCTGCTGCTGGAATTAAGAAATTATGAGGAAAATGCAAAGGTACTCCCTAAATAATGTGTAGGACCAAAACACACCTCCTGTTGGTATAAATCTGGAGTAATCTGGGAAGTGGTTGTGAGGCTGTCCAGACAAGCCAGAGCTGTAACCTGTCAGGGTGCAGTGAGATTGTCTGCTGGGGGTTCCTGCTTCTGCATTTGGCTTGTTCCTTGTGCGAGTTCAGAACTTGCTTTTTGTATTTTAATAAACAACACTTTCGTTGCTCCTTCCTCTTGCTAGAGCAGTTGTGTTTGGAGCTGGATTCCCTTCAGCCCTGTGCTTTGGCTTAGGACTGCAAATTGTAATTTTCAGTGTGTAAGCCAACTTGGGAGTCAGGGGGATCGTGTGAGAGGATCAGGTCACTGGGTGAGGGCTGGGAGCACTGCCAGGGTGTGGGAAGAGCACTTGTGGCTTGATGGTGAACGTGCAGAAATAAAGAGTTTCAAAAATAGTCTGGGGAAAGAGCAAACTCGTATTTGAACAGCAACCAACCACCATAGCAAAAGCTTGGAATTCTATAAGCTTGTGCTTAAAACTGATATATGTTAAGTGCTTTTCTGAGTAAAGGTTTGAGTACAGACCCAGAGCTCCATCAATGGTAAAGCACCCAAAAAAATTGCATCCAAGCATCCATAGCTCTATGCCTAATCCAGCTGCCACTCATAGCTGAGTGAAGTGTCTGGGAGTTGCTGTAATGTGACCTTCTTCTGCAGGGAAACAGAACTCACTTATGTGTGTGTGTTCTAGGTTTCTTGACTGGAAATCTGGAAATTCTGATACTGAAGGGTGTGTGTTTTGTAGCAGGCTGAGTTGGACACTGAGTTGAAGGAAGCTGATGGGCAGAGAGGTGTGATTCCAGCAAACACACAACTCCAGACATCCCTCTCAGTCAGCCTGGGCTCTGACAGTCAGTCTGCCCATGTCGAGCTGTGCATTTCCACCACAAATGGTGAGTGGTAACCTGCAACCTTTGACATTCATTTCAGGTAAATTCATGCAAATTTCTAGTTATATTTAGCTTATGGTTTGCATGTCTGCTCTTTGTTGTCTATAATGCCCCCTTTGTGGTTTCTTTCCTTTCACAGAGTTTTGAATCAAGCTGTGTTCCTTTGTTGGGTCTCAGGGGAAAGGAGTTTGATGGAATTTGCTTCTTGTTATGTGTTATTTTCCAAGGCATTTAACATTTAACTTGGATGAAACCAGTGTTGGTGATCCCCGCAGCACTGCTTGTGTTGACTGTAAACATTAACCTACAGCTGCATTAGTGAGAGTGTTGTGTGAATGCAACTGGACTTCAGCTGGCTTTATATGCAGAACTGGAACTACCCCAAGACAGCAAATTCCCCTAACACCAGGCATGCAGTCAGGCCCAGACGTGGTCCTGGTCACCTGCCATGTTTTCACAATTCAGAGGAGGGGGTATAAAGAGTTTACCATGCTTAATTCTGAAAATAGTGGTGGTTTGTTGCCAGGGGACAGCTTTTAATTTAGGAACTGCTTTTTCTTCCTTGTTGCTAAGACACAATCATCCGCGCTGTGCTGATCTTTGCTGAGGGCATATTTGAAGGAGAGAGCCATGTGGTACACCCCAGTCTCCAGAACCTCTCGAGCTGTGTTCGTGTTCCCCTTACTCCACCCAAAGATGTCCCGGTGGATTTGCACATCAAAGCCTTTGTGGGTTACCGGAGCAGGTGAGTTGTGGTCTCTGCTGCTCTCCAGGGCTAAAGCTGTGTGACCAGGATTCAGCAGTGACGTGGCTTTGGGCTTGTCCCTTGTGAAGTGCACCGTTAGTTCCTGAGTGCCCCACGTCTCTGTGTTAGTGGGAGGAGAGCTGCAATGCTTTCTTAAAAACACTGTTGCACCCAGGATGCTGAGCTCTTCACCAGATAATGTCTGAATGCCCTCAAATCACTGGGTAGGGAGGTGTATTTTGAGAGCAAGCCATCTACTGCAGAAAGAATGTGTGGGACTGGATTCCCTTTTTGTTTTCTCTATTTGTCTTTATTTTGCTTTTAGTAAGACTTCAGTGAACTTGTAAAGGAAATACCCAATCACATGGTAAAATTGTAAATGTGTTAGCCTAGAGAGTGTGTTTCAGTGGAAGGATTATCAAAAATGTCAGCAGTGGGGAGGAATCGTACAACCTCACGATGTGATAAGCCTGGAATTTCCAAGTTCCAGTCTTTCTTCCTGGGAAGCGGTAAGCAGCTGACTATGCAACTGGGAGCTGCTGATACCAGCGCCTAGGTAAAAAGGAAGCAGGAACCGTTGCAATCCCTGCTGTGTTGGTAACTGTCTGTGTTTTCCCTCTGGGTTGCTGCCAGCACACAGTTCCACGTGTTCGAGCTGACGAGGCAGCTTCCCCGCTTTGCGATGTACGCGCTGAGCAGCCCCGACTCAGCCACGGAGCCCCTGAGCTTTGTTAACTGTACCACGAATGAGAGGCCACAGAGGGTGAGTTTCTGCTTCCCATTTTGCAGTCCTTCGTAGGTGGAGGGTTTGCAATCAGCTTGACATTTCCAATAGCAAAGAAAGGTTATTCAGGGAACTGCTCTGCTGGCCTTTGGAGCCCGTGTATTGCAGCTTTTTTTCTGTCTCTAAAAGATGCCTCCGTTGAGGCATTCCCAGCATCAGGAATTTCTGCAGGAACTAAAGGCCTCAGATCACGAGTGGTTAAGACATTATCTTGTTTGCTGTGTACTGGCTGATGGAATGCCCAGGGCAGGAGCCCAGTAGTGAGTGCTGAATTTGTAAATGAGCAGGGAACAGGAAGAAGGCAGCACAGTGCCCAGGTAATGGCTCAGTTTCGAAACAGATGAGCAGCAGTGTTGTAGTTTTGGTTCCAGAAGATCTGAACTGTAGGATGGCAGTAATTGGAGCTGGCTGTTTTCCTCACTGTAGGACTCTGCCATATTTCCATGACCTTTACTGCATTAATGGCCAGGACAAAAACCAAGATGATACAAAGTTTTAACTTCTTGCAGTAGAACCAAGCCTTGCTTCCCAGCTTTCTCTGGTCTCCAGACCTGGGCTTATGTTTTGACCTTAGGCTCTGATCTCTGGTTGTTGGATTTGAATCTTTTGGGAATATTTGGCTTTGGTGCAAGGATTCAACTGTCCTCATTCTAAAAAGTTCATGGCATGGGGTTAGGGGATGAAATTTAGTAAATGAATTTTCCAGGGTGTCCTGGTGCACATCAGATGCAGGGACATTGTGTGGTTCCCCAGGCTTTACACACAGGGGATGGCTGATGCTCTTAATTTTATTTTTGCAAGATTGTTATGTGGCTGAATCAGAGCTTCTTGCTGCCAGAGGATGCAGAGTTTCAGAGTGCTCCCTTTCAGGTTTGCTTCACTTCCCTTCGCAATGCAGGTCAGCTTTGCATCAAAATCAAGCCTGGTGGAGAGGTGAGTACCTTCATGGGCAAGGGGAAACACCCTCCTAATTATAATCCAGCGAAACTTAAGGGTGTTGCCAGTATGAGGCAGTAAAAGTGAAGGACAACTGAACAGGCAGAGACCGTACTCATGGTACAGGGATGCTTTTGGAAACTTTTGGGTCTGTTTACTGTTAGTGGGTAAAATCCCAGGGCCTGTTAGCGCAGTAAACTTCTTAGCCTGCAGATCTGTAGGAAGGAGGGCATTTGTTTCCTCACAGAGTGGTTTCAGGGAGCCATAACGTGAGGCACAAGGGTTGCCTGTAACTTCTGCACTGGTCCTTTGTGCACACACATGCCTCTGTATCCCAAGGCTGAATAAAAGCCCCTTTGAGATCAGTGTCTCCTTGTGTGCTGAAAGCTGTAGAACTTGCCCATGCAACAGTTTTGCCTCTTGATAAAGGGACCTGCTTTGAGATGCTGGGAGATGTTCTGGCCTAGAAGATTGCTGAAGTGCTTTGTCTCCTTTCTGGCAGATTTCCATCAACACCGATGATATTGATCTGGCTGGTGACATTGTGCAGTCCCTGGCCTCCTTCCTGGCCATTGAAGATTTGCAGGTGGAAGCAGATTTTCCTGCATACTTTGAGGAGCTGCGGAAGGTGCTGGTGAAGGTGAGGAGGCACTGGGCATTTCTGAGCTGGATGAGCAGTCACTGGGAGCATGTTATGAGAGGATCTCTAACTGGTTTATCTTCCTTGTGGAAACCAGCCCAACGATGGCTTGCTGTATATTCTGTGGGACACCCTCAACTTTGCGTCCGTTCTTTGTTCTGTAGAACAGGCCTGTGGACCCCAGCTGTCGGTTGTTCAGGATAATGGGGAGGTGTTGTCTGGGAGACTGAGCTGTGGGCATGAGATGTGTATCCCAGCCTGCTCACCCCCTTCCAGGGGCCAAGGTGCTGCTCTGGCAGCCAGGGTGAGGGGAAGGAGAATGGTCTCGGGGATGCTGGTAGGTTAAGTTGTGCTGGTAATTCCAGGGTTTAGCCAGGGTGCCCAGGACCCTTGCTCAGGAGCTGCTTGCCTTGGACAGGTGGATGAACACCACGCAGTGAACCAGAGGCTCACAGCTGCCATGGCTGAACACTCCAACCTCATCCGCAGCATGCTGGTCCAGGCGGAGGATGCCCGGCTCCTGGGAGACATGTGAGCCACTGCTGCCTAGCTTGTGGGCTTTGGGTTTAGAACGGCCAGCCCTTGCTTTTCAGGCAGAAAAGAGCACAAAAAACTATTGGTGTGATACAGGAGGTGCCTAGTTACGACTTTTGATGTAGAATTGTACCTTTGCTGGTCCCACCATGAGCTCTCTTTGAACCTTGTCTCGTTCTTTGGGTGAAAAACCAGTCAGGGGAAGGTGAGAGGGCAAGGATGGGGCTTAGCGTAGAGCAGGTGAGGTGAATCTACTTCAAGATGGTGAGATATGTTAGAAAAGATACATTAAGGGAAGAAGGCAGGAAAAGCTGTCTGTGGTGGGTGAACTTTCCAGAACAACTGGAAATGTTGGGTGTCTTTTCACACCAATTTACTGTGTTCTGCTAAAGTCTGAGCTTTACTGTGAAGAGCAGCAGTAAAAAGGTCTGAGCTACTGCAGGGCAGCGGTACTTTCACTGGGGAAAGCGGCGTCTCCACTTTGGCTTGCTGGGTAAAATAACTGCAACAATAGACCACTTTTTTTTAGAAGTACTATAATGAGTGTAAGTGACATGTTTGGACAGGCCTGTTGTCTCATGGCTGGCAGACTGTGGTAGCCATCACAGCCATGTATTGCTACACCTTTATATTGACAAATCAGGAATGACTTTGTCCCCAGAGATGCAAATAACTGGACTGGTTGTTCCCCCAGGAAAAACATGAAGACACGGTACACTGAGCTGTATGATCTGAACAGAGACCTAATAAATCAATACAAAATTCGTTGCAACAACCACACAGAGCTGTTGAATAACCTGAAAGCTGTGAATCAGGCGATCCAAAGGGCTGGGCGGTTGCGTGGTAAGTCTGTGGCTTTGGAGGGGCTGGGGAGTCTCAGTCTCTGGTGAGGCAGATGAGATGTGACCCAGGGGCCACCTGGGTTAGTTAAGTGACCTCAGGCTTTTTGGCCTGAAACTCAATTAGTAGAAATAATCTTTCTCAGTCATAGCCAGTTGCCTGTGCCCCTCAACTGTGAGTGTCCAGCATAATCTGGGATCACAGTTTTAGAAAGAACAGTTTAAAGTAGGAAACAGTTTTCTGAATGATACAGAAATTCCTAGTTTTGTTGACCATAATTCTAAAAGCATTTTAAAACTAGCGTTTCGGTTCTTAGTTTATAATTCTGCTTTTAAAAAAAGCAACTACCAGCTTAAGCAGGGCTGTTTTATCTGTATTATCAGTCCTGTAGGTCTTTGGGGAAGGAGGTACTTTTTTTTGTCTATAGCATTCCCCTTCCAGAGAGTCCTTTAAGCTCTCCTGAAACAGAAATACGGATGATTCTTCTTTAAAGGAAGGTTTTTATTTATGTATGAGAAAAAAGGAGGTGTTTCACTGTGTGTTTAAAAAATATATTGAAGAAACCCCTAAATTTAGAGACTGGATCAAATAAGCATTTTTACCAGTTTCTTGCTCGGTAAGTGAAGTGTTTTTTCTCCTCTTTCTTTGCAGTTGGCAAACCTAAAACACAGGTGATAAGTGCTTGTCGGGATGCAATAAGGAGCAGCAACTTCAACACGCTGTTCAGGATAATGCGTGTGGGAACAGCCTCTTCCTGAGGAGCCGAGCAGCAGCTGCACACAGCCAGATAGTGGGTGACAAGCAGTTAATTCAGTTCCTACTCCACTGCAGGGGGAAGGAATTGCAAAGGTAGCACTGTAGTTAAGCCGTCAGCTGAGAAATATGCAGGCCAAAGCTTCATGGAGAGAGCATCAGAGCTTCAGTGCAGATGTGGTATTTATGCAAGACAGAGGTATAATGTTCAAGCAGTTATTTTTCTTACATTAACTTATTTATGTATTTAAATATATTTTGTAGTTAAGGCATTGACCTTTCCCATTAAATCATAGACTGACTTGACTGCTTTTGTTCTGATTTAGCTGGGGAGATGTGTAGAGTTTATTTGTTGAGAAATCCAACCCAAACCACTTCTCTGGCTTTTGCTGTGTAGTCTCTGTGCACTTGAACTCTCCATGCTGGAGAATCCCAGGTTTCATTGCAGGGATGTGTTGGCTCTTCAGGGAAACTGCAGTGCAGTGCACTAGAGGCACTGGAGGGATAACATCTTGCTGACTTTTAAGCCAGATCTCTGACAGCCATCCAGCTCTGTGCTCCACGCAGGTAGGAAGTGCTCTGTTTCGTATCCAACACTTCCCCACACCTGGATTGCAGGAAGTTTTGCTTCCAGCTCCTGGTTCTGTGCTACAGTTGCTGAGGTGGGCAAGGGTGCATTTGAGGAACAACAAAACCAAACTACACACCCAAGCTTGGTGCATACTCATGAAGAGCTGGCAGTACCTAGTGGGATCAAAAGAAGAAGGTACTGAAAAATCATTTGGTTCCTGGCTCAAACCTGTTTAATTGTGGAATCTCTTTGAATTGGATTAAAATATTACAGCGAGGCTCTCTATCTCAGATCTAAAGATATTTTTGAATCTTTGCCAAAGCAGATTTCTTCTAGAAGCTAAAAATATCCTGCCCAGGGTGGAGGTTGAGCCCTGGTGCACCTCGTTCTGTGCCGTGCATCGCGCCTGCTTCTGAGCAGGTCAGGGTTTATGGCACGGGTGGGGAGGAGTTGGGCCCATCCCTGTGACGTGGAATTCTTGGGTCACTTCTTGGGGCTGTCAGGAGGGTTTGTGTCCTGTATCTGGTCTGTCTCTTACGAGCCACTACTGAATTAAAACCATCAACCCAGCGTTTGTTAGAGAGCAGTTGGGGAGTGTGTGACCACGTGAATGGGGAATATAATTCTTACAGTGTGTTTTAATCCCCCAAACTGCCCCTGATTCAGTCCCTTCCATAGAGAGAACTGCACTGTGGAAGTACAGACCTCTGTCACTTCAAATCCGCAGCAGGAGCTCATTTGAATCCTTTTAAGAACCTGTTGTTAGTCAAATCCAGCTCCTTGGTTAAAGGGTGGTGAGCCACCCATGCTGTTCTAAGCAAGTGAGCTCAGACTTCATTATGGAACAGTCTCCTGGCATAAGTGCTGGGCTTTCTGCCACCTGCTGTACCTGTTCCCACTGTTTCAACCTCCTGTTCTTAATGTTCAAAATCCTAGTGCTTGCTTGCTTATATTTATGTACTCCATTTAATGATAAGAGAGCGGCTGTGATCAGAAAGCAGCTTTCCCATCAGCCTGATTTCAGGACTACACACCAGGCACTGCCAGTCCCAGCGCTGTTTTGCTCCTGGCAAGGTCAGTCCTTTGCTCACTGTCCAGTCCTCTGATAAGACTGATTTCCCTCCTCTAAGTTTCTGACAACAAATCTGTACTTTATTTTCCTGTAAAGCCAACTTCTATCTGCTAAATGAAAAATGCACATCCTGTGAGCTGAGGTGATACCAGGCTTGCAGTTGCCTGTTGAAATAAAGCTGGTGTGCAGTAGCAGGCTGGCATAAGCTGAACCTGCACCAGGAGACCAGTGGCAAACAGTCCCCAGTTGTACAGTTTAGCCCAGGACTAATGCCCAGGGACCCCATTTTTGGGTATGGGAGGAGAACTGCACTCAGCAGGTCAAGCTGCTGGTCAGGTACACAATAAGCTCTGAAACCATGCTAGCAGAGCTGCGTGTTGCTAAGAACTCAGGGGCAAGGCTGCTTAGATGGCCCCACACCTTGGTATGTGTGCTGGGAATAAGGTCTAGACCACTGTCCTGCCCTGCTGGGACATGGCAGCTTGGTCTGGAACCTTCCTCATTTGGCTCCTTCCCTGCCTGGGCAACGCACTGCAGCGGTGCTGCATGGATCAGCACCTGCTCAAGAAGGATCTACGTAGCAGTGATTCCATGTCCTAACTCAAGTTCCAGTTTGGAGTTGAAAAAGCAGTTGGAACTGACAGGTTATCTGATTTCAGCCCGTTTCTTCAAGCCCTGTGCATTGCTGCTCATCTTAATATTCACTGAATACCCACTGGCAGAGCTTTGCTGTGTGTTCATGAATGCTGGAACCATTCCTTCAGACTGCTCTGCAGCTGAGCTGCTTTGTCTCACTCCATATTGAGTTGTTCCTGTTTTCAGCTGCTTGGCAAACCGATGACCACCAAATCCCAAAACATTTGCTGTGCAGTATGTGAACAGCTCAAGGCTTAAACAGCCGAAAGCTGCTGGTGCCCTGCCTCGAGTGCCAGGCTGGGAGGTGCAGTCAGCTGGTGGGACATGCATGATGTGAGTACTTTGCAAGCAGCTACACCTAATTGTAAATACGGATTTGTACCCAGCAAGAGCATCTACAGAGATGGTTCCCGTTACTGGTGCTGTGTAAATTAAGACCCCTCTTCCCCCCATAGCTCATGTCATTTGGAGTGTCAGCGTGTGGAGTCTTTCCTCTCTACGTGCAGTGCCAGCCTCTGGCCTTTGGGACCTAGGACAGGAAGGGTGGGAGAGCAGAGACGTGTTCATTTTTAAATCTTTGAAAGCTAACTGAAAATCTGGCTTCTTAAATTACTTCACCTGAGTCACCGGAGGCAGAAGGGTGTCTCCGTGTGTGATCAGGTAGATAGGGCCTCGCTCAAGCTGAGGCTGGTATGCCCTCTAGTGTAGTATTACTAAAAAGCAGCAAACTAGAAAGCCCAGCTTCTTCCCAGTCTCCTGGGAGGCTGTTCCAAGATCTGCCAAGCACAATTCATAGGCTCACAACGCGGTCAAAGAAGTAACTTAATTTTGCTAATTAATTTATTCCCAACTTTGCCCAGCAGACTATGCTGTCAATAGAGGTGGTATCTGTCACTTTTGTTCAAAACTACACAAATAATTTTGGGGTTTTGTTCTTGGAAACCTCCATTACTTGCCTATTTCAACTGGAGCAGCTCAGAATAAGAACTGGTTTTTCCCCAAGAAGAGCTGCTGCCCCAATAGGCAGCAGAGTGCCTCAGAAACCAGTGATTCAGAGTCCTGTCCTCACTTCAGGATTAGTTTCTAGCTTCATCCCCTTGTCTTTGTAAGTAGCGAAGGAGGATTCAAAGTAAGCAAGAAAGTCTTGGTAGTGCACAGAGAAGCCAGAATGTGAACAGCATGGTCTAGATCTTGCAACTGCAGCTTAGCACAACCACCTCCCAGCTTCCTCCCCGTTCAGCAGTGCAGGAGGGAGCAGCTGGAACTGAACAACTGTTTCTAATCTGGGATGGAACTGACACTGGAGCTACAGCGTTCTGCACACCAGCAGTGCAGGACAGCGTTGTGCCCTTGCTCTGGCACCTGTGGGGGCTGAAACACCTTTCCCTTTGGAAGCAAGGGCAGGGGCTCCTGCCAGCCTGCTTCAGGGAATCCTTTTCTGACCCTTGTGTATTGGGATTGAAGATGAAGGCTGTTGCTCCCGTATCTTCATGCAGACATGCCCACAGGCCACCTCACCTGCTCGGCAAAGGGTGCAGAGTGCTCGTCAACAGTTGGCCTTGCTTTGAGCTCGCTGCTCCTCTGCTGCCAGCTGTGGCCTTACACCGCTGTGGTGGTCTTCAACAACAGGCCTGGAGCTAGAGAAGGAGCAGACTTTAATCCAAAGCTCCCCTCTCCCAGCCCAGGAGAGGCAGGAGGGATGAGACGTGCACACTCCCTCCAGCTCACTGCAAGCCCAGGGCCGGCACTTTCTGGCTTGGATGAGCTGAAGGAACACCCATGTTTCAGGGCCAAAAGAAGGTTCAGGCAAGCAGCTGCAGGCCGGGGTTGAGCCTCCAGCAGAGTGCTATGCACTCTGGCTGCCTCCTGAAGATCAGCACAGCTCTGCTGCACCTCGTGGTGAGTGCGGCACAGTCCTGCTGCAGTGAGCGTGGGGCACACAGCACCTAAAGCACGTGCAGGGAGGAGGTGCTGCACCAAGACCACTGCCTTTCTTGTACTGGTTACCACAGGACCTGGCTGGCTGCTGCCTTGACCTGAGCTCATCCCCCGTGACAGAAGCCGTTAGAAGCCAGCAGATCCCAGGACATAACTCACAGGACAGGAGGCCGTGCTGTTGGACACCTTCCTACCGCCTGTTCATGACACACCAGGAAGAGGTAAGTCACCACATTCCTGCTGCCAGCCCACCACCCCTGCTCCAGGCTGCAGCCACAACCCTTTCACAGCTGAAGCCAGGAGCTGTCTGCACACCCACCCAAGTAGGGTGCACAGGAGCAGGTTTCTTCTCTCAGCTGTTTAGCTTGTAAATTCTGTGGAAAAAGGGCTGCATCTGGGTCTGTCTCCACAGCATTTAGCATAATAAAGTCCTGCTCCTTGTTACAGTGCCAGGGCCTTCCCCATGCCAGCAGCTTTATAGCCTCACTGTTTTCCTTCCCAACTCCCCATAGCTGTGTAGCTGGAAAAACCTCTTATTTCCCAGGGCAGCTCCTTTATTTTTGCCTCTGCAAACAGGGAACACAGCTAAGCCCCAGAAAATGTCTTGGGCATTTTGTAACAAAACTTGCTCGACCAGTGTTTGAAGCATTTAACTGACC
>VZRE01001865.1:59280-228740 GCA_013396775.1 Cephalopterus ornatus
GCTCGGCCCGGCCCGGGCTCCGGCCGAAGCTGTCGGGGCGAGTGCGGGGGTCCCGGGCGGGGGCTGCGCCGAGCACCGCCCGACCTGCGCTGCCGGGGGCCGAGCGAGGCGCCGGCGGGTGTTCGAGCCCAAGCCGTTTGCTTTCTTTTTTTTTTTGCCCCTCCCCCCCCCCTTTTTTTTTTTTTTTTATAAAATTTTTTTTACATGTTGTGAGGGGCAANGAGGGGAAAGGTTCTCATCATTTAAGAAAAAAAAAAAAATTCTGTATCTCTTTAAACACAGACCTGGCAATAGTATATGAATCTTGGCTCACTAATTTGTAGTTGAAATAAGGACTCAAGAAGGGGATATCAGAAACCTTGCTGAGCTGTTGCTGTTGAACTTTTCATGTGTCTGTCAGTCAAAGGTGGCAGTAGTTGGACATCTGCTTCACAACGTGCTTGCTTGACTGAGGTGCTGAGTTTTTAACACAACACATTCATCTTTGTTGAAACTTGGTCTCAGGACCTTAAATTAAGAGCCCTGGAAAAGTTTCTTGCATGTCCCGTAGAAATGACAGGTTGAGGCTACTTCATCATCCCCCTTGTCACCTTTTTAGTGTCCTGCATAGGTCAAAAGTTAATTACACGTGTCTTTGTCAATGCGTGGAGCAGTTTTCCCAGGCCCATGTGTTCTGCTCCTTGCTGCTTCGCTTTAAAACAGTTTCCCAAGAAGGCTTTAAGCGGTGTTTGTTACTGAAGGGGTGTGTGCTACTCAGCATGTTTTGAGGCAGCCTCTGAGTCTTGTTACTGTAACAACAGATTCAAAGTGGAGTTTTCTCACCTGCCATATGTTAAACAAAATGAGCATCTTGGTGATCTCTAAGTTCCGTCCCCATGTTCCTTCGTGCTGAAATTTGCTGACCAGTATAAAATAATTTATTGTGAAGAGGTAGCTCAGTTTGCTGGCTGTGCTGCTGAGTCAAACTGTGTTAGTATTCCTAGATAAAAAAATAAGCTAAGTGACTTATCGGTTGCTACGTGGGTCTTGGAAGAGGCCAGGCTTAAATTTCACCCAAAAAAAAAAAAAAGGCAACTTATACTGTTCTGTGAACAATGGCAGGTTTGTTAGTCTTGTTCATTCCCCTTCTCTCTCTCCCTCCTTCTAAATAGGGCAAAAGTATTAGTCACTGACTGCTTTATTTCTTTCCAGGTGCTGGTGAACACTGCCTGCTGTTTTCTGATGCTGGTTGCTAAGGTAATCCAGTGTATGGTGTTTGGTCCTCTGCGTGTCAGCGAGAGGCAGGTGAGACAGTGGCACGGTGTCTTGGATATTGTACACTGGGAAACTGTGAAACATGACAGCTGCTGGGGGTTTCTCTGTGGAATTGCTGAAAGTGCACAAGAAAAGTGAATTTTAGAACAACATAAATCTAACCATTTCGTTAGCTAGTATAGCCACAGCCACAAGCTTCCAGTTTATTTCTAAAGGAACTTTTCCTGTTGTGTTTTATAAACCCATGGTCAGCTTGAACATCCCGTTTCATTAATGAACTTACCTCACTTCAAACACTTGTAGCACGTTCTTCTCTGCCCAGGCTGCACCTGGCACCATTTCTCCGATGTGTTTTGTAGTTGTCAGCACTGGCAGTCTGAGTTCCTTCCCTCTTCTTTGGGCTTTGACTGCTGGAGAAGTGCTGCCCATCCTCATGGGCTGAGTGGAAGGTTTATCAGCCCTCAGATTTAGGAGGGAGTGGGGAGAAAACTGAGAAGTGAAACCTTCCAGAGAAAGGAGGTGAGCAGGGCTGAAAACCGAGGCTGTTCAGTCCTGCTCTTGGACTAAGTGAGAATGTTTTTAAAAATGCAGCAAGGGAACCATGAAAGCCCAGGGCTTTTAAAGACAGGATCCTGCAGAAGCTAAAAGCAGCAGCAGGAGTTTGAATAGTATCCATATATTTAAAAAAAAAAAGGCAAATGCCTAAGTTGCTCTGTGTAAATGAAGCAGCAGTGGTTTGAAGCGTGGTCACATACTAAAAAAAGTCTATAAATGCAGTTCTTTAGGAGGAATCAGGCCGTGATGATTTTTGACATGCAGAACTGAGGCACATCAAGCCTCATTAATAACCGTGGACCTCTCAAAGCCTACTGTATTTGTAATTCACACCCCCTAGAGTCTCTGAGTGGTGTGTTAAAGCCAAAGCACTATCAGACTGCACTGAGGCAGATTTTCTTTCTAGCCCATGTTAACTATAAGGATGTGGAATTGTAACCAGAGATAGTTCCCAGGATGTTCTCTACCCTGTTGAAAACTGAACTGAAAAGCAGTGGCAGTGTGGATCATCCATTTGTGTTTGGGCAGTGGGAGTATGCTTCAGTTCCCACGTAAAGCAAAGAGAGTTATTGATATTGGCGAGCCCAAACCAGCAGCATCACGGAGGAATTCTGGGCCTGTCAACTAAACTCCTGGTGATTTCATTTTGTCCTTTAACAAAACATTTTGTTTCATAGATTTTTTTAATCCCTACCAAGCTGACTTGCTGTCTGCTGCTTGAGAGCATCATATTGTTCCTCTCATGCTGCATATGCGTGGGAATGATTTTTTTTTTCGCTGCTCGTGCATCTCATTCTCCACTGTAGGCACTGTGATTCTTAAGGACAGGCTCCGTCATCTTTTCTTGATCATCTGTACTTTTTGGAGGTTTTTGGGAGCAAGGTGCTAGGTGGTTTGGGCATCTGGAATAACTAACTGTGGCACTTCTTCTAGCAAAGAGGACTTTGTGCTTGCAGCCTGGCAGCCGTGTTGCTTGGGTGTGGAGAGTCAAACCCAGATCAGACTTGGTTTGTGCTGAGCACTGTTTTAGAAGTATGGCAGGAAACTCTGCTGTGCCCTGTGTAGCACAGTGAGCGGTACAAAAGGCTATCCAAATACTAAGGACTGCTAATATTTTTAATGTTTTTTTAATTCAGTAAAGGTAACAAATACTGTTCAAGATGTGTATGCTAATGTACTGCAGCATTTGTACTTTCATCTTTTTTTTTTCCTTTCCCTTTCTCTTTTCCCCTTCTTCTTCCCATGGTGTGTGGATTGTCAGTGCTTTCACTACAGTAACCAAGTGTGTTCCATTACAGCACCTCAAGGATAAATTCTGGAATTTCATTTTCTACAAGTTCATCTTCATTTTTGGCGTGCTGAACGTTCAGACAGTGGAAGAAGTGGTGATGTGGTGCCTCTGGTTCTCTGGGCTTGTGTTTCTCCATCTGATGGTTCAGCTCTGCAAGGACCGCTTTGAATATGTAAGTTTTGATTAAGGGCTGTCTTTTGGGACGTGCAAATTCTGCTTCTGGTTCAGGCCCTGGCTCAGGATCGGTTACAAACACATCATTTAGACCTTTTCCCCACCCTGTGGCACCGAGCACGTGCACCTCCCAGTAACTTCAAATACTTGCTTTCAAGTGCAGTGTCAATCTTACTCCCTCAGTTTTCCCAGGAGACAAATGGAGCTGAAGATACTCATTTTCTTTGATAAATTGCTCCTTGTATGTGCCCTGTAATTACTATTACATAACTGCCTGAGATGTCTTTATAGCTCTCCTTAGTGAAGACGTCTTGACAACAGAACATCCCTCAGATTGGTGCCCTTTAGGATCAGCCTGAGGACCCTGTTTCTGCAGATTCTGTGCTCAGGTTTCACACTCACACCTCCCATTGTAATTGTCTTTACAATATATAATGCAACTTTCTGCTTAAGCTACCTTCCACTTTCTGTTAATAATACCAAGAATAAATTTAGCAGAGATGCGGAAATTGAAGGCTAGGCAAGGAAGAAGGAACTGAAATTTGAACAGTAAATCTTGGCCTTTAAGCATCTATAATGGGCATGCATTTTCCAAGGCTCCTGGAATAGAAGTTTGACCTAAGTTGAATCTGTGAATTTTTTTGTTAGCTCTGTGCTTTGCAGGTTTTTTTAAATTAATGTCCAGCAAGGCCTGTTAATTTATAGGTAGCTAAGCACTAAACTTGCAACTAGATTGGCTGGGGTTAGGAAAATTGAGATAGCAGTGAACAAGGCAGTCATCTGGTATTTTTAGTGTTGTTCAGAAAACTGTGAAAGAACAAAGGTCACGTGAGAAGAAATCCTTATTATATTCCTTTTGCATTCAAAGCACGTATCATAAATTTTTGCTTGAACAAATGATACTTGTGTGATCTGCCTTGCAAAGGCAGGGGCATGTGGACCTGAACCCGATACAAAGAAGTAAGAAAGAACCCACTTAAAAACAAAACACGGGAGTCAACTCCCTAAGTCAGACCAGGGTGAAGCTTTGGACAACTGCTTCTGTCCTTGTCCTATTCTTCCCTTTCCTGCCCTGAAAGTAAGGGGGTGGACCAGATAAAGAGTTGGCCCCTTGGGTTGCTTTTGATTTAGACAGCCTCAGTGTAGCCCACTGTTAGGGTACTTTAGAGGTTTAATATGCTTTGCATGCTATTGAATGGAACAACTAATTTTCATTAGAGTCTGCCCAGCAGTCTCTAGCTGCAATTTAAATTTTTTGGGGGGAGATGTCCCTTTCTTCCAGGGGAGAACTAGGGGATGGAAGATCAAGCTGGACAAATTCAGATCAGCTGTTAGGTGAAAAATTGGCAGAACATTGCTCAAAGAGTATATATTAGGTTAGGTGTCTTTCTAAAAATCCATGTTGATCCTAAGCAGATGCTGTGGATTTGGTGCAGAAACTACTGTGTCTGTGGTTTTCTTGCACAGGTGATTCAAACATTGAATCAAATAATCATAACTGTAAATAAAAAAAATTTAAATGATTGTTTGAAATTCTGGTGAATGTAAATGACAGATGAATGAGACTTTGGGTTGGTGTGTGGGTTTAGCTTTGTTCTGCATCATTTATTACTGAATTGCATGGTCGAGGTTGTGAAATTGGTTTTATTCTAGAAAGCAAAATATTTTCCTAAATGAGGACTTGTTTGGTGAGTTGACTACAGAAGGCAGGGTGAATGAAATACTCCTTTAAACCTGGAATGTATTTGTTTGTGTTGCAGCTTTCCTTTTCTCCTACCACACCCATGAGCAGCCATATCAGAGTGCTGGCCCTGCTCATAGCCATGCTCCTGTCCTGCTGTGGATTAGCAGTTGTCTGTGGAGTTGTTGGCTACACCCATGGCATGCACACCTTGGCTTTCATGGCAGCAGAGGTGAGACTTCCTGCATACATGTTGTGGTTTCTGCTTTGCCTTTCACCCCTCACTCGGGGGTATCCTGGGACACGGTGGATTTTCTTTTAGTTCCTGTAAGGAAAAAACTTTGAAGGCATAAACAAGCCCTCCCCTGTTTTGCAGCAGTTGCCGGATCGGTGTATTTTCTCTTTAGCCTTTAAGCCTGAAAAAAATCTTTGTCTGAAAAAGAGAATGAGAGGATAAACCTGCAAAATGATGCTGAAATCAAATGACAGCTTATGAAAAAATAATGGTTGTGCTTCATGAGCATTGCAAGAACGGTTCATTGAAGTGGCACCAGAGAGAGGGGGAGAGTGTGTGTGAAAGTGTAATGTGCACTTCAGCCTCTTTCTCTGAGGCTGTATTTTCTGTTTCATTTCTCCCCAAAAGGAATGAGAATCTTTAAGGCATACACTTGGAATTTGCCTCTGTTTGTGTAACGAGTTGTGCCTCAGCTGAGATGAACAAGCATGTTTGAGCACTCCTGAACCCTTTGCACTGTAGAGTAAACATCAGTATGTTTGTGGATTGAACATTAGCATGGGTTTGATCCTGTGGTGGGTTGTTGCTCCCTGCCTGAGGAAGTGATAATCTTAAACAAAGGAGATGAATCCTGTATAATTGCAAGTATGTTGTGTTAGCACATCCTTGGTTCAGATAATAAGTAGAATGTATGATTTATTTTTCTTCTCCTATTTCAAATTTACACTTGGAGTTAAGGAGGAGGAAAGAAAACAGTTTGCTGACAGTAGGAGAATATGATGCTGATCACAGCACGGTTCAGTTATTTAATATGTCACTTTATTTTTCTCTAAATATGAGAATGTGCAAGACCAGATTTGTAACTACACAGAGGAAGGGTGTTGAAGAATGGCTGGTGTCTGTCATAGGTGGGGTCTTGTTGGTGTCGTGTCTCTTATCTTGGCTTGGCAGAAGGATGTATCAGCCTCACACCAGCTCGAGGTAGGTTTATCAGGGAGTGTTCTGGTGCCTGAGTGGTGCCTCCTTAGCACTGCACCGTGTGCTAGGGAAGTGTTTGGGTAGCAGGATGGGCCCAGCTGTTCATGTCACTGGGAGCTGTTCTGTCTGCTGCCTCCTGAAGGAGTGGCTCAGTCAGTGCCAGAGCAGGGGACCAGCCAAGCCATGAGTCCCTGCAGCCTGCGGTGCTGCCAGTGGGCAGGGAGGAACCGTGTGGGAAATGTGCAGGTACGGCTCTCCTAGCCTTGCTTGTAGCCACTGCTGTTGGAGCATGTTCCTAAGCTGAGAGCTGCACCAGCCCACGGAGTTTGATAGTCCCAGATGTACTCTGAAAAGTTGTCTGATCGTTTATTGAACTCATTTATACGTCACCCTCTGTAGTATCCAAAGGCAACAAATTCCACGTTTACTTGGCTTTGTGTACACAAGAGAACTCTTTTAGTTCTGATAATCACAGAGTGGTTTGGGTTGGAAGGGACCTTGAAGATCATCTAGTTCCAAGCCTGTTGCCGTGGGCAGGGAATAATGTCCCCTAGCTATCATCTAATACATCTGTGGTGAAAATCTGCAAAGAATTACTCTTCATACTACTTGTGATTTTATCGTCCTTTCTTCTATTCCCCTCCTGACTTCCTAAGCAAAAGAATTCTGGTCTGTTTAATCTTTCCTCATAAGAAATTATATAATATCTTCCCCTTTTTTGAATGTTTTAAATATTCCCTACATGGATTCAGTGACCATGAGTAGTTTCCTTGATTTTAATAGCCAGCACTCATGTGAGTGGAATAATACATTTTAGGTTTCTTTCTGTGCAGGGACTGGCAGTGACACTCATGGCAGCCCTCAAGCTCTCAGCAAAAAGCATTAAATCTTCCACACTGAAATGTTTTCCTGGTGGTGGCTTCTGTGATGCTGCTCGAGAGGGGCCCTGCCAAGTGTATTCCATTAGTGTAAATGAATTACATTAAGTTACGTTAAGCTATTAATCTCTTTTCTGACTCTGCAAACATCAATTTAGGTTTTTGCCTCGGGGTTTTCAATAAAGCAGTATGGATGTTTTTCTTGTGTTTTAGGTAGACTTCCCCTTGTTCTCTGTTGTTTGTCAGCGTTTTCTTTACTGCAGAGGGTGGATGTGGAGTGTGCAAATGCCCAGAGAAAGTTGAATAAGGACTGTCTGTATTTTTGAGTAAACATTTATGTCTTTTTGCCTTAATATTCAGTGTTTGAGAATTATAGTATAGCAAGCAATGTCCAGTCAGTCTATCTTTGCACCTTATTTATTGTAAGAAAGAATTACTCCATTCCTGTAGCAGCCATCCTCTGCTCCTGTTTGATACATCTCAGTTAAGGCTGTGTAATGATAGTGATATTCAAGTCTTAGGGTTGTACCTTATGGATAATAGTGTATTTTCCTGTACAGCTTCTCATTCCACATCCCTTCTCGTTGGGTTGAGTGTCTGCAGCCTCATGTGCATGATTAGCATGTGCCAGTGCCACGGAGTGCCCGGGGGATAAGCTGTGCATTTTGGGCAGAGCAAGAGCTCTCAAAGTGTTGGAACTGAAAATGGCCTGCTATACACTTGGAACCTCAGGTCACAGAGCTGTGTGACTTGTGATGCAGTGTTGTACTTTCTGCAAAGCACCTCTCGTGTTGGAATGCTGGAATGCATTTCTGGGAGCAGCAGAGGAACCAGGGGCTGGTGCCTTCACCAAATGTGCCCTGGCTTGTCCTTTCCATTCTGATGCTCCTGCTGCCTCAGCACTGACCACTACCAATCATGTCTTGGCAGCATTAACATCTTAAAAATTGCAAAGACTAGACCCTTCAGATTTCTACCTGACAGATGTCTTCCTTCTTGGAGACTTCATGCCACCTGTACTGGTTTTGCCAGAGATTTGTGCTCAGTGTCATACCCATCCAGCAGCTCAGGTAACCTTTGTGTTTCACCGCTTACAGGGTTAGCATTGGGACGTATTTACTTTTCCTCTGTGGTCTGCCCAAAGTTTCTCTGTAGTTATAAAACGTTGTGTCAACCCCACCTCGTCTCTTCCTGGTACTCTCATGCAGGACAACAGGAGACAGAAGAGAGGGTCTTGTAACATGCCTTGTGGGAGCAGCTAATGTGCTAATTTAACTTCGTTGTGAAAGGTGCAGTGATGAGAACAGCACACTGGGCTAGGTGACTTGCAGTTACCTTCTTGGCTTCTTTTGTGGTGTTTGAATGATGTGCGTACATTATCCTGAAGCTTTTATTTGACTAAAAGATTGCACTGGTGTTTAAGTAGTCACAGGAACATTTATTTTAAGGCCAGCTAGTAAACAGTTGGCAGACGTCGGGTTTTACAAAGGGTTAAATACGTATAGTAGCATTTAAAAAATGCTTTTTACAGATGGAAAAAAAATGATTCGAACCGACTGGTTTATTGCTATGTTGGGAAGTTAGTGGTTTTGATAGTTCTTCTGCACTGTTTGTAGTACTTACGCTGAAGGCATGCCATCAGACCAGTTTTAAAGAAGTGATTTCAGGTGCTCATTGTAAATCCCCTGCATCTCAGTGCCACTTGGCCCCTGCAAACTACAAGGTGGTGTGGGCAGCCTCTGAGGGGGTAAATCCTGTCCTGTTTTTTAACACTTGAGGGTAGGATGAAGGGATGGAGTGCTGTGGGCTTGATGGGTTAGAGAGAGGTGATGGGGCCTTGTTTCTTAGATGGTAAGAGCCCAGGGAAACCTGGTTAGGTATTCTGGAAACAGTTCTTTCTGGTGACTTGTCTTTACGCTCCTGATCTTACACTTTCTGATATATTCATGTTTTTTTCTCTGTACTTGGCCTAGAGAGGTAAGTATGATTAAAGAGAGAAGTTACTTTAGCAGCGTTTACATCTCAGCAAAGAGGGGAAATTATTTGAAAGTTCTTCCGTGGTCTTCCTCAAATTCCTGGTATTATTCAGTTTCAGGGTTTTTTTTTTTTAGAAGTGGGATGAGTAGAGGTAGTTGGGATTGTGGTCTCAACAATTCCTGCATGATAATAATTGAAAAAGGTAATGTGTCCTGTGCACTGGGGGAAAAGTGACCCTTAACAACTGTAACACTAGTGGCTGCTCTAATAGCATTGTGTGATTGGGAACAATTTCTTTCATATTTATTTATAAGCTTCGTGTTTGTCGCAGGTATATTGTGCACACAGTCATCTGTAGTGACCACTGGTTCACAGGAACTTGTTCAGCTGCAATAAATGCGTTTTATCTTTTATCCCTTGAGCTCCTGCATCTGAACCACTGTCCCTGCCAGAATATTGTTAACATGTGTGTATTTTTTTTTCCCCACTTTGCAGTCTCTGCTCGTGACAGTCAGAACTGCTCACGTGATTTTACGGTGAGTAGCTTGTGTTTTACAGGATGGCATGTTGGTGTAAGAGCTGCATGTAATGACCCTGTTGAATTGCAAACACGTGTTTGGAGATTGAGAGTAGCCCTGAGAAGAAAGACTGGAGGGTGTTGGTGCATGAGAAGCTTGACGTGACCCAGTGATGTGTGTTTGCAGAACGTTCACTGGCATCCTGGGGTGGATCCCCAGCTGTGTGGGCAGCAGGGCAAGGGAAGGGATTCTGCCCCTCTGCTCCCCTCGTGAGGCCCCACCTGCAGTGCTGCCCCCAGCTCTGGGGTCCCCAGCATGAGAAGGTCCCCAAGCATGGAGCGAGTCCAGAGGAGGCCATAAAGGTTCTCAGAGGGCTGGAGCACCTCTGCCATGGAGACAGGCCGAGAGAGGTGGCCTTGTTCAGCTTGGGGAAGAGAAGGCTCTGGGGAGACTCTGGAATCCCTTCCAGTACCTAAAGGAGCTCCAAGAGAACTGGAGAGGGACTTTGGACAAGGTCATGGAATGATAGGGCAAGGGGGAATGGCTTCAAGCTGACAGCAGGCAGGGTTAGATTAGATTAGGAAAAAGCCTTCCCTGTGAGGGTGGTGAGTCACTGGCACAGGTTGCCCAGAGAAGCTGTGACTGTCCCATCCCTGGAGGTGCTCAAGTCCAGGCTAGCTGGGGCTTTGAGCAACCTGGTCTTGGAAGGCGTCCCTGCCCATGGCAGGGGATTTGGAACAAGATGAGCTTCAAGATCCCTTCCAACCCAAATCATTGTGGAATTTTCTGAGATGGGCAAAGAATCTGTTTCCAGAACTTGTTTGAAAAATGGGTAAAATAGTTTAAATTATAGAGATGCTATTTAACAAAAGAGATAGAGTAATGTTAATTTCCCCACTCTTGCAGATATGTGGTTCATCTCTGGGATCTCAACCATGAAGGAACATGGGAGGGCAAAGGCACTTATGTCTACTACACAGATTTTGTCATGGAGCTAACCTTGCTTTCCCTGGACTTGATGCATCATATTCATATGCTGGTATGAAATACTTTAAATAGAGGGTATTTGGTATACTTATTTTGCTTATTTTTTTTGCTTAGCTTATTTTAGAAACCAGATATTACAGAAAAGTTACTTAAATAGAAATAAAAACATAGTGGGGGGGCTTCCGGCATTCTTTCCTCCTGTGTAATTGGAATCATCACAAATAACTTTGTTATGGAGTATTAACTACTGTGTAATTACCTGTTTAATAGGTGTTTAATTAGATTTTTTTATTGAGTGATACCAGACTGAATTATTTTCCTTGGCAGCAGGGGATGCTAAGCTGGACAGGACTGAATACAGTTTATCCTCATTAGAAATGCTGTGCTGCCAAAGGTGTATCTGGGGAGGTGATGAGCAGTAACACCTGTGAACATGTGGGTTAGTCTGAACGGAGTCAGCGAGAGACGAATCCTTCAGCGCTGGTTTCTCGGTTTCTTTTTCCCTTTGAGACCCGATGCAGCTTGATGTTCCCCCTGCTGTTTGTTTCTCAGCAGTGCTCTGTTTCTCCCCCAAGCTCTTTGGCAATATCTGGTTGTCGATGGCGAGCCTGGTGATCTTCATGCAGCTGCGGTACCTGTTCCACGAGGTCCAGCGAAGGATCCGGCGGCACAAGAACTACCTGCGTGTGGTCGGAAACATGGAAGCGAGGTGAGCCTCTGAGTTGAAGTCCTTGGTGCAGATGTAGGAGGGAGGGTCCCGACAAAGAAGCTGGGATTCTTTCACTTTCCTTTGCCACACAGTGGTGTGGGGTAAGCTGGAGAGGCACAGTCTTGCAAACCCGACTCTGGAGTCTTCGCACCTAGAGTGTTTTTAACCATTTTATTTGTTACAGGGGACACTTGCTGGTTTTAGCAGATACGTAGGATTGACTTTTATAATGGCAGTATTACTGCTAATGTGTTAACTGGCAACAAGGGAACTCCCCTGTCCAGTATTTCTTCTCCTGTATTCCCTTGTATAGTACCCTGGTGGGGCAACACAAGCTCTGCTGCGCTCTGCCTGTTTCAGGTGTCAGATCTTGGCTTTGGCTGTGCTAGAAATAAATGCTCTTAATTTCATTAGGCCGTACTGTTCAGTTACTGCCTGAAATGAAATTAAAATATTAATTAAAACTTGCCTAGCTTTACCTGTGTATTTGTTAAACCTGAAGCCAACTCTGAACAGGCTCTGTACCCGTAGTGGAGCTGAGAGCACCTTGGCATTACTTTAATCCATCCCCTGTAGTGAAGCAACATGGAGAAACTGTGAGGCCTGCTAAAACCTAGTATTGTGCCAGATACTAGTGCACCTCTGATCCAGTGTTTTCATTATTTGGCTATGCCCTTAAAAATTTTAAGAGCATCAGGTAGTTTTACTCTTTCTGTACATCACTGTACTGTTTTCATTTTGGACCTCCGTGGGTTTGA
Organism: Cephalopterus ornatus; assembly: GCA_013396775.1. Classification (NCBI taxonomy): domain Eukaryota; kingdom Metazoa; phylum Chordata; class Aves; order Passeriformes; family Cotingidae; genus Cephalopterus; species Cephalopterus ornatus. The sequence goes on from VZRE01001865.1 coordinate 71,276, forward strand.
TTAACTCTGAAGCCTGCTGCTGTAGTCCAGATGGAGAAGGCTGGCTTGTCTAGAAATTCCTGCAGTTTGCTTTGTGAATAGTCATTTAATGGCTGTGATATCAAGTTTAAGAGCTGCATAATAAAGCTCATCCACAATGCATTGCTTCTTTTTCAGCAAGATGCAGCCACTAGGCTCCTTTGAGCTGCTCACAAAGCTGTTTAAATTGCATGTGTCCCAGACTTCTTGTCTGAGCGACTGGATGTGTTTTGGTCATTCTGATTGTGCTGGAAGAACCACATTCCAGCTTGCTTCTGAAGCTGCCAGTGGCAGTGAGCTCCCTGCCTTTGTGTGGTTGTTCCTCGGGTGTATTCCACACCAGCAGTGCTATGAAATGTTGTTACACACTCATTTCTATATTGGCTGTGCTTGGCTACTGTGAGGTAACTGCTTACATGGCACTGTAGCTTAGAAGAAAAGGAAGAAAAATCAAGACAAATGGGGGTGGCAAAATCTGAGGCCAAAATTAGTCAGACCGTAAATGCTTATGATCCCAAGAAGACATCTTAATGGGTACAGCTATTAAAACTCATTTAGAAAAATGACATAACCCAAATCTATACAGATTATAACTTGAGGATCTCAACCTAATGATCATATAATTATCTCATGGAAGGTGCTAAGTCAAAGCTTTTTGCACTTAGGATGTATGAGGAGATGTGCAAAAAAAATGTGCTTGCAAAAGGCACGGGAGGGAAGTGTGTTTGTGTGTGTTCCTTTGCAGTGTGCCTCTGAGTTACCAAAAAACCAGCAAACCTGCTGGCACAGCTCTTCTGAGGAAAAGTTAACGTGGAGCAGCAGATTTCCTCAGGGCTGGGTTCTCCAGAGGGGAGGCCGGGCTGAGCTGGTCTAGCCATAACTTACATCTCTTCCTTTTTCTTCCCTGTAGGTTTGCAGTCGCAACCCCAGAGGAGCTGGCAGTGAACAACGACGACTGTGCCATTTGCTGGGACTCCATGCAGTCCGCCCGTAAGCTGCCGTGTGGCCACCTCTTCCACAAGTACGTGTGGCTCAGGGGCTGCACCCCACGGGGAAGGGCAGGGACAGATGGGCACGGCTGAAATGTGTGGTGCCATGACAAGTAAGGCACTGCCAGCAGAGCTGGGGTGTTTGCTGCCTGGGCCCTCTTGGTCTGCTTCTAATAACAAAATCCAAGTCCTCTCCATGCCAGTCATTTTTGTGTTGGAGTTGTCTCACCTGCTGCATTTTTTCCCACCAAACCTGAGGGTGTGCACCTGGCCAGCTAATGGGTATGTGGTGGGGAGTTTCTCAATGGCAAGTCTGTAGGTTTCTCGTCCATGAGGGTGTGTTGATTTTCAGGTGAAGAAGAAAAACTTTGAGTTAAATCCTTAAGTACCTTTCAGATATCCGCTTTAAAGAGAAAACGGGGAGTATTTTTAAATAGTGCATCCTTGCACGGTGTTGAGTCCCCGGGGACAGCTGTGGAGGCCAGGTCTGGTTCTGTGGTTTCATGGGGGGATGAGTCCATCAGGGCTATAAATGAGGTTAACCAGGTGAGCTGAAGTGGTCCCTAAGCACCTCGTAGTTGGAACTGGGAAGCTCTTGGCCAAAGGATCTCTCTGTGTACTGCTTCTTACACTCATTCAGTAGTGAATAGTAGCAGATGCTTGAGGAGACAGTGTGCTGAGGTAGATGTGGCTTTTCTTGGATGCTCTGTAGCAGTGCTTACACTTTCATGCTTGTGCCTAAAAATGAAAGGAGGTGCAGGGATTGAATCTGGCGTTTCTGAAGTGTCACATGATGAATGTGCACGGTCAGTTAAACTGTCCCTGGGGTGTTACCTTCTGCAAATAGCTTTTTACTTTTCTGGTAACTGTCAAACCAGAGGTTGTAATCTTCATGCTAATTTGTTGTCATTTATGACAAACCTTGCCATAAATATTTATCTGTGTTCCAAGAAGTCTCTAATGAGATAATGTGCCGCTGTAGCAGAAACTCCTCTTCCAGTGCTACTGAATCATGTGAATATTTAATCACCTGCTGAGCACTTGAGAAGCCCAGGGTCTTCTCTTCAGAAAGTCATTTTCTCTGTATTTAAAAGGATCCTTTTGTATTTTTTTCTGAAGCAGTTACAGCTCTGAAGCAGTTTTTTCTGAAGCAAGTTACACTCCTTGGTGCTTTTAGGGAGGCAACACATTACAGTGGATGACTTATGCTTGCATATAAAACCAGATGTAACTACTAACCCTATTTACAACCTGAGAGTGGTTTCTCTTCTCATAAAAGCCTGATGATTTTGCCAACAGGCTGAACATGGTGTCCATTCTCAGTCATGTGGGATTTTTTTTTTTTCATCATTTGTTTGGAGTGGAAGAGAAGGTGGCAGGGAAGATTCACATTGCTGAGATCAACCCTGTGCCTAAAAATAAAAGAAATTTAATGGAAGTAGGTGTCTGAATCTTTTAGGTTCTGTAGAAGCTCTCTCCTGTGATCTGTGCCTTTATTTTGTTTGCAAGTATACAATTTGGGGAACAGGTTTATTTGCCCCTTTTGTATGTCTTTACCTTTCTAAAGTGGTTTAAGAGCTTCTGCTGGAAACCCCCCACCCTACAAGCGTGAAGTATGTGTCATGAGAAGCGTTCAGTGCTGTGAAATTCACAGAATTCTTCCACACTGAAAATGAGGTTTAACTTGAACAAATACTGCAATTGGGTCATATTGGTCTGAATCAAAAAGTATGCACAGCTTTGGGTGTTTCAACCTTCGTTTCACACACTTCTCACTTTCTTCAGGACAAAAAATGTTCAGAATGAACATTTGTTTGTAATGGCACAGAATTGTTAGTATTAATAAATCTGTTTTGAGAGTTTCTGGAGTGTTACTGACTTTAGTGGTTTGGGTATTGATATTTTGAAAAGGTATTTGAAAACATTCGAGGTGCCATTGCCCCATCACAGGCAGAACCGCAATGGAAATGTGTCAGTATTAGTTACTTGTGTGTCCAGTTGGTTTTTGTCTTTTTCTGTTGGAGATGGTGAGAGAAGAGAAATGCTTTGTTTTCCCTTCCAGACAAAACTTGCTTGTTCTGAGCTAGAGGGACAACAAACTTGGAGAGTGTTTTAATTTTGTGATGATAAATCTGCATGCATTTTTATCAGAAGTGAACACTTGAATATTTCCAGCTGAAAGGAATAAGAAACCTATGCCAGAGTCATCAAGGGTATCTCAGAGCAGTCCACGTGTGGATGTTGTGTACAGAATATGCTACAGCTGCTTGATGTACTCATGATAGTGGTGTCTTAGAAAAACGCTGCGAGCTCACCCTAATATTCCTGTTTTCCTGTCAGCTCGTGCCTGCGGTCCTGGCTGGAACAAGATACATCCTGTCCCACCTGCAGAATGTCTCTTAATATCACTGACAGCCATCACGTGAGGGAGGATCACCAAAGGGAAAATCTGGATGAGAACCTGGTCCCCGTGGCAGCAGCAGAAGGCAGACCACGCCTGAACCAGCACAATCACTTCTTCCACTTCGATGGTGAGCTGAGCATGTTTGGCATCCTCTGCTTTTCCCCAGATAAACAAAGGGAGCAGCCTTCTGTCAAGGGAATTCTCTACGTGCTTCAGTTGAAACTCAAACCATGCTCTGCTGGTGTTTGTCAAATGCCTGTGTGTTTCTTACAGCTCTTTTCAAGAGCTCAGATATGTGTCTCTCAGGTTGTCCAGAGCTGTGGAGATTTCTTGAAAGATTTAGTACACTCCCGTTTTCAGGGTTTGTTGTGGTTAACATCTTCAATACTGGCATTTATTCATTGTGTGCCATGTTGACAAGCAGAATGGGAAATTCATGTGTCTTTTTTTGTTACCATGTGGTGGTTAACCAGTGGCAGTCAAAGAGGGGAAAAAAACCCTTCTGGGGTGCAGTCTAAAAGTTGGTCTTTCCCCTACCCCCTGGCTAATGTCTGGTTGTCAGAAGTCCATTTGCCACTTGGTTAGGTGCAGAAGGTTAGTCTTGGAAGCAATCGTGTTTTACATGTTTGTTTTTTTAGTGGTCTGTTATAAGTGCTCACAAAGCAGATGTGATTTCAGACCATGATAAGTTCTGTGTACGCAGACAACTTGTTTAGAAAAAACAGTTTCCCTTGCTTGTCTTCCAGATTTTTTATAGTTTTGGTGTCAGTGTGTGCTTGTGTTCCACCGCTGCCCAGGTTTTGATGGCAGTCTCATAGGTTTCAGTACTGCCAATACTCGGGTTTGGGCTCTGCTCTCCTGGAGCTCCCATGAGGTGCCTGAGATCCTGCAAACTCACACAGTGACCTGTTCTTAGTCTCTGCTCGTTTTGCAACCTTTGGAGTTTGTGGGAGGAGAATAATGGGCAGAGAAGGGTCAGACATTTCTAGGTACACTGAACTTGGCTGATAGCTTCTGCGCGGCTTCCACTTTTTTTGGGGTGCTTTAGGTCTCCAAAGGACATTTCTATTTAGAATGACACTGTATTTTTGATGGTTGTCCTCCCCAGTGCTCTCTTGTGGCTTGGAGACCCGCAGAATTACCATGGAGATAGAAGGAGCAGTGGCACAGAGCAAAGCCTGAGTTAATTTAAATGGCAGTGCAGAAGGAGGGAGCCAGCCCTGTGCCCTACTCTGTTGAGCTGAAGCACACAATTGCAGCAGTCACTTTGTTCAGTTACTCTATGTCCTTTTGAAGTAATATTTTATCAGTGATGACCCATTTTGGGACCAGATTCAGATTGTTTAGAAGGTGTCCTGTTTTTAGTAAATTTGCTGGAGTTATTCATGTATTCCAGAACTGAATTTGACTCTGGATTATTCTAATTTTCACTGTAATGGGAACATTAAAAGAAGAAAACAAGGATGTGTTTTTTTGATCCTCTTCCAGCCCTCAGATTGTTAAACCACTATGAGAGTGTGTTTGAGCAGAGTATTGGCAGTCACTGATTTACTCCAGCCGTCTCCCGTGTTTGGGAGGCCTTAGGGATGGACCGTGCTGCAGAACTCCCTGTGTGCACCTGGTAGAATGTGAAGAGTTATGTTCAATACACGTAGGACTTCACCTGCTGAGAATCTCATGTTCTTTTTTGACTTACCCTCAGGCTCCCGAATTGCCAGCTGGCTGCCCAGTTTTTCCGTAGAAGTGATGCACACCACAAACATCCTTGGAATTGCACAGGCCAGCAACTCCCAGCTCAATGTTATGGTAAGACTGCTTTAATAGCTTGCACCTCAGCCTTCCTGTTGGTGTTGTTTTGGGGGAAGGGTTACGTGGAGATAGAGAACAAAGGGGAAGGAAGTCAGAACAGGGGTTAGACACTACATGAAAGCTGTTTTTCTGAGAGAAGCTTTATTTTAGTGAAGTTAGGGCTATATTGGGGTTCAAATGTGACAGCATAAAAGAACAGGTCTGGAGGTAGGTGAATGAGGGGGAAGAATGACATGTACTTCCTGTATAGTTAGGCGGACTTTTTTCAGCTTGCTTAGTGCGACTTCTTTAACTCTTCCTCAGTACCTCACTCATAACTTGCAGTACCAAGAAGTGTGAGTCTGTAACCAGAGAATTTAGCTGTTGGTCATGTAGTAACTGATCCAACCCATTCTATAGCTTTGGATTTTTTTCTTTCTAATCTTTAATAGCACTAAGCTCCCCGACAGCTGTTCCTCTGAGTGTCTTGTCAGTGTGAGGTGGGGCTCTCCAGCACCCTCAGCTCTTGCTGATTCATGGTGATGACAGAAGTGTGGAGGATGAACTCCCAGGTCTGTTAAATTCATCCACGAACACTAATGCAGTACAAAAAGAGAAGGATGTGGCCTCATGAAACACAGTTACTTCATTTCCTTTGAGCAGTGCTGTTTCCTCCGAGTTCTTCAAGCTCCAGCTGTGTGCTAGAGCATGCTAATAAATGTTCAGTGAGGTGCCTCATGGAAGTGGTGGAATTGTCTGCATATGAGGTCTCTCCCATGGCCTTCACCACTGTTTAGGCCTCAACAGGGTGAGGCCATGATTTTTAGGGGTTTGAGGCAGGGCAGGCAGGGAGCATTAAGGTGTGTTGACAGATGACTTATTAGTTAAATATGCAGGAGCTCTCCATCTGAGGTCAGTTTGGTTTTCGTTTTTCTGGACACAGTGGCACAAATGGGCTTCTGTTAAGGATGAGTAATGATTTCTTGGGATTGTGTATTATGAAAAGTACAGTAACAAATTAAAATGGCTGTTTTAATGGAAAGGCTCAGGTTAGCAAATTATTAAAGTGTTATACATTTTTAATAGAAAATAAGTGAAATTCTCCTTTGTGTTTCTGAACAAAAATCTAGGGAAGTATTTTGAGGGGAAGGCCAGAGGCTGAAATGCTAAATCAGTTGTTTTGGTCACAAGTTAGTACAATGGAGAGTTAGGTTTGCAGTAGTTGCTTGTGTTGGAACTCACTGTCAGCTGATGCACAGTTTTTGCTTTGCTCTCAAAACTCCTTCCACCCTTCTTTTCTTATTGTTCTCATTTCCCTGTCTCACATGAATTTGGGCATTAGTGAAAATAGAGATTTTAATATTTAATGAAATCTAGCTGTTGGATTCTAAAAGCATATTGTTTGTCTGCCCTCTTTCTTTTATCTATTTAATTTGGATATTATTTAACTAACTTGAAATTCAATAATAACAGTTTCCTGACAACTAGGTTTAATTTACTTGAGCTTTCAGATACTATTAAACTGGTTTGTAGGCAGGGTGGCTGGAGAGAGTGGGTTATTAAAACTTGCTCCTCTTGTCCGTACCAGTACCATCTTGGAAGCTGTCTGGCACAAAGAAAAAATTCTTCCCAGTGTTGTTTTAACTTTCAGTCACTCGTGAATGTTATACAGATTGTTATTAAAAAGGCTGTCATAAAAAAAAGGGTTGGGAGACTTTTGAAGCCTTTGTGCATCTACAAACACTGTTCAGGCCCTTAAACTTTCAGGGCCGTGTGGTGTCTCCATAGGAGTTGCATTCTGCTGTTGACTCCAGTGAAGTCACTGCCAGCGTGGGTTTTCTTTCTCTTTCCTTTCTGTGTGTGGGTTACCACATCAGAAGCTGCATCTCTGAGATGATAACATTTTTAATATCTTTCTTTTGACGTATTTATCAACTTTTATTTCCTGTTGATATTGACTGTATAAACCTTGCTTTCTCCAGGCCCATCAGATCCAGGAGATGTTCCCTCAGGTTCCTTATCACTTAGTTCTGCAGGACCTGCAGTTAACTCGCTCTGTGGAGATCACCACTGACAACATCCTGGAAGGGCGCATCCAGGTGCCTTTCCCTACTCAGGTAACTCAGAACACTGGGCACTTAAAATGACTTTCTTACTTACCACAGCACTGAGCCTGCTCATGATGAGTGAGGGCAATGATGTAAGGTGGAGCACTGGATTTCTTTTTCCCTTTGTTTAAATCTCTGTAAATGCAGTGTCTTCAGTCATGTGCCAAAAATATATTGAAAATGTCCTAGCTAGACTAGAGACAAATATTTGCTCAGCTAAAGCAGCTCTTCCTGGTCTCTCCTGTGCAGAGCCTTTAGAACATTTCCAGTTGATTTCTCTGCTGACAGATAATTGAATTGTACCACTTAGGAAGGTTTTCTGCAAAGAAAGTAGTCGGCAAAATGATGCCTTGTTGTTAATTAGTGCTAGCAGATTTCAGTAAAGCAGTCTGGGGACAACGTTTCTGTTAATAAGAATATTGAATTCTAGTCCTGGGCACATCAGATAGTACTGTTATCTGGAGTCTGCCTGTGGGGAAGCAGAGAGATTTCTCTTTCAACACAGAGCATTCTGTTTATTGCTAACTTACCTGTTTCTAAATTGAACATAACGCCTGACGGTGCAGAGGGCAAAGTTTGAATGTGTTCAAAGGACTCCGTTTTGTTTGCCATTTCACACACTGTATTAAAGCCATGATGTTTGCATTTCAGCGTGCAGATAGCATGAGGCCTGCACTGAACAACGCTGTGGAACGGCACAGTACTGATCAGGAGGATGCTGGAACTGCCACACAGGTAATTCGGCATAAAAATGGGCAAAAAGCACCACTAGAAGCTGCAGGGACTAGTAGGTGCCTTTGGCTCCATATGAGCTCAGGTTGGTGTCAGCCCTTCCTTGCATTTCACCCCAGGGCAAGTAAGGTTCAGGTTGGGCAAGTAAGCCAGACTGGTGCCCCTGTAAAGGATTATCTGGGAGCTTTTCTTTTCCCTTCCTGAGGGAAAGTGCTCTCAAGTGATACAAAGGACACAAGATCACGTCTCTGTTCACATCTGGTCAGCCCATGCCCATCGGTGGAGTACAAGGAGGAGGATGCTTTGCTCTTCCCCTTCTTCCCATTCTGTACACCTCCAGACACTTCCATTAAAATGAAAAGTATTTCTCCTCTGGGTGTAAGAATTCTTCTGGAGGAAGCGCTTTAAGACATGGGAATCTTTGGTAGGAATGGAGTGAGATACGAACAGGATCAAGATATAACAGCCCTTTTACATAGAAAGCACAATAAGGGGTTTTGCTGTTCCTCACTAAATGCTTTATTAAGCAGCATGTGCTTGCTCAAGTGTGGCAGGAGAAAAAAATTACCCTGTGAGTAGACTAAGGTCTTGTTCCACTTTTGTTTTCCCTAACTGTAGTAGCAACATCCTGAGTGTTTTTGTTTTATAGACCTCCCTTTCTGCTGGCTTAGAGAGTGAATTTGTGAGGTGTGTGACTTTCTGCCTCTGCAGCCTTGAGTGACCTGAAGCCAACCTGAACTGCGGCAGTTCCCTTGTTAGCAGGTTGCAAGACAGAAAAAAACTTGAATTCGTTTGATTATGCAGTTGAGGCTAAGGAAGAGGTGGTGGGGATTGGTACAGTTATTTGGTAAGAGCCTGGGGTAGAAGGCACAGAACTGCAGGAATGAAAATCTTGATCTGCATCTGGTAATTCTTAACTTTTTGGGCATTTGCCCTGCTCTTTAATGAGCAAAACCTCTCTTTCTACAAATGGTATGTAACTAGTTATCCTTAGCTTGGTACTGGCTTCAAATCTCGCTTGGAATGATGGTGTTGCTGTTCATCTTTCTTCCTTGCTGCTCAGCACTACCTGTGACTCTGTCTTTCCTTCTACAGAACCTGATAAATCTGGGCGTGGTGTTCCCATGTCACAGGACTGAGCACACGCTCTGAGTGAGAGACACCTCTTTGCTCTGCTCTGCTGCTGAGCACTCTGCTCAGGTGATGTGCTCAGCCTGCAGCAAATGGTGCTTTGGGTGGAGACCTGAGTTTTGTTTTGTGGGATAGCACAGAGGTGGCCTGGAGCAGGGGAACAGCTGTGAGTGTCCCACAGCGGAGTGGGGCTGCTGCTGGCTGCCTGTGGGCTCTGAATGGGTTTTCCTGGATGGATATTTACTGTGCCAAATGGGAATCATAGACACAGGCCGAAGTGGGGGACCGAGACTGCCATGCACAGAGAGGAACGTGCTTCTGGGTGGCGTGAGAAGGCTGGAGGGTGCTGCTGTGCTCCTGCTCTGTGCATTTACTGGTAGCTTAGGCTGCCTGCAGACGAGTGCTCGCCCTTGTTCCAGAGCTCAGAGTTCTACCAGGGAGTCAGGCTTGCATCCTTGCTATTGAGGCTATTTCTGTTGTGGAGAGGAGACTTAGGAGCCTAGGGGCATCCTTCCTCTGGGAAACTCCTGTCACTTTGGTGTCCCTTTGATTTTGATTTCAATTTGTAACCAAGTACCTGGTGTAGCAGAGATGTTCTCTTTCTGCTTGCCAGAAGAATCTGTAGCTGTATTGAGTGAAACACTTGTCTGTGAGGAAAGGGCTGGCAGCAAACAGGATACTTCAGCAGGGTGCACTGGATTTTTGAGAAGCTTTTTAAAGGCAAATGGGAAGGGACATAAGAAGCCACCATCACCTCCTTTGGGAGAGACTTGAATTTCAAAACTGTGGGTAGATAAGCTTCACACTTTATGACACAGTCTCCAGGAGAGACCGTGGAAACCCCAGTTGCTTTGTGCTGCAGCCTTGGAGTAAGTTTTACAACCATTCTACCTTTATCCTTTTTTTTTTTTTTTTAAATCAACACACCCACCGAGAATCTTTGTAGTGCAGCAAGTGCCAGACCCATCGGAGTTCTGCTTGTTGGAAATAACACTTCTTCAGGCAGCTAAGGTGCTCAAATAAAAACACTTCTTCATGGGTAGTGTTTGTTTTCCTAGTGTTGTATGTCATATGATGACTTAATTCTACCTAAAGTTCAAAGGTCTTAAGATAAGGATAATGACTGTCTTAAGATAGAGATAATGACTCATTTTTTTTCCCCCGCTCTTGTAGCTTGTGGTTTTGAGGAGTCAGTGCTGATATAATGTAATGGTAATTGAGGGGCATCTCTGAGCACCATCGTTGTATAAATCATGTTAGAGGTTTGTGAGATGATGCTCTAAGCACTGACAGCCTCCATCAGTCCTGGCCTGAAATGCTGTGCCTGTGCTTCTCTCCAGCTGTGCACTGGAATGCTGATGCTTCCAGCAATGTGTGCATAATGCTCTGCACCTCCTCTCCATCCCTATCCTATTTGCCCCCCCTTTTCTGACTCCACTGTCACTCCCACAAGAACAGGTTGTGGAGCAGCTCGAGCTTCTTTCTCCAAGCTTCTATTCTGATGTACTAAAATGTATTTAAAGATTATCCTTTGATTTTTTTTTTTTGGTGTGTGTTTGTTTATCTGTTTCTCTGATCCTGGGCAGAGGTTGGGTGGGACTGCTCAGACCTGACTAGCAAAGCTGTTGTTACAAACCTGAGGCTTGCCTGGTGCAGCTCCTGCCCCGCTCCTTGAGAGTCCAGTTTATTGTCATTGCTTAAGTACTTGGTGACTATTCAGGGAATCTTCCAAGGCATCCCATGGCTTTCGTGGAACTAACTTGTTCTCTTGGAGCCTGAAGGAGGAATGGTTTCTGTAGCATACAGGCTTTTGCATCTGTGATCTGCTGCGTTACTGAGGCTTGTTCTAACCTTTACTGCAATTAGTTGTGATGGTTTTGCCTCTAAAACCTCCTCAGTAACTGTTCTTGTGCTCAGAGGACTCTGGGTATTGATTTTTAAATCTTTGTAAATTTATGAAACCCCCTCCAAATGTCAGATGAGCCAACTTGCATCTTCTGATACAAATGGCCCAGTGGGAAGAACACGAGATCTTGTCTGAACACTGACCACAATGAGTGGCCTCCTCACTGCTTCCCCCACTGCTTCCCTGTCCCCTGTCTGCCTGTGTGCTCCTCAGGTTGCTCCGTTCCTGTTCCACTGGGTCTGCCGAGGTCGGCTTGGCCCCGAGTACATCCTCAGGGATGTGGCACTGCTTTGAGGCAGTCCACTGGTGCCCCCACCTTATCCCAGCGCGTTAGTGTGCATGGTACAGGACCCCTTCCCTAAATTCCAGCATGCTGGGGTTTGTGCTGAGGGAGGCCGAGCACACGTACCTGTGTGTGGGGCTGCACTGACTTGGGCTCTGGCATTCCTGCTTGGCTCACCAACCTCGTGGGAAGTGACATTTGTCTTGGGGTTTGCTCTCTGAAGGTGTTGCACTGGGGAGATGGCGTTACTGGCCTGTCTCTGGGGCTTTGGAGTGACTCAGCTTGTTGTGCACATCAGCTGCTAAACCTGGTGCTGCCGAGTCCGGGCTGTCGGGACTCGAGCGCTGGTCACGGGAGCGGCCGACCAGGCTCCCGGGGCAGCTGTGCCAAGGGTGGCACAAAGCGAGGCGGTGGAGCTGACTGGGCTAACATCTCCCAGCACCATCCCACTAGCCTGAGTAGTCCTGTGGCTACCCAGTGAGGGCTAAACCCTCCACTGAGGGGATGTGTTTGTTGACACCGTTCTGACGGCCCGTGACGAGGGCTCAGGACGTGCTGTCTCACCCGTGCTGCTGTTGTCCTGCACACGAGGCCACAGCAGCCCTCGTGTTCGTGCTGTCCGCCAGATGTTCGGGGGGCAGAGCTGCCATGTGCCAGCTCCTCTTATTGCCACACTGTGCTTGGCACAGTTGCCAGCCTTGCTCTGCCAGTCCCAAACATTTGGGTGCTGCAGAACCCAGTGAACCGAAGCCTCATAAATTCCCTTCTCGAGCACAAATCATCTCTGCAAATTCATTCGCTATTCTTTCCTTAGTATGTGGATTTCTGCTTTTTCTTCTCTTTACTGTTGCATCACTTGTCAAGTCAGCTGCAGAATCTGACTTTCAAATGCCCCATTTTCAGAGAGCATTAATTATGAGTAATTAATGTTTGTCTCTGACATTACTTTCAAACATGGCATAAAAGATACAGCATTATAGGATACAGGCTCTTTGAACGTGGTTTGAAATAGCTTTGTTCTGTTTTTTGGCTGGGCTTTTCAAAGGAGCCCAAGGGAACTGGGTACAGCAGGTGAGAGTGGTTTCTTCCAGTGCCTCAGAAAATGACAGTTCTTTGTAGCTTGTTGTTTTGATGCAAAGAAGCCTAAATTTTGCAAAGACTTAACGCCTTATTTCCTTTTCTCTTAGACCGAGAGAGTGCCACTTGAATTCAACTCCAGGCTGGAAGAAATGGTGGAATTCAGCGAAATGGAAGCAGAGCCTGGTGAAGCAGAAGATTTTGAGGCCAGGGGAAGTCGCTTTTCGAAGTCAGCTGACGAAAGGCAGCGTATGTTGGTTCAGCGGAAGGAGGACTTGTTGCAACAAGCTCGAAAGTACGTTCCTTCCGAAAACTCCAGCCAGGCCACTCAGTTAAGAGTCCTCCAGAAGGGGTTTCAGATGGATTATGGCCACTGAGAGCCCGGGTGGACGCAAAAAGCAGTAAGAGGAATGAATACCTCTCCCGTGGCAGGCTCAGGAACGCTGTTGAACACACCTGTTTCTGCTAAACCCAACTCTGAAAGAGCATCATGTGTCCCAACATGTACACGGCTTTTACAGGGTTGGTCAAAAGCTCTTTGAAGTCAGAGGCTGATTTTTCCACCTTCAATGGACTTTAGTCTGAGCCTGGAATAAGTGATAATGGGTTATTTGTGCCGAGTCTTCTCCTGATCTTTAGGTTGGCTCCTGGCACAGGTGTCAGCCCTCACTGCCTGTGCTGTTACAGCTGAAGTTCCTGCCAGGCACCACTCCTTCCAAATACAGAGCAGCACAGAGCTGAGAGATGACCCTTGCCAGAGGAGCTCAGGACCAGCCAGTCAGCACCACTGAAGAGAGAGGGGCCGACCTGAACTGTTTCTTTTAGCCCAGCCAGTAATAGGTGTCATAGGTAGAATTCAACTTTTTTACTTGCAGCCCAGTCATTTTGGTGAACTTTACTAGCATCCAGTTGCTGATTAAAGAGAGAAGGAAAAGCACTTCAGTGATGTAGAAAAAACATCTATCTTAGTGTTTTTAACAAGTGTTGTCCCTTCCTTTGTATCTTAGAGACACTGCTGAGAGGGTCTACAATAACCCAGAGTTCTGGGTCCTTTGGTCTTGTCAGGGTACTGCTGCTCTTTTTGTTTTCCACACTGAAATGCCTTATAAGTACCTGTGGGTGTGACACCTTTTACAAGTCTATTTATAGACTTGTTCCTAGACTTAATTTTTCCTTGGTCTTTGGAAGAAATGTCTTTTAGGGACATTAAGTATTTTTGACTTTGTGGTTTTACTGGTTTGAAGAGCTGTTGAATTTCAAACTATTGTATTTTGCCACTAAACGTAAAAATTCATTGGGATGTTAACTCTGGCAGCAGCTTCCTTGTCCTCTGGCCTCACCTCGTGCTTTGCAGCCCAGGTGCCCCTCCTGCCACAGACTTCCTGGCTGTCACCAGGCAGTGCCATGGTTGTGGTAGATGCTGCCAGCGGCTTAGGAGTGGAGTAACGGGAGCAGGGGAGGCAGGAACTCACCTGCAGTCTCAGTGAACTGCTCTGAGTGGAGAGTGGAGAGTAGAGCCCTGACCTTTAGAACTGGCTCCTTCCCACGGGCACAAGGATCTTGCACAAAACCCAAGAGCTCCTGCCGACTCTGCAGAGTGAGTCCTTCGTAGGTGATGTGGGGTTTTTCTGGAGTATATATCTCATGTGGGCTTTTATTGGGGCATTTTCCTGCTTTCCAGCCCTCCCTGACTCTGTGAGAGTATTTGCCAGAGGCAGCACGAGGTGGGCTCTGCTCACCCACCTTCTCCTTTTCTTTTCTCAGGCGTTACTTAAACAAAACCTCCGACGAGGAGCTGACCCCAGAGAAGCCTTCTCCCGAGGGAGCAGCGGCCGACGCGGTGACGCTGCGCCGCAGGACCCTCGCTGCCGCCGCCGAACGGAGACTTCAGATGCAGCAGAACTCTTAGCGCTCGCTGCCCCTCCTCCCTCCTCCTCGTGAGCAACCTTCAATAAATAAATCAAATATGAACCCCCCGCGCTTTCTATACCAGCAGGAAAGCGTCTCTTCAGAGCTCAGCTGGCTGTGCTGCCGAGTGAGCTGGCTGCCTCTCTGCTGTACAAAGCATGTGGTCTAATAACGTTCGGACAGCTGACAAATTAACCTTTTTTGTAATATTTTCTATGTGACGTTGATTCCCCTCCACAAGCAAAAGGCAATTTCTAAACCATGGGCATGATTTCTGCGGCTGGCATGAGCTGTGGGGCTGACTGCACTGCAGAGGCTGGGGAAAGTGTGTTCTGAGTTAGCTCTGGGTGCAGGTCACAGAGCACACGGGCATGTTCTGCTCGAGATCAGGGAGAGTTACTCCAAGGGAAGGGAGGCTTAGAAGCTTGCAGCAATCCTGTGCTAGATAAGCAGGCACCCGCTCCTCGCTCCTTGTTCCTGTCGGCAGCCAAGGTGCCGCCTAGGGTGGCTTGAAGGGCTGGGGGAGCGTCGCTGGGAAGTTCTTACACTGGATGAAATTGTCTGGCCACGCAACGCAGAAGCCCCAGATCCATGAGTTGTGCAGCGACGCGCCGGCTCACGTCGATTCCAGCGTCAGACAGGCAGTTTGCTGTTGCTGGGCTCTTCTGCTCTGGCAGAGGTCCAGCTCTGTTCGCCCCCAGGGCTGCACTTTTCCTTCATGTCCAGAGACAAGTGAAGGACAGAGGGGGATGGCATGAAGAGGTTACAGCCCTTGCAGTTCAGTGTTACCATAAGCCAAGGGAGCCGAAGGTACAACCCGCCCGTCCTGGCTCCGGCACAGCGCGGAGGGGACGGCGCAGAGGTCGCTCCGATGTCTTGCTTTTTATTTGGTTTTTAACCCCACAAGCTCACTGTGAGTTTATTCAGGAAGACTGGAGGAATGGGGACAGCTGGATCTTCGCTGGCTGCACCCAACCTGCTAACCTGGATTTTTCTTAAGAACTTCTGAGGTCCCCTTGGCGCCGCCACTGCTCGCTTACATAGTTGAATTTTACATGGCAATGACTTAATTTTTAAACTTCTGAAGAGTGAGTTCTAGTTTCACCGTCCTTTAGAAGGAGCCCAGTATTACCTAGGATTGTTGGTAACTTTTTTTACTGTTGGTTTTTAGGTGAAGGTGAATTTAATGAGAGGAACTGCATCGATGTTTAGGTGAAAATAATTTATTTCAATAAAACTCTTTGGGAAGCCTTACCTTGCAATGCTATTAGTAAACCTCAAAAATTTTTTTGAGATTTTTGGTTTTGCCTAGAACACAGCTGTTTGTTTTCATTGTTAAAAAAACCAACCAACCAAAAATAAAACCTTGATCAGTGTTGGAAATTGTTTGGAAATTTCTGTAGTTTGGTTTCTTGTGTTCCTGGTGTGTGTTTGGTCTGTAAATGGGGCACCTGCACTTTGGTCCCCTTTGGTTCCCCCTTTCCATCCGATGAGAGGGAGCACAGCCTCCTAAGACTGGGCTTGGGAACATTCTCCCAAGCCTCAGGTTGCAGGGCAGTAATTGCTACTGGAATTTGGCTGTGATGTGAACATGGAAATGGAAGAGAAACATAAGACTGAAAATCGAGTGGGGCTTTGAGCTGTCTGGCAGCATATGGAAGGGATGAGAGCTGCTGTCTGTGTGAGCAGTGCAGGGTTTGGGTCTTGATCCAAGCAGCAGAGGTGACATTCCTCTGGGACTGCAGAAGGGAGGGGAGAGCACAGCACAGAAACCCTGCTCGTGGGCTCCATGTCTTTGTGAGTTCTCCTTGCTGCATTTCTGGGAGATGTTGTACCTGGAGATGCAAAACACCCCCAGCTGTGTCTCAGCAGAGGGGCTCCCTGCAGCCAGGACAGGCTCTGACACAGCTGGGGGCTTCATGGAGCTGTGGATCCACCACCTTGGCTTGTCCTCTCCCAGCCCACCCACCTTCCCGGGACGGAGCGCTCTGCCCTGGAATGGTTCCCCCAGACACAGAAGGGGAGCAGCCCCCGGTGCCCCAGGGCAGCAGCGGGGCACAAGTCCCTTCTGTTGTGCCATCCTGCTCCCCCCCGCAGTAGCTTCTCAGCCCCCAGCCCTCTCTGCCAGCTGCAGGACCCTGCCGTGGAATCCAGTCCTGCCAGCAGCTGATCCATGGGGAAGGGGAGGATGCCATGAGCTTGTCCTGGATAAACCCCTCCTGCCCGAGGTCCTTGGGCTGCAGCAGAGATGAGTGAAGGGGCTGCCCGGTGCGTGTGGGAAGAGGAAGGTTTGTGGAGCTACACCAGGGAGGGTGGGAGTGTCTTAGAGACTAGGGCTATACTTTCTGGACTTCTATTGGCCTCCTGACCTTTTCCCAGCAGCTCTTCCCTCTGTTCCCTGAGGAGTGGGCCCTGGCCAGCCACTGGATGGCATCTTTGCCTGTGGCACCGCTGCAAATGACCTACTTCAGCAGTTAAAGGCTGGTTTGTCAGAAGGGCACAGGGACCAGTGGTGGCTTCTTGGCCGGTTCTGCCTCCCCGGAAAGGGAGGTCATCCGAGGAGAAGCCTGATCGACTTTCCCAGTGCCAACGTGCGCTGCTCCTGGTGGCTGTAAACAGCAGGAACCTTGGAGAAGTTGCCTGGGTTGGGAGCTGCTGCTGCGTGATGGGGGCTCTGCCAACCAGCCTTCCCAAATCCCGTGGTCCGGGCAGGGAAGCTGCGAGGGGTGGCCTGGCATGAAGCTGAGGTCGGAGGTCCTGGGCCACCCACCCCATGGCTCTGTCACCCGGTGTCCCTGGGGGGTTTGGAAGCTTTCCCGAGGCACAGGAGGGGATGGTGGGTGCGGTGCCATGATCCCTCCCTGTGCCAGGCAGTGCCGGTGCCAGTGGCTCTCCAGTGTCCCACCTGTGGTCACGGTGCCCAGCGCTGGCATGTGAGAGCCGGGCACCCAGGATGAGGAATGCAGGAAAACCCCAAATTGTGAAAAAACCCCTCAAACCCCAAACCCCCAAACAAACCTCGAATCGCTCGTGCAGCAGGGAGAAAACCTCGACTTGCTTTGAGAACCTTCCTCTGTATCTTAGGGAGGAAAACTCGAATATTGTGGGACTTCTGATGTTGCCACAAATGAAGGACTTGCCCTCATGATTTGCTTCGCTTTCCTCAAAGAAATAAAAATATTTTCTTGCTTGGAGATTTTTTTGGGGGGGAATTTTTGCTTCTGGTGATGTTCTGAAGCACCAAGGGGCTTCTACACACCACTATTCTGGGATTTACACCCAATCCGTAGCTCATCCCCTTCTCCCTGTGCCATCCCCCCAAAATGTGATTTTTAGCATCTTTTCTTCCTCCCTTTGGAGGGAGGCAGACAGGCAGTGGAAAGAAGGAGGCAGAGGCACAGGAGGGGAGAGCCCGGGGTACAGACAAACATTCTCTTTATTGAGCTACACATGAATTTTTCCATTAGTCAGAGAAAGAGATTGGCAGTGTGTAATATATCACAGAAACCTCACTGATTGGTAATAGAAAGGCTTAGAAAGACCTGGCGCTTTTTATATATATATATATATAATATTTTTTTTAAGTTTCCTCTTTATTTATTCATTTTCTTTTGAACAGGTGTGACTGCTCTTCTTCAGCAAAGGTAACTCGTAAAAGTGAAACTGTGAAGACGTCTGGTTACTAATCAAAGTAGAAATGACAGGGGATTGGTCATGAAAACAGTGGCTTCAATGTAAACACTACATTCGATTTTTGTTGTTTTTTTTTTATTCTTTTTTAATTATTTTTTGTGGTTTTGTGTGTGTTTTTTAAAATTTTTAAATTATTTCCATTCTTGCTTTTTTTTTTAAAGTTTGGTTTTTAAAGTATTTTTTTCTTTTTTTTTTCCTTTTTTCTTATTTTGCAGCACAAACATCCCCACATGAGAGAGAAAAAACACCATTCACTAAAAGGGAGAGAGGACTGGGGTGGGATGGAGGGAGAGAAAAGCAGCACAAAAAAGCATTCACTGGAAAGACTTAAAAATTAATAAAAACAAAACGAAAACAAAAAAAATACTCTAAACAAAAAAATAAAATAAAATAAAATATATATATATCTGTATAGCCCTCCCTGATGCCCTGGTCGGCCCCGCAGGAGGGGGGAGCCTGGCTGGGGGGGCCGAGCTGTGCTTTTGGTACGGACCTGGAGAGTGAGCGGTGAGCGGGAGCAGGAGTTAAACCGGGACGGAGGCAAAATGGGAAACCCGCCGGCTCCGGCTGGCGAGGGCTTTGGCCTGAAACGGGGTGAGAATTCAAAAACTGCCCTAAAAACCCCCGAACCCTGGCAAGGGAGCAGGAGGAGGATGCTCCCACCGCAGCTCCCCCGCGAACAGCCAGGGTGGGAAATGGGAGAAGATCTCCTCGCTGCTGCTGCTGTTTCCCTTTCCAGCTGTGACACGTAGCCAGGGGCAGTTTTCAATTTCCTCCCCCCCTCCTTCTTAAAAAAACCCAAACACCACCAAAGCTCTTTGTTTCTGGAGGCAGCAGCTCACCCGGGCTGGGCAGCAGGAGCAGGGGCAGGCGGGGGCGGCCCAGCCCTGCCCGCACTGGAAATTAAAATAATTCTTCATCATCATCAACATCATCATCACTAAAAAAAAAAAAGCCAACCCACACACAATCATCAATTATAATACCAATAATTAAAAAACAAGATCTCGTGGTCAAACAATTACTGGGAGAAGCCCCTGCCCAGGGTGACCCCTTTGCCCCCTCTCCCTGCCTGGTGCCAGCGGGGGCGAGCCCCAGGAGCTGTTGTGGTGGGGGTCTGGGCAGAGCCCCCCCAGCCCCTGGGGTGCCCCCAGGCTGGGACACTGGGGGCCAGAGCCTGACGGGGGGGAAGGGTTTAAAAAAAACAAACTAAAAAGGTGTGGGGGGATATTTTTATATATATATATACGTATATATATAATTTTTCCTTATGCCTTTTTATTTACCAACTTGCATGATTATGATGACAATTTTTTTTCTCTCCTTCAATCTGTTTTTTCCTTTGTTTCTTTTTTTTTTGTTGTTGTTTTTGTTTTTTTTTCCCCGCGCGTGTGTGTGTCTGTGTGTGCCTGTGTGTGGCTGCGTTGGTTTTTTTATTTTTTTTTTTTTTTAAATTTTTTTTTGTTGTTATTTTTTTATTTTTACGTTTCTTTTCTCTCCTGGCGCCGGGATCGCCACCCAAGCAGTCGCTGTGCGCCGGGGGGGTCAGTACAAGCCGCAGCCCCGCAGGTTGTTGGCAATGATGATGTCGGTGACGGCGTCAAATACCACCTGGATGTTGTTCGTGTCTGTGGCGCACGTCATGTGGCAGTAAATCTCCTTGTTGGGGGAGCGGTTTTTGCTCTCGAATTGTGCTTGGATGTAGGCGGCCGCGTCCTCGTAGGTGTTGGGACCTGCGGGCACAGGCGGGGGCAGAGCGGGGGGCGTCAGGGCTGGGGGCACCACCCTCCCACTGCACACCCGGCCCTTGGGGCTCCAAAGGGCTTTAATTCCAGCAGAAACAGGCCAAATTCAGTTCTTTGCACCCTGTGTCCCCCTCCCATCCCTCAGCGGGGTCCATTTAACCCTCTTCCTCCCACCTCCCTCCTTTCCTCCCCTACCCTTTCCCACCCCCCTGGGCCCCATTTTCCCCTAATGCAGCACCCCTGGGCCCTGTTGGGGACTCCTCCCTCCCCAGGTGTTGCTGCTTTGCCTCTCCCCTTTTCCCCCCCCGGACGGGGAGCAGCCTCCAGCTGCGCCCGGCGGGGCCGCGCCCGAGGGAGGCTGGTGGCCCCCCAGCCAGGTAGGCAGGGGGAGGGATGCCCGGGAGGGTCGGTGACCACCCCAACATCACCCGCGGGCGCTGGCTGTGCCGCTCGGTGGGGCTGAGCCCCCTCCGCCCCGTCTGGGCGATGCCTGGGCAGGGTGAGGGTCTCGCCCCGGGCTCTGGAGCGGGGGAGGGATGCTGGCGGGGCAGGAGCCGTTCGGGGACGCGCTGCTGTTGCCTGTTGGCTTAGTGACTGGGAGGTTTGCTTTTGTAAGGTGGGCTGGAGAGGCGCCAGATGTTTGAGCCGAAAAATGTGCATTTTTGCATTAAGCCGCTTACGGCAGCGGGAGAGGCTGCGCCTGGCCCCTCGTGGGAAGCCTCAAAGCTGAGTTACGCCCCTGAAATCGCCTTTGCGAGAGCTGCTATTATCTAGAGATTTATTTTCCTTTTCCAGCTCGCTGGTTCCCCTCGTTCCTGCTGCGGTGGGTGGCTGAAGGACGGGGGGGTGGGCCGGTGACACCGGGCTGTCCCCCTCCATGTGCCAGGATGTACCGTGCAGCTGCAGTGGGATAGTTTGGTTTATTCAACCAGGTGGCTGTGAAAAAAATACTGCTGCCTTTATGATGCAGAAGCCTAAATGCCTCTGGTGGAAATGCCAGTGCACTTATGCCATAGGGGAAGGGATGGCATCTTGCGGGGGGACCCTTGTCCTCAGGGTTTGGTGTCCAGGGTGGGTGTGCTCTGGGTGGAACAGTTCAGAGACATCTCAGTATCTGTAGGGGTAGCTGGAGTCTGAATCTGAACTGACTTTTTTTTCCTCTTAGAAATTTCCAAGTCTCTGTTCTTACCCATCTTCTTGGTTATTTGTTCTTTTCCCCAAACCGGGCTGGTTTCACTAAGAAATGGTTGAGTCTCTTGTGGTTCCACAGATTTCTGCTGTGAAGGGGCTCTTTCCTTCCCCAGCTGTATCCTGTGTGAAGGCTCTCCCGGGAGGACGCAGCTAGGAGGACCACGTGTCTTGGTTCCTCTTGCAGGAGCTTCCCAGGACTCGCCAACAATCAGGATGGCTGCAGTGGTGGGCACTCGGCTCCTACCAAGGCTTCTCCTTTCAACAGCTCCTCTCTCTCTGTCCCGCCTTTGCCACAAGAACTGCCCCAGGCAGGACACAGCCCCACCAGTGGGTGCTGCAGCTGCATCACTGCTCTCCAAGGTGGGCAGTGCTCCTGCCCTGACAAAGGTGCCCTGTCCCCCCTCAGCTCTGGGGCGAGGTGCAGCCCCCCAGCCCTGGCGGCGCAGGGTGGGGATGTCCCTGGGCTGTGCCGTGTCGGCCCCGGCACCTACCTGTGTATTCAGGGAAGCAGATGGTCAGAGGAGACTTCTTGATCTTCTCAGCAAATAGATCTTTCTTGTTGAGGAAGAGAATGATGGAGGTATCGATGAAGAATTTGTTGTTACAGATGGAGTCGAAGAGCATGAGAGATTCGTGCATGCGGTTCTGCAACGGGGAGCAGAGGGAGGAGAGGGGAGAGAGAAAGGCAAAGACAGAGTTAGAGAGAGGAGAATTTTTTTTTTTTCTGAATTGAAATGGTTAGAAAGCAAAAAATCCCCAAGATAAGACAGTGGTAAATGTGAGCTGGTTACAAAGGTGGAGGAGGTGGGATGTTGCCCTGCTCTTGGGCTGGAGGCCAAGGCACATGTGGAGGCTGCAGCTGATCCTCCCCCATGTCCCTGTGAGGCCACTCTGGCAGGGCAGACACTTGAAGCTTCAAGGAAGAGCAGGAAAAAAAGTCATCTGCTCCTCTCCTGCCTCACCAGAGGAGTGGGGAAGAGGCCCTCAGGGAGCGGGTAACTCTGAAGCATTGTTTGCAGAGCTCAGCTAAAGCCTGGGTAGAGCACCAGCCGGTGGCCAGGATACACTGGGCATTGGGACTGGGATGGGGGGGGCTTTGGCCATCCCAGGGTGGTCCTATGGACTGGGCTGGAAGGGTATTTGGTGTTGAGCAGTGGTGAGACCAATGCCAAGGGATTGCTCAGAGGTTGGGGCAGGTCCTGTCCTGGTGGGACCGTCTGCCCCTGGAAAAATCTTCAGCCCATCTTGGAAAACACCACAGTGGTGGCCAGGTTACCCCTAAGAAAACCCAGCGCTGCTGCATGGAAGTAACCAGTGGAGGTGCCTCTGCCAGCCCACCTCCGAGCTCTCCTGAGTGTTCTG
Source organism: Cephalopterus ornatus (assembly GCA_013396775.1). Classification (NCBI taxonomy): domain Eukaryota; kingdom Metazoa; phylum Chordata; class Aves; order Passeriformes; family Cotingidae; genus Cephalopterus; species Cephalopterus ornatus. The sequence goes on from VZRE01001865.1 coordinate 93,611, forward strand.
GGCTTGTGGGCAGATCCAGGGAAGCTTTGGGCTTGGAAAATTTTTGGTAGGAGCATAACTAGAGGCAAACTTCTAAAAGTAGTTTGTTTGAGGTTTTTTTTTGGTTTCTTTTAATTGTCCTTTCACACGTGGACAAAAGCCATACAAAGCCATTTTTCCCTGTGCTACAGGAGTTTTTACCAGGAAGAAGTGGAGAGCAGACAGCAGAACAGGAGGAGAAGGCGAGGCTGTCCTGGGTGGAACCGGCTGCCACAGGACACCACAGAACAAGGGATTCTCATGCAGGCACATGCACTCACTGTTAGTGTGAAGGTGCCACTGGACAGGACAGATCTGGCTCTCCAGGAGCTCCCAAAAATTTCCTCCATCATTATCACCAGAAAGCCATTCCCTGCTACTCCTCTGGGGTCCCTTTCATTGTGGGTACCCACCCAGTTTCTACTTGAACCTTCAAAGCTTCTGATGCAAACCCGGGCTCAGTGAAGTCTGAACCTTCTGTGCCCCTCTCTGCCCCTCCCAGGGCTGAGCCCCCCGGTTCTGGCTCAGCTGCCTGCAGTTCACATGGGGACACAGCTGCTTACAAAAGCCTCTTGTAAACCCACGTGAAGCCCTGCTCTGGGGTGGCTCAGGGGCTTGGCAGCTGGTGGGGAACCCTCCTGCAGCAAACAGCCCCCCACAGCCCCTTTTTTTGGGAGGCGCAGCAAAGGGGGGACTTGGGCTTGCCGAAGATCCGCGAGAATGCACGTGTTTCCTAATGAAATGATGACCCAATTACACATTTTGGAGTTTTCCATGAATGTTTTATTAGTGACTCACTTTATTAGCTCCACTTCAGCGGTAGCTTTTGCATGCAAAATTTAGCAGCTGTCTGATTTCATCTTGAAAGGCTCCGCGATTGCACTGTCGGTTCCTTGACAAAGAGTAGCAAGGGACGCCAGGCAGGCGCTTTCCAAAGCTTTGGGACTTCAATTTGATCCTTATCTTGAAATTAAAAAAAAAAAGCTTTATTCATGGGGAAACCAGAAACTGCCGCAAAAGGATGTGGTTCCTCTTGACTTGTGGTTGTTGCAAAATCACTGGGCCTTGAGCTTTTCATGGAGAGCATCTGGGTGGGCTTTTCCTTGTTTGTCCCTGGTGTTGTCCCCGATATATCTAAATATAGGAGCAATGCTGTTGGTAGAAGAGCAGCTGAAATAAAGCAGGTGCCCAAGGAAAGGAAAATCCCCAGTCAGGGAGAATAACCCTGCTGACTTCAGAGCTCTGGACAGCCATGCAGATGATCTGAGCAGGATGGAGTCCTGGAGAAAGTTCTAAAAAATCCCCAATAGCAATATGCAAAGCAAAATCCTCTTCTCAGGCTTGGCCTGTACTTCTGTCTCAGCTGCAGGATGGGCTGTGGGGGGTTTTGTGTCTGAGGATGGGTCCAGCTGATTCTACATCACTGGAAATTGGTCAAGTCAACAGGAATAATGGTTCACTTCCCTTTGCTGAGGTTTATGGAGAATTTTCTCTTGATTTCTTCTTTACTTCTGTTTCATGCCCCAAATAATGGAAAATCTTTGGTTTTAACATAAAAGAACAAACTGGCCCAAGGGTTATTTTAAAGTGAGGGAGGGAGGGATGCTCCACATTTAGTGCTACTGCAAGGAGCAAAACACAATCAAACCAGAAATGGCTCTTCTGCCTCTGTGCTTGCACAAAGAAACAGTGGAAAAGCAAAGCAAAACTTGTGACTTGTGAAGCATTTGCAATTGAGGTGCTGGAGGAAGCAATGGGGCAGGAGGGATGATTTGCCCTGCCGGTGCCTGGGGAGAGCAGAGGAAAAAAAATTCCCACCAAATACTTACATAAAATGAAATACATTTTGGTTATATCCTTTGTTTCCAGGCAGATGAGGCTGTGGCAGACAACTGACACTGCAGGTGTGTGTTGTGCAGGTGCATTTGTGGAGCAGCCATAGGGTTAAAAAATGAGTTTGAGAAGCTGGACATGCTCAAGGGAGACACAATAAAACCACTCTCACACTAGAAAAGAGCTGGCACTTTATTAACATTTTGTAACTAATAAATACATTACCGACAGCCAATAAATTATTACAATAACTAATGCTCTATTAAACCAATGGACAGTCACTCTTCATACAAAATTACAGTTAATACAGTTTGGGCCATCAAACATGCAGGAGAAATGATTCAGCGGGAAACCAGCAAAAGGAAAATGGTGACGGCCTCCGGTGATCCTTCGGGAAGAAATGTGGTGGGGAGCGGGGAGCCCAGAGGCAGAGTGATGGTCACTGTTCCCTTGTTGAGCTGAAGGGGGAAAAGGGAGGTAGGGGAATAAGGCTGAGGACTGCAAATCAGGGACCGGGCACTTTAACAGGGCAATGGCTGGTGTTTAAACAACCCCAGTTGCTTGCCCGCTGCCACGGGGTTGCTCCAGCACTGGAAAAGCTGGTGAGACTCAGGCACTGCTGAAAAGGGTGTTTTACCTGCTATGATCTCCTCTCCCCTCCTGGAGCAGGGGGTTTAGCTCTGGAGCTGCTTGCCTGCACTACAGGACAGTCAGGATTTGGTCTCAACATTGATTTCCATGGCACTGGGTAGGAGAGGGCCTGGGCTGTCCAGTCAACTCCCAGCCCTCTGCCTCTTCTCCAGCTCTCTCCTCCCTGTGTCTAGTGCACCTGGTGTCCATGGAGAACAGAGCTGCCCTCTCTGGGAGATGGAGATGTTTCTTCAACCCAGCTCCCTCTCCCTCTGCCTGCAGGCTGCCAGCTGGAGGCTTTGGTCCTGCTCCTCCTCTCAGTAAGGCGTTGGTGTTTAAGCGTTGCACTTGTGTTCACTTGCTTGTCTCTGCATACAGGTAAAGATCTCACAGGCTGCTGGCTGGGGCATGAGTGGTCCTTTGAAAGGTCCCTTTCCATAGCCACGTTCTCAGCTGAACTCTTTATATAGATCATGTACCTGGATCTGTCAGCATCAATTACCTCATGCCAGTGCTGGAGCTCAGAAATGACACAGTACCCTCGAGTCCTGGGGAGCCTCAGGAGTGTGTTTGCCTGCTCTTTCCCCTCGGGAGGTAGAGGCAAGGCCATGGTCTGTGATTTTGTGCCACTTGGACCATGTCTCTGCTCTGTTGTATGTGCACTGGGGATGCAAGTGGGTGATGGGTCTGGGGGCTTTAGGGCGATGCTCAGTAGCACCATCTCTACTGACCTCGATGCTTCTGGTGTCAGATCACTAATGAGTGGAAATGGTTGTGGAGTTTTTGGTGGCAAGGCTTAAGACAAACCTGGCCCACAACAAAGACTCTAGAACATTAGCACTAAGCTTCTCTAACTGACTGGACAGTCAGCCTTGCTCCCAGGAACTCAGCAACTCTCCCTGGCTCCAGGAGACATTTTGGCCACAAAATACTCGGACGTGTTGCACAGACTAACAGTGCAGGGTTGGTCCCTTTCCCAGCCTTGACTGCAAAATCCCTCCTGGGTGATGTTTGCCTTGTTGAGCCCAACAGCGAGGGGCTGCCCAATGCTTTGCATAGCAGCAGCTGGGCACGTGGGGACCTTCTGGCACAAGGACATCTCTGTGTCCTACCCTGACCTCCTGGAGGTTGCACTCCTGGCCTGAGAACAAGGTCTGTTCCCTTGCAGGCAAGCACTGGGCTCATGCCATGATGGATTAAACCCACCAGGCACACTTTAATGTACATTACAGTAAAGACTGCCCTCATTAATACTTTCAGTGTCCTGTAAAACAAAGTCCCATCTATGAAGGAGGCACAGCAGGCTCCTCCCGAGGATGCTCTGCCCTCCATGGGGACACAGGCTGGCCGGCCGTGCAGCAAAGCTGGCTGAAGGCAAGGAGCTAATCCCGACACAAAGCTCCAGGGGGAGATGCAGCGGGAGGTGTTTGCGGGCGGGCGCTGGGAAGGGCCTGGCGGAGGGCAGGGGCCGCTCGGGGTGATGGGCAGTGGGCCCCATGGGCTCTGAGCGCTGCCGCCGGGCTGCTCCGGGGCTCACAACCGGGGCTGTGAGCTCTGCTCCCTGCGCCCAACACCGGCCTGGGCACTGCGGAGCTGTGCTTCAGCGTGTGCTTTCCCAGTGCGAGGTTATTGCTAGTTCTCCCAACCAGCCCAGCTACTGCATCCTCCCAGGAGCACAGTGCTCTGCAGCTCAGCCCTGCAAGGCTTTCCTTCTACGGCCTTCTCTATTTCATTGAGATTGTTGATTAAATAAAGGACCTATTTGCATTTTTGTGGTCTCTCGGCTCCATACCCTCATTGGCTACGAAGCAAGCTGGGGAAGGGCTTCCTTCTTTCCCTCGGCTGCTGTCTGAAGCTCATCATGAGTTGCTAATTCCACTTTCATTGCTGACACCCCTCGGATGCTGCTGCTGGACAAGTGACCTGAGTCATGAAAAACCTCCTGCATCCCCAAAAGAGCCTTTTTTTTTGCAAATTTCCGCATTAGTTTTGATGGGCAGGAGAGTGTACACGTAGCAGTTTCAACTGTGTGCTTTTAAAATCTATCCCCCACGCCCTGGTACAATCTCTGAGGCAGCTGTGCCAGTTGCAACTTCCCTGCTATGTGGAGACTGCGAATCAAACACAGCTCGGGGTCTCCAAGGGTCTGGATTTGGAGCACGGCAACTGCAGAGCACGGGGGGCTGTTAAGAAGAGGATTCTGAAGGCAAGCGATGCATTTCAAGGTCTTTCCAGGCAAGTGCAGCAGGAATTGCTGGTGTTTAGGAAAAGCACGGGGCAAAAGATTGCCTGCGGAAGGCACATCTGCCAGGAAAGGCTTCGAAGGATGCAGGAGCCAGCAGTGAGTAATGATTTGGCAGGCGTTCTGCAGACAAAAATCTATACACACCCATCAAGTGGGATAAATAGTAGTGTTTAACACTGGAAGCATTTCATCTTCCAAATGCTGTTTCCAGCATTTGTCAGTGAATCCTCATGATGCTCGTGTGAGGGACGGAACGCCAGCAGCAGCAGCTGAGATGAGGCTTTAGACACACAATATGACAAAGAAATTGAAAGAAGAGGCTCTGTGTGGCAACATTTCCTCTGCTTTTTCTCTCTTTTCTCCCCATGGAGCACCAGCTGTTGGTTGTCACCAACGTGCTGGGAACCTGCTGAAGGTGCAGAGGGGGTTTGGACCTCCCAGCCAGTTACCTCCCAGCATGGGTCACCTGAATCCAGCCTGGAGGGCAGCTGAAGCACACTGAGCCAGAACCGGCCACTTGGCTGCATTTGGCAGAGTTTGGAGTTAATTTCAATTGTCTTAACGAAAATATCCCTGTGTGCTTTAAGCTGGGAGCTCACAAAGCCTTGGTGTGGTGCTGCCTTCCCTGGGAACAACTTCTATTACTTATTTACTTGGATAAAATGTCATCCACAGCAAGGGGTGGGAACAGAAAATCTCCCTAACTCTAGCACTGCTGATCAAACTCTTCTGACAGACCTGCCTCCCTGCCAGTGCCAGCCACCAGCACACAGGGAGGGGGCTGGCACTGCACTGGATGCAGTGGTTACACACACTGTATGCACCAAATGTAACTAACGTGGGGCTTTTCAGCCCTTGCTTTGACACTCAGTGCACATGTGGATGCTGGGTGCTACTGGTGGGGCACAGCCACCCACATGGGACAAGCTCCAGCACCATCCCTCCACATCCCTCCAGCTAATTCCCTGCCCCTCCTGCAGCAGAAGCACCACCCCATTGCCATCGGCTGGTCCCTCCCGAGGAACCAAGAACTGGGCAGGTGCTTCCCACTGGGAATCCTTTCTTTGAAAAACCTTTCCACCAACTCCTGAAATCCTAAGCTAAACCAAAGACAATGACACGTGCAGACCTCTCCTTTGGTTCACAACTTTACATCAGAGTGTGCCGGCAGTAAATGGGACTGGGATCTGGGCAAACAAAGTGTGTGGGTGGGCTTGAGGAGCAGAGAAGGCTCCTGGCTGTGCTGGCTGGCCAGCTCCCTGAAGGGGCTGGTGTCACCGGAGGCATTCTGGGATGATGCTCTTGTGCCAGAGGAGGGGAGGCAGAGACCTGCAGTTATTGCTGTTAGTGCCCAGCAGAGCAGCAGCGGGTCCTTGCTGTACAATACTAAATGCAGTTTTATCATTTAATGCTGTTTAGGGGTTACTGACAGTTACCAGCCATGCTGGGCTGTGAGCTGGTTGGATGGGTGACAGCCACCTTGCTTTCCTCTGCAGGGCTTCCCTGCTTGCTCTGGGGTGCTCCTGCTCACGTTCCTGCCTGGGGGTTTGTCACGGATGTCCCACGAGCACTGTCCTGGCAGAGCACAGACTCCGATGGGGACTCTGCTCTGGCTCTCAGGCGCCCTTCTCTTCCCACCCTCCCTGCTGCCTCTGTCTGTCTCATCTCCCTTCTGCAACTTCTCTCCCAAACCGTTCCCTAAACCTCTCCCACTGGTCCTCTCCACCCTGTGCCACCATACCTGCTCCTGTCCCTGCCTCCTGCACACTGATGCTCACCTGGCCCCTTCTCTTTGGGCTCTGCTGCTCTGGGCTCCTCTCTCACCATCTCTCCTAAATTGGCACAGCAAGAGAAGAGATACTGTCCCTCTCAGGAGAAAACTCAGACCTCCTGAGACCTGAAAGCCACCCCTAGATCAGGCTGCCAAGAGAGGACAGTTCGACTTGTGTCCAGCCTGGAAAGAATTCATGTTTTCCAAGATTATGGAATTTTAAGAGAGGCAGAGAAGAGGCAGGGATCAGCACTGCCTACCTGCCCCCAGGGGAGCTGGGCCCTGAGTGGGACCTCAGAGGTGGTTGTCTCACCCAGACACCAAACAAGCTTTTGGGGTGGACTTCTTAGGGTCCCTCCATGTCCCCAGAGGTGACACCCCACCTCTCACACTCCCCTCCACCTTTGACCTAAGGGCACCCAGGCCTCTTGGTGATGGTAAGTGGGTGGCCATGTGCAACTCAGCCCACCTGCATTTCTGCTCCCACTCAGCCCCCACTTCTGCTGTGCTGGGCACTACCCTTGTCCTTTCCACACCTCTCCCCCAGCCCTTCCTTCCTCCTTTCCTTGCGCTTTTCCTTTCTACTGCATCACTTGGCTCAAATCAGCTCCCTGATCTCTCACTTGCCACTACATGGCCAGTATGAAACATCCTTCTCACTTCAGAGACTGGTAAAGAGATGCCTGACTGGAGCCACGAGGCCCAGGGCACAAGGCTGGGCTCCTCAAGGGTGTTTAGATGCCCGAGGGGCGATGCAGAGCCACGAGGCTCCCGCACACCTTCCTGCCACCCAAGCATGGGGAGGTTTCCCAAGGCACCTCCCCACACCTTGGGTACTTGAAGGTCAAACAAGAAACCAAGACTAAATAATTTTGGTGCACTCCAGCATTTCAGGGCTGAAGTTTGCAAAGAGATGCTATTTGCAGGAGCGCTGCTTGTGCTGAAATCAATCACTTGGGCTGGGAGGTGCTTTGGGAAAGGCCACCAGGTCCCCAGGCCAGCTTCCTTGGATGCCCCTGGGTGTGAGGTCCTTGCTGCCAGCACTCCAGGGGAACCAGCCCTGTGGCTCTGTGGCCTCCAGCAAAGCACCTCAGAAATGGGTTACTGCAACCTCTAGATACATTTTAATATTAATCTTGAAAAACTTGAGGTAAAACTGCTACCAGTAATGAATGCTTTTAGACAAGGCTTAGTAGGTTTTGTTACTGTGTCCCTGTTACTCAGACACCAGCAGAACTCGATATGGCTGTTTTACTTGTTCAAATAGCTGTTTGGAAAAAAGGAGAATATACAAATCCAAGCTATGTCAGCTGCATTCAACACTGACCCCTCTGGCTTTGGGGTCAGAACTGGAGCCATAAGGTACCCTCAAAATGATCAGGTTGTATCTAGCACTTCCCAAAGGAATAGTGTTTTAAGAAAAAAGACAACCAGGAGAATAAACAATATCCCTTAATTTCAAGGCAAAAAAAAAAAAAAAAATTTTGGTTCCAAACTATGCTGTTCCTGACCAGTATTTTAAGGCTTTGATTTTTTTTTGTCTTTTTAAAACTGAAGTATTTTTGTCTTTTGGCAGTTGAAATGCACTTTGTGGGAAAAGCGTTAGCTCCCTGCACAGCACTGTGAACTGGAACGGAGGAGTAGAACGAGGCAGCAAGGGAACCAAAAATGAACCAAATAAAATAAAACATGGCTGGGGAAAGCAGAACTTGCTGCAAAGTTTTCTGGGACGGGAGGGGGGATTTATGTGTTTCTTCCTCATCATCTTCTGAGGAGGAAAGAACAAGGAAAGAGAGGACCTGTCCGCGGGCCTGGAGGGTGCTCCCGGCAGGACCAGGGCAGGAGAGGCGTTAGTAGAGTCCACAGCCCCGCAGGTTGTTGGCGATGATGACATCCGTGACGGCGTCGAAGACGAACTGGATGTTGTTGGTGTCGGTGGCACAGGTGATGTGGGTGTAGATCTCCTTGTTGGGGGACTTGTTCTTGCTCTCGTACTGAGTCTGGATGTACGCCACCGCCTCCGTGAAAGCGTTGGGGCCTGCAGGAGAGCCGAGAGAGAGGAGAAGGAGCAGGTTAAAGCTGTCCTGTGAGCCTAAAGCTGCAGGGTGCCTGCAAACACCCTCTCGTAGGGACACGGGAAGCTCGCGCAGGGCCACTGCAGCACAGCTGCCCCATCTCCATCTCAGGGACGGGCACTGTTACCAGCCAGGATTGCTGCCAGCCAGGAGATGCTCTCTGACTGTCAGCTCAGCTGTATTTTTATTCTGAGTTGCTGTTTATAGTCTATAGAGCTGAGTGTTAAACAGGCTATGATGGGAAAACCAGAACAAATTCCACATCCTGGTGACAAAAAAGAGAAGGAATCTGCCAGGAACGCGCTAAGTGCTTGACCTGAGGAAGAGGCTTAGCTTTTCTCTTTTTTTAGATTTTTTTTTTATTTAAGTTTCAGTTTTTGATGGAAAAGAAGAGCTAACATGTTCCGTGAATTGACGGCAGTATTGGTAGCTGTGCTCTCCTTTCCCCGAATCACTAAGAGAAAAGGACATGAAAAGATCCAGCCTCTGTTGCAGAACAAAGTGGGGTTTTCTCAAAAAAAAAAACAACCAAAAAGCCTAATACAAAAAAATATTCCTCTTTTTGAGGAATTAAGACTGCAATACTCTTCTCTAGAGCCATGGCTAAAACCACACCAGGAAGGGTTTCTTGTTTTGGTGTATAGAGATGTCTGTGCCACACCTTATTAAACATTGAGTTTTCTGTTATAAAAGACCCTAGGAGGAGTCATGCAAATGAGCAGGTCCTTTCTGCTCTGGCCAGCCCTGATCCTGCTCACACACAGAGCTCCACGTGGGCACTGCTCAGGGCTGGTGAAGGTGGTTTCTCTGGCTGGCCTGGAGTGCAGCCCCGCAGCACTTCTGGGCACTGCCTGGTGCTGACCCCCAAAGGGCTCCACAGCAGTAACACTGCTCCTGCTTTTGGGTTCCTCTCCCTCCACAATGCTGGACTGATGGGAAATGCTGTTATCTGCTCACTGGGGCTTGGGATGTGCCATGGTGGAAGGCAGCTGACCTGGGAGATCACACTTGCACACACACACATTGCTAGTTGAAGACACAAGCACAGGAAGACCATGGGACTTGAGAATATGCTTGAAGTAAGAGAAGCAAACTGTTTTCTGGGAGCAGGTTCTTGCGTGAGCAGATGTGTAAAGAATCTGTGAACAGTTCCACATGCTGTGCACAAAGAGGAGGGTATTTTATGAACGGGAACTTGGTTGTTCAAAGGCATGAGGATTTAGATGCTGTGTTCTGTCCAGGAGAGCAAGGAATCACTAATGCCAGTTTGGTTTAAAACACACCATGGATTCTGCTGCTGCTTTGCTAAGTACTGTGGATTAGTTAAAAGCATAGGTGAATTAAGGGGATGGAAACAGTTAGTGCTCCAGCAAACAGCCGGCAAATTTGTGGATGCAATCTTCCGATAATTCCCTGTCAGCAGAACTAATGGACATCGGAAACTTCATTTCATTAAAAGCATCTTGTGGAACCTACTTGTGATGTTTAAAGTCCGCTTGTTCAATTTATAGGCTTTCATCAAATAATTCTTTTTAACTCCAGGGCAACATTCTAATAATAAGGCTGTTTTTCCACAAGACCACAAGGGCTTCATCCTCTGAGCTGTGGTCAGCAAAGCAGGGGCAAGCAGCCTGAAGTGTGTGCTTGGGTCTAAAGTCCAGGCTGAATGTTAGCATGAGCTAACTTGTAATGGCACTGCTGAGTGCCCGGGGGTGGGATATTCCTCACCTCTGACTCAGATGCCTGTTGGATCAGCAAAAGGACTTTCAGCCATCAGACTTTCAGCCCTCTCTGATGGCACAAGAGAGACAGGAGGTCTGTGGAGGGACCCTGGCATTATGAGAACTTCCAGCTTCCAGAACAGCACCTTGAAGGAATTCAGAGCATCTCTGGGGTCCTCTGAAATTTGAGGAAGGCAGGTTTGGTTCACTTGGGGCTGAAGTGCTCCAGAAAAAAGCTCTATTTGTTTTCACGTACGTCTGAGGGTCTGCCTCCCCCACTGAACTCCTCTCTTGGGCTGGGATTGCTTGGGAAGGAACAGTGATATCTAAAATGACATTCCTTCTTCTTCTAATCTCCCTGTCATCAGGGGTCTGTAAAAATATTAATTCAGAGTGGGGTTTCTGGGAGACTTCAGTGAAGATCCACAAAACCAGATGCACAAAATACGACCAGGAAGGAGTGAGAGGTGCAGGTCTGCCTCACTGAGAAAAGGGAAAAGGAAGAGGGCATGACAGAAACCATCCTGTATATGGAAGTGTTGCTATAAAGAAGACAGTGATGAGCTGCTCTACAAGCCATCCAAGAGCAGCAATCTAATTTGCAACCAGGAAAATTTGGGGTAGGCATTATTATGAGCTTTCAGCTGTGAAGACTGAAATTTCCATGATTAGATCTTTTCAGACAAACGTGTCGGGAATATGTTGGTTCTGTCTGGACCAAGCAGATGAGAAGATGGCTGAAATGTGTTGGTAGTGACAAACGCCCAAACCTTCCCCAGGGAGGAAGCCTGCAGATGTTCTTCTGAATTCAGCTGGAGTCGTTCTGCTCCATGGCCCCAAAGCAGCAATGAGGGATAGCCTTTGTCTATTCACAGTGAAAAATCAAGTGTTCAGAGATAAGAAGCTCTGGTTAATAATTTGTTGGCCTGCCCAGAGATGTGACACCCTTGGTGCTCCTGGTTCACAACCACGTTTCCTGACAAAGAGATCTGCTGCTCTGTCTGTCGGCTTGATTCATCTGGATGTCTCCGGCAAGCTTAAATAATTCATGACGATAGAAGTTTATTTTTGTGCCGTCTCGGAATGGTAATGAGGGATTGTGGAAGCTGTTGAGATGCAGAGGGAAGCAGCGGGGTGCAGCTGCAGCCTTCGCATGGGTGATGTATGCCCAGCACTAGCGGGTCCGATGCCAGGCAGGCAGCAGAGGTGGGGATCCTTGCACACTGCTCCATTGCAGAGCCCCTGCTCTCACCTCCTCGTATCACCAAGGCCTCCTTCTCCCAGCCAAGCTGGGGACACAGCTCGCTGTGGCCTTCCTCTCCTGCACTATGGGTGAAGGGGTGTGGGTGGCCAGCAGAATAGAAAATCAAACACCTTGTTTTCAACCTGCAGTTAACTGGAAGTGCTTATATGTCTGTGCTTGATTTCAGTGAACCTGAGAGTGAAACTGGGGACCTCCTCAACTAACCTGATGAAAATGTATGGCTTGAGGCGAAGCAGCCAAGCTGCGAGACCTGCTGCCTGCACACTGGAGCGCTGATAATGGAACACAGAATGGGTTGGGTTAGAAGGGACTTTTAAAGGTCATCTAGTCCAACTGCCCTGCAGTGAGCAGGGACATCTCCAACCAGATCAGGTTGCTCAGAGACGCATCCAGCCTGGCCATAAATGTTGCCAGAGTGATGACGATTCTGCAGTCCCAGGGCGCCTGGCAGTGGGGTAGTGGTGGCCAGGAACTGCTGAGGGATTCTTGTTGTGGCCAGCCAGGACCTACAAGGGAACGTGGTGGGTTTTGAAAGAGCAAAGCTGGACTCCAGCTGAGGACAGCCTAACAGACCCTGTGTGTTGGTCTCCCAGAGACCAGTCACCTGTTTGAAGGGTTAAGCTCACTGTACCTTTCTGAGAGATCTGCAAGAAGGTTCATGTTCCCGTGTGACACAGAGAGCGAGGCCACATGGGCTGGGAGTGCACTGCAGCCCCACAGCTGCATGTGGTGGCTCGGCATCAAAACCACCTGTGAGGCAGAGATCAAACACCCTGCTCAGTGGTGGTGTCCCTTTGCCAGCAAAGAACTTGGTTTAAATCATCCTCCTGCTTTAAGTGGACCACTAAAGATGGTGAGGAGGGTCCTATGGCACTTCCTGAAATGACACCTGCAGTGAAGGCCGTGGGAGCTGTAGCTCTGCACCTTTAGCCTCAATACAGCACAGCATCAGCCCTGCTGGGAAGTGCTCTGTGCTCCCTTTGCCGTGCACTCCTGTGCAGCCACCTTTCTCATTACCTGTATACTCAGGAAAGCAGATAGCCAGTGGAGATTTCTTAATTTTCTCCTCAAATATGTCCTTCTTGTTTAGAAAGAGGATGATAGATGTATCTGTGAACCATTTGTTGTTGCAGATGCTGTCAAAAAGCTTCAGAGATTCGTGCATGCGGTTCTGCAACAGAAAGGAGAGATCACATCAGGCCAAAGGCAGGGATCCAGGGACGTTCAACATGTAGGGAAATGTAAAACAACTAAATTAAGGAGGAAAACAACAAAAAAGAAAAGCTACAATATACATAATCAATTTATGTATACATACAGCTGAACATATACATACACAGATGCAATCCCTATAACATTTGACACAGTGACTGAAGGGCATTTAACGATACAGAGCTGTTTTGATTTTGCATAACATTAATTTACAGGATCCCAGCTCATAGAAATCATCATGCACCATGCATGGATGGAGAGTTATTTTTGCCCTTTGATCAGATTTTTGTGTCGGTGTAGCTCATGCAGATTTTCTAAAACGTTTTCAATCACTTCTTAATTTTTTTTTTCCCACTTTCTCGAATGTGTGCCGCACACAACTGGTTGGATACATTAACCAAGGACTGGTAGATCCTTGAATTAATCTAGAGTTGGAAGCAGACATCAAGGTAACATAATTTTGGAAATGACCTTGCCGTGACCTTTGCCTGGTTTTGTTACTTCGTTTAGTGTTGTCTGTTGTTGGGCTTTTAATTTTTGATGGGTTTTTTTGGAGTTCTCTTGGAAGATGGCTCAACAGAAAGTGTCTTGCAGAGAAGAAAAAAAGTGAAAAAGGAAGAGGAAACCATATAAAAAGGAAAAACGTAACAGAGAGCATCTAAGAACAACCAGACTAGAAGTCAGGCAGCTACCAGTGGTGTTAGCTCATGCCTCTAGAAGAAGATCAGCTACTCGCCAGCAGAAGAGCCATAAGTTCAAATGCACACACAGTGAGAGGTCAGCGTTTTGGTTATAGGTCATGCAAAAAAGGACACAGAAAAGCAGAGAGATAGGAGGAATGAAAAAACCAGACCAGTTAGAGAGTTGCAAAGTCCGCCACATGGTTTTAATGGTGGTGGAAGGAGCTCACGGCAAAGTCAACCAAGCGTCATGTTCCCTGCTGCTTTCAACTCTCAACTCGCTTGTTCTTTTTTTTTTTTTCTCAGTTCAAGAGAAGCTTCATACCTGCCAAATTTGGTTGGTCTCTCAAATGCTCATTTTTTGGCCTTTGTTTGGCTAGATAAGGTCAGTCGGCCGCGGAAAAGCTGTGGAGGTGCCGAGGCTGGCGATGTTTGGCGCGAGGCCGACGCCGGGCGCGCCCGCCGGTCGCGGGGCCGTCTCTCAGCCGGGAGCCGGGGAGCGGAGAGAGCAGGCGCGGTGAGGACGAAGCACACCCGAGAGTCAGGGGGTTATCAAAGGCAAAGCAGGGTACCGACCAGACCGGCTCCTCGGCTTTTCCCAGCGGGATCTCCTTGGGACAGCACTCCCCAAACCCACCAGCGCACGTAAGAAACTGGTTACAGCCACCACCACCGAGACACTGGAGAGAACAGGGCTGCACGGGCTTCTTACTGGAGGGTGTTTTGGAGTGGGTGCAGCATGTCCTGCCCATCCATCTCGGGATTTGGGAATTTGGAGTCGTACAGGAGTCAGCTGGGGGCCTTTACCCCGCTCCCACTCCATTTCACACCCACGCTGGCAGCACAGTCGAGCCCAGCACTTTACTGAGTAACACTTTCCTTTTCATTTCATATACTTTAGCTGCTGCTGAATGTTTTATACAGATAAAAGTGGCTCCGTGGATGAAGGAAACACCTGATCCAACCCCGAGTGAGACAGGACATGTGAGATTTGCTGTCCCCTGTGCTGAGTGACCGAGCATTTCCCCGTTGTACCGACACACGGGACGGCGCCATCGTGTACGAGTGTAACAACGCATTTACCCTTTGGGGCTCAGTTTCAACACGCTGCTCATCTGCATCATCCCCTGCCCGTGGGCTGCTTTTTGCTAACCCATTTGGTACTGGCTGGTGTGTCAGCCCTGGAGTAACGCTCCTCTTTGCTACTTGTGGTGCCAGAATTGTAACCGTGTAGAAACCTGGTGTACAAAGGTTTGGTACAGGAGATCTTGGCCACCCAAAGCCTTGTGGAGGAGAGAGTGAAGTGGAGGGTGGTCGGGGGAACAGAAAGCAAATATAATTAACCATTTTTTAAAGCAGGGTCCCTCACAGAACATTTTAAATGACATTTTGATCATCCTTGCTGATTCAAAATACAAGCATGGAGAAACACGTGAAGGCTGCTCATGGGTTAAACTTACAGCTCATCCACAGCACCCGTCAGCCTGTGGTCACTGTACGCACCTCGCTGGCCCCTGGAAGCCCCATGCCACCCTATGCAGCCCCCTGCCATCCTACACAGCCCCGTTTCCCTACACAGCCTCCTGCCATCCTACACAGCCTCGTGCCACCCTACACACCCCCCTGCCACCCTGCACAGCCCCCTGCCATCCTACACAGCCCCGTGCCACCCTACACACCCCCCTGCCACCCTGCACAGCCCCCTGCCATCCTACACAGCCCTGTGCCACCCTACACAGCCCCCTGCCACTCTGCACAGCCCTGGTGGGAGCAGTGGGGTGCAACTGCTCCTTGTGGCATGGGGAGCACCACGGGCAACATCAGGTTTGTCTAAGAAACAGAAGCTGAGGACTTCTCAGCTGGGCTTTGTGGTTCAGTGAAGCCAACGATTGTACAAGAGCAAGACTATGTAAGGATCCTACAGAAATCCTTCTCTTATAAAGTTTGATTAATTTGTGTTAATACATGTTAGAAAATGAGAGTGTTCTCCCAAGAAACAGAGACTCTTAGTGTTCAGCTGTAACCAGAATACAGAATCACAGAATCATACACACACAGCACAAACCAACACAGCCCTGCAGGACACCACAGTTACACTAAATGTCCTCTATTCCTTTCAGATTCCAGAAACAAGTTTTAAGGCTTCCCAAGGCTGCCTGACCTGGCTTCCTGATCTCTACATGTTGATTTTTCCCTCAGCTCTGCCAGTTAGCTGAGTAAACATAACCAACTGTTCTGCCCACTCATGCTTATTTACATGGGCAATGTTTTGGTCTTAAATCCACCTTTTCCTTCCCCACCACTAAAGAGAACACGACATTATTCACAAGCCAGGAACTGCTTTCTGTGTGTGGCAAAGGTGCAGAGCAGTGTCCTGGTGAGCAGGCACGGATGCTTCTGTTGTCATACCGGCATGCCACGTCGCATCCTGGGAAGGGTTCTGGGAGCCTGTGGATGCAAGCTGTCCAGGCGCTGGCTAACACTGGGAATGCCTCAGTGTCTCCCTTTCCTTTCCCTTCCAACTGTTACTAGTTCAATAGATGTTTGTAGCAGCCCTCTGACAGCTATGGCAGACCCAGGCTGAGAGGTGAGGATGGGCAGGCAGTTTTTGGGTACCAAATGTAACAGGACAGGCTGCTGCTAAAGGATGAGAGAGAAGTTAAAGCCTTCAAATAATCCCCCTCCTCCCAATAAATGCACAGTGGAAGGCCCTTTCAGTCCCTTAGAGCTTGCCTTGGGCCCCTCTCTCAAGCACCTGTGCTGCTGTCATGGGGCAGTTGTGCCTGCACTGCTAGGAGCCACTAAAGGTTACACTCCTCATATTTTTAGATGAACTGATATGAATTACTTCACCTGCTTTTGGATCCATCGTGCTGCTTTTTCTCACTTCATGTCGGATCTGTCATCAAGGGAAGGGCTCCTCAAACACTGACATCTAAATGTCACTTCCTGTTTCAAAACTGCTATTTTACGCCTGCAAATACTTTATACCCCAACAAGCAAAGCAGCCCCACCAGCCACGTTACAGAGGAGTAACCACTTGCTCACACATATTCAAAGTCCAGTTAACTTTTCCTGCCCAGCACAAGAGAGAATTGCTCACAGCTGGGTTCAGATGTCACTGCACAACCATGTTCCCGTCACTGACGTGAAGGGCAGACAGCTCTCCACTGAGCAGGAGGGAGAAAGGATGCTGCGGTCAAGACTCTGCCCAGGCAGAAACACACTCATAAACCCCATCTTTTTATCACTGGAGCATGGGAGGAGAGCTGGTGATTTCTGCAACACACAGCTGATTCAATCTTTTCTGTTTTCCGTGGTCATTAAGCGCTAGCTGTCGTGCGAACGCTAAGGACACTGATGGTTATCCCAAGCACAGAAACTCCATATTCCCCCTCCTGCTTATATTTCCTAAGACGTCCAAGCCACTTTCTCTTGCTTTGTAACTCCCGAGGCAATTTCTGAGCACTGCAATTCCATTTTCTGTGCCCAGTGACAGCAGAGAGAGCACACTAACCAGGTCCTGCACTGCAATAGGAACCAACAGGCCAACACTAAGGCACACCAAGGGGCAGCAGCACAGCACCTTCCCCCGTCCCAGCCTCAGCACTGGGGACACCAGCAACACTTGCATGTCTTGGCTAGATATGGCTGGCCTAAATATCTTCGTTTCAAAGGCAGCAATGTACAGCATGAACATCTCCCTCTCTTGCCACGACTCCCTTGAATTTGCAAGGGAAAAAACAGAGGATAGTCTCAATTCCCACGACAGGTTCTATGCCACTGCTTTTTTAAAAATTCCATTAGGAATTCCACTTAAAAGGAACAACAGAAATCTACCTTTGATAATTGTTTTCTCCAATTTTACTAAGTGAGATGACTGCTGTCCCTCTCTCCTCCCAGATTACAGGGCTGAGGCTTTTCCTCCTGTAACCTCAACTTATGAAACATAAAGATAATTCACAAATGAGACAAAATAGCCTTGTTATGCAAAGACATAATCCATGAAGATGTTCTGTCAGTTAAAACCAGGACATCCCCAGGGTGTACAAATATGGCAGAGATCCTGGCAGCTCCTTGTCATGGACTTGGTAAAGGCAAAGTGTGATCTTTATGGGTATATGGGCCTAAAAATCACAGATGCAGAAAGTTTTCTTTATGTCTTTCTGATCTGGACATAAGGAAGTATTTGCTCTCCTTGACTTCTGCTGTGCAGCTCTTTCTGGTAGTGAATTGGAGAGAAAACACATCCCTTATAAAAGACTGTCTGCTCTTAGGGAGCTTCACACACAACAGCCCTGATTTAGCTGCTGCAGGAGGATGGGTGCTCAGTCTTTTAAAACAAAGAGCACAGTAAACCACAAAAAACCTTTACAAGCACAGAGCTGTGTTTGAATTTTAAGGGCAGGGACAGGTCGGGGGTGTTTCACCCAGCCTTGTTTAACCAGCTCTTCGGAAAGGATTCTCAGTAAACCTGTTGTTTGTGAGCTTTTTTCAGTGAAACAAGCTGACCCTGCACTTGTCCCAGCCGAGGCTCTGCCAGCCCAGCCCCTCCCTTCTCTGTGTAAGGCTGACTGCATCTGGACTGCAGTTTTCTCCACCTGAAGCGTGGTTTGACTTAGAGAAGTGCAAAAAGCGCCTGTGAAATCCTGTGATCATTGACAACTGGCTGCTGAGCACTGGAGGAAAAGCCATTCTCCCTGTGCACCCAACTTTGGAAGGGTTTTTTGGGCGCTGAGATGCAGTAGGGCTTTTTCCCTCTCATGGCTCCCCACCAGCAATGAAAGCTCTTTGCAAGTCTTTCCGTACTCAGGAAGACGTCTGTACAGCCTCCAGCCCTTCAGCAGCTCAGTACAGCTGCAAGGGCCTGGACTGCAGTGAGCATCTCTAGAAAATGAAGCTGGAGGAGAGGCTTCCAGCTCACTTCCTCAGCTGCCTCCTCTTTGTGTTTTCCAAGTGAGAAGCAATAAAAACTGACTGACGTCACTAGAGCAGATGTGACGGATGGAGACGGCCAGTCAGCTGAGTGAGGAGATGCTGCTTTACTGCCGGGCTCTGGGAGAGGCACCACGAGCAGGGAGGAGGCCTGGGGCTTCCTTTGGCTGGGAGGAGGCAGGGTCTGTGGGTGCCACGTTTCCCACCTGCCACCTGTGAAGGGGATGTAAGAGGGCAGGCAATCTCCACCAGCAGTGTCTTCTCCTACTTGCACTGGCCTCGCCCAGGGTTGTTTATCTGGGTTAGGCAGGGGCGTCCTGCCCGCAGTGGCGATGCCAAATCCTTTCCCCGTTTACGCCGAATGTGTAAATGAGCAGCAGCTGCCTCTGCCCTCCTGTTGCTCAGCATCCCCCGAAATGTGTTGTGAAAAGGGACTGAAATAGCAAGCAAATGTCAGCGCTGTGCCAGAGCTGCACCAGCCTGCTCCCCTGCTGCAAAAGCAAAGTTGGAGATGCATAAATCCCCATCTCTGCAGCAGGGCACTTCAGGAGGGAGGCTGAGCTGGCACCCTGCTTGTCTCCAGGGTGGTGCTGGGTGAGGGAAAGTCACTGGCAGTGCTCTCCTGAGGAGAGATGCTCTAACCTCCAGTTCAGAGGCGCAGAGTTAAGCCTGACATTTAAAAATTGGCACTGGCATTCAGGCTTCCCTTCCATTTTGTGCTCTGTGGCTTTGAATCACAGGCTCTGGCTTGTGTAGACGAGCACCCAAAGGTGATCTGTATTAAAAGCTGCCTTTGGCTTCCCAGTTTGGGTGTCACAGTCCAAGTTACACCTACAGAGCACCTTGCTCTCTGCTTAGATAACAGCTTTGCTCCCTGACACCTGGACCTGCCCTCTCCCTGTGTGTTCTGTATCTCCTGGCTGTTTTCACTGCCTGCCTGCAGAGCTCTATGGCGTTCAGATAATGGCTGGATTTTTCAAACCACATCAGAAGATTTTGGTTCATTCCCAGTCAGTGCTACAGGGCTGAGCACCCTTAAGCATATCAGGGCCAGGGTCAGAGGGAGGTGACAAGTGGAGGGTATAAATAAGTGGACACGAGAGGATGAAGGGTGTCTTAGTCTGGAGGGACACAGTCATGATCACAGAATCATAGAATCATAAAATATCCTGAGTTGGAAGAGGCCCACAAGGATCACTGAGTCCAACTCTTGGCCTTGCACAGCACAACCCCAAGAATCACACCATGTACCTGAGAGCATTGTCCAAACACTTCCTGAACTCTGGCAGGCTTGGTGCTGTGATCATTTCCCTGGGAAGCCTGTTCCACCACCCAATCTCTCTCTCAGTGAAGAATCTTTTCCTAATTTCCAGCCTAAACCTCTCCTTGACACAGCTTCATGTCATTCCCTTGGGACCTGTGACTGATGATGTTAATATCACCCCGAATTCTAGCATCAGTACCATCCAAACAACCAGGTGACTTCATCAAAGAGTTTGCTGCAGCTCATAAACCTGGTTCAGAGGCCAGAAACCACAGTACCTGTAGTCTTTCGGGGACAAGACAACTGTTACCCAGCAGCAATCTTTCGCTGGGTTCCTTCCTCATCCACAGCTTTCTGTAAGCCTGACATCTTCACCAGCAGAACAAAACCCCTCAGAGACACAGAGCTGGCAGCAGTGAGCCCTCCATGCTGGGCACCAATGAAATCATTACTCAGTCTGAGTATGGCCTCCAATTCCTTTTCGTTAGACAAATGCAACTGGGTGCCCACAGCAGTTGTCATTAGTCCCCAAAACACGCATCCCCATTCCACTGAATGAACGGCCAGAATACAGTAATGAGTCTTACTGCATCCTTTCTGTGTATGCAATTCACTTGTATTAATTGCACTCTAATACCAGGGAGCACACAGGTCCTTGCCAGCTTTATTTCCAGATGGTATTTTGAGTCTAATGTCACAGTGGGAAGTCATAAAATCTCTCCTAGAGCAAATTACCTGAGGAATCAAACAGTTCCATTCTCACTAAGGAAAATGAATCTCTGCAGCCTGAAGAAATAGGTTATAGTCCTAGGCTAAGCCCTGGGCGTGCATGGCCACCCTGCGCCTCTGCACCACGGCCTGACCACTTCCCTAACATGTGGTCAGAGCCCACTGTGCTGTGTCTCCTCGTGCTGATACAGGTTCTTGTAAAGCATTTTGAAAACACACAGGTCGGCTAGAGAGCAGAAATAAAACACTGTGACTTCACTGGTGCAAGGAAGCATTACCTGGGCACGCAGACTTCATTTCAAAGGGGGTGGAGGAGGACAAATCTCCCCAGGATTTCAGAGTCAAGGGGCAGTGACGGACAAAAGCCCATAACTGTAGCACCCCATGGAGAATTCGATGATCTCCAAGGAGTTGCTGGCTATGCAGTATCCCATAAAGAGGTGCTGGGGCCTCCAGGACCCGCTCAGACTCACCGTGGTTTCATCTTCATGGAGCACCTGGTCGTAGCCACTCAGCGCAACACAGAAAATGATGGCTGTGACATCCTCGAAGCAGTGGATCCACTTCTTGCGTTCTGACCGCTGGCCCCCCACATCGAAGAGCCTACGGCACAGGAGAGGGCCATCAGCACCCACTCGCTGAAGTTACCAGCAAACTTTAGCATTCTTGGCAGTTTCTGGCCACAGGGTCCCTGGAAGGCTCCAAGTGCAAAGCAGTGGGTCTTTCACCACGGGCTTGGTCTTTTCCTCCAGTGCCCGGAGCCGAGGAGGACTGGGAGGAGCAGTTACAGATCGGGATGTGGGGATTGTGGGATAGCCTTAGCAGTGTGCTGGGTCCCAAAGGGTCTGTGGGGTGGAGACCTTATGCTCTTGAGTTTTATATGCTCTAAACACTGTCTGTGCATGGCCCTCTGTCTTCATGCCCCCTTCTCTCTCCTGGCTGGGATCTTGCAGGTCAATCCACAGCAGTAACTACATGGGACTGAGCCACTTCAGAGAAAGATCTGGCCAAATATTTTTACATTTATGAAGCTTGATCGGACTTGGGGGTCAATCACACATTATACTTTTCAACAAAGAGGTGTTGTTTGGCTTAGAAGAAGCTGCCATGAGCTTCTATCTTACAGACAGTGACTTTCAAGACCAAACATTTCATTCTGTTGACCCTCCAAAACCATGTCTTCTGCAGTGGGCGCTGTCCATGCATTGACCAGCAATTTAACAACTTCTCCTTTAGGTACTATGGGGAAACCCTGTGATAAATAGATCTGAAAACTCACTGTGCACTTTTAGACTAACCTGAAGTGGAGGTTTTTGAATGTGAAATGGGTTTCTACGATGCCAGTTGTTTTGACCCTGGTTCGGAGGATGTCCTGCTCCGTGGGCTGGTAGTCTGCAGCTCCGATTCGATCTAAGCTGTCTAGGTAGCTAAGAGAAACAGGGAAAAGAAAAAGAAAACAGATAAGAATAAGGCACACACTAATCTTTGTCAATCTCAGATGAATCCTTCAACTTCCTATTAATCTTTTTCAATCTCATTTTTCATGGCTGAATATATTGTAGTTATAGGGAAAAAAAATCCTATTCTGGGTAAAAACAAACCCCACTAACCTAAGCATAAAATCTGATAGTGAACTGAAAGCAGGAAATTAAGTGTGGTGTGTTGTGAGTCCTGATCGCAATCTGTGAAAATACACAGTTTTAATATTACTTGCTATTTTTATTCCCTGAGGGACAGAGGTCCCAGTTGGTCCATTGTGCTGGACTCTGTACACACACACGCTCTTCTGCAAGGGTTTGTTCAGATAAGAGGTTGGAGCACACAGGTCTTGCTCCCAGAACATACAGGTCGAGTCCCCTGGGGAGATGGCTCTCCCTGTGCTGGGGAGGGAGGGAGACGCCGTGCTCAGTGGGACGCCTTGCTTTCAGTCAGCTCAAGTGAAGGGAGATGAAGCTGCCCGAGTGAGTCACCGCTTCAGTCTGAACTCCAGCTCAGGGCTGGGGCTGCAGGAGATGCAGCACTTGGACAGAATCCAGGGCCCCACTTAGATGGTGATAATCTGGGAGTACAAATTGGGGCTTTGAGGGGGTACAGGGGAGATGTAGCTTTCTAAAACACTTGGACAGTTTTAAAACATGTAACTTTATTCTGCCCTAGGTTTAAAATCTATGAACAGAGGCAATGTCCCCCTTGCCTGAAACTTGGGGCAGGAGGTCCTGTCTTTGGGCATGAAATATTTCTGTAGAGGAACCCAACAGATTGACACACACAACCACAATTCATTTTCCCATCCACATTCAAGACAATTATTCAAAATAATTTATAAGGAAAGGAAGAATTCGGATTACAATTTAATATAAATTATAAACATAGAGCTGCATCACACACTGAAGTCTTTCTCACCACTGCTAAGGCTGCATGCAGACACTCCAATTTCTCTTAAAGGGTGTTTGATGTGCATTACAGGGCCTAAATGCCCACCTCTGCCCCCAGGAGCATCAATCTAATGAACTGGGATGCTTTCAATGTACTGTGGATGTAATAGAGCAGGTCTGTGCATGAGCAGTGCTCTTTGATCCCCATGCCTGCACTGTCACCCAAAGAGGCAGTGGGGCAGGAGCTGACCTGCTGGTGGCAGGACAGGGGGGTACCCACTGAGGTGTTAGCCTGAGGATGGCAGCTTTGCCCAATGCAGCAGGAAGAGAATAAAGAGTAATAAGAGGAGCTGTGCAGTTGCAGGGAAGGAAAAGACTTCATGGTCTCAGAGTATACTGGTGAGACAGTATGAGCTGGAACCATTCACTTAAGAAAGCCATGATGTCTAAGCTTGATTTTTTGTTTCAGTCAAGCAAAATGTGATTAAATGTGATTTTTTTAAAACATAGAGTGTGCATTTAGTTCTGATGGAAAAGCAAATCACCTCCCCAGCCTCCTGTGCCTTGCCACAGCATATCCTGCTTGGCCCAGACTTGGCCCTGTCCTGCTGCTGGAGATGCTTTCCCTGCTGCACCCGAAACCAGGGAATGGCTTTCCATTTGTGTCCTGGAGGGAGTGCTCTGAGCCAGGGCTCCAGAGCAGAACCTGGTGTGCTGGGGCTGTGCACCCTGCTACCCAAGAAAACTCCCTGCCACTGTGTTTCACGCCTACCCTGCTAGGCTGGAACAACAAACACACAGCCAAACTCTATGCTGAGGTCAAAAACAAACCTCTCTCTGCTCACATCATGTATTTTCCCTACCCATCTTGTTTATAATTTATTTTTGCTAAGGAATGCCAAGAATCATATCACCCAGAGAAAAGTATATTAAGCTAAGCAGGCTTATTTTTGCTGTGCCCTTTTCCAAGCATTTAAAGGCATTGTGGTTTTGTGACAGATGCTCCCTTAATAACCTTATGATGGGCCCCGGATGGATGAATGGGGCTTCATTTGAAATCAGATCCTCTGCTGTGACGGCTGAAGCCACGATCACTCATCTATTCACAACTGGTGTCAACTGCTGTTATTTAAGAGACAGCTGCACCTCTTCACATGGCCCCGGAGCCTGAGGCAGCCCTGCAGTGCTGCTGTTTAGAGATACAGGCTCTCCTCTGTCCTCACCATCAAAACACGTCAAGGTGATGCTAAAAAGTGGATACTTGCTTGTCAACACACCCTCTGCCTTTTCTTTTAACTTCCCTCTTCATCTCTTCCCTCATCTCCAGTCTTTTCTACTACTCTCTGTGTGTTTTCAAGGACTTGAATTCTTTCCGTTGCCCGGGTCTGCTTTTCATCTGTTCCTGGGAGTCTTGATGAGGGTCAGCCATCAATTTATATGAAGTTATACAATATTTTCAGTGCTGGTTTTGAGGCTGCATTCCATAACTGTTTTTACTCCTCTGGCTGCTCTCCCCTGGAATTTCTCCCATCTCAAGCTGCAGCAGATATTATTTCCCCTGGATTTGACTGCAGCTGAACTGGACCCTGCCGGTATGTGCACCCTGTGAAGTTCAGCTGAAGGAGCATGTCATGGCCTGGCTGCCACATTAACACCCAGCTGCAGGAATGGGAGGCTCAGGCAGAGCTGCTGTTTGAACGGTGAGCTGATTTTAGCTGCTGCTTGCTCTCCTTGGTTCCTGCTGAAGGTACCTCTGAGGTTTCACTGGAGCACTGGTGCTCCCTGCCCACGCTGCCTGGAAGGAGCTGCAGGTTTGCTGGTGTGAGCCTGAGCCAGGGCAGGACAGGGTGTCTTGGGGGTGCCACCTCTTTGGGAACAGGGAAACCCAAGGGGGGACAAACTGCTACATGTGGCACTGGATGGCAGCACTCATGGGTGTGCCCTTTGAACCGCAAACCTCAAGGCCAAACTGTTGTAGGAGATAATTAGTTGTCACAGCCAAGAGGCTCGATGACACATAATCCCCTCAGAAGCTGGCATCTGTTTAACCAGCAGAAAGAAGAGCACTTTGGAGGCCGCGGAGCGAGAGCTCGGCTCTCCCTCTTCTGTGTCATCGGTGTTGGCATCAGAGCTCTTCTGCTTCCCAGCTCCAGGGTTTGCCCGCTGGACTGGAAGCATATCTGAAATGACACATCAGCTCTTACTTGCAGCCTGCCTTGCCCAGTGTTTGCAAGGGTTAAAAAAAGCTGAAGGAAGGTTAGAAGGTTTGAGAGTACATGAGGAGCATTGCTGCTCCTGAGCTGAGTAGCTCCATTACTGCTTTTATCTTTTATCTTAAATGCTTTGTTTTGAAGCAGATTGCAGGTTTCTGAGTCACTCAGTTTATCAGGCTCAGGGAGGTGAAGCCCAACTTTATTATGCTGCTAAAAGCAAAATGCAGAAGAAATGGCAATTCCCGAATACAGGGAGAGGAGCTCATTGAACAGAGGCTAGGAAATGCAGGAGCTCTATACAGACTAGCTGATAGTGAATACCTACACACAACCATATTGCACCTTCGTTTGCTG
The DNA here is from genome assembly GCA_013396775.1 of Cephalopterus ornatus. Classification (NCBI taxonomy): domain Eukaryota; kingdom Metazoa; phylum Chordata; class Aves; order Passeriformes; family Cotingidae; genus Cephalopterus; species Cephalopterus ornatus. The sequence continues at coordinate 118,930 of VZRE01001865.1, forward strand.
CCACAGCATGTGGGAGCAGCACTGTTGATGCCAGAGACACCGCATGGAGAAAGGACTTTTGTCCAAGTTGTCCCATGGGAACAGCCTGGTGGCAGCAGCCTACGTGCAGTGCATGCACAGGGACCCCCCCCCAGGCTCTCTGCTACCACAGGAACTTCTCCCAGGATGCTGCTGCCTATGCCAAAGGCTCCCCTGGCTGCCTTCTTGGAGGAAGAAGCGCAGTTGAGGCTGCAGGCTGTGGTCAAAGCTGGATAGCTGCGGCGAAGCTTACACAGACGTACATTCACATCGGTTGAGGTTAATGGCAATGAGATGGGTAAACGTCTGCGGGGCTTTTCTTGCCTCCAAGGTGACACTGTGGCAGTCTTTTTGCAGGCAGCATCCAGCTCTCCCTGTGCACACCTGAGGTGCTCACACTGCCAATGCTGAGCTCACATCCTCAGTGCTCGACAAGCTGCGGTGCAGCAGCAGCCACAGCTGGGGCCTGGTCTGGGGCAGGTCTGCAGGGAGTAGGAGTGGGATTTCAGGACAGCAAGCCTGGAGACAGTGTCATCTTCCCAGCGGCTCCTCCATCCTGGCAGTCCTGACCTCTGGCCATGTCTCCTCCGTGAAGGAAACGCCGTGTGTGCATGGGATACCCCAGCCTCAGTTTGTTGGCTTGCGTTGGATTTGACTGAGGAAGCAGATCCCCACTTGTCAACACACAGCTGAGTCACTGCCGAGTTATTTTGGACTCTGTGTACTGAGGCACTCAAGGGGCAGCTCCAACATTGTGTCCTGGCAAATGCTGAGTTTTTAATCAAGGTTGTCACAAGCAGGATCCATCTCATCTAAATCTAGATGCTTATGTAAAGATATCTCCACTCGAACACTCCTTCCCCACTCATGAATGGAAGGCGACCTGCATCTGATCTTAGCTTCCACCTTACCTTCTTCCTTTCTTTCACCAATGAACACACAAATCAATGTGTATTAAATATATCAAAACCATTTAATATTTAGTGACCATAAAGGAAGGATTCAGAGGACAAGTGCCGGGTTTAGGGAGTATCAGTAGTGCCTCTACATCAGCACAGTAAACTCTTGCAGCATCTCCTACCAGAGAAAAAAACTGTGGGCACTGCAGCTGTGATACAGGTTGGTTTGGCTGCCTAGGGCAGCTGGTGCTGGGCAAGCACCCAGAGCTCATGGCACCACGGTGTTTTTCCAGCCATATCAGCTGTAACATTTTAGAGGAAGGGGGAAAATCAAGCACAGCCCATTCTCAGAACCCAGCACCTATCCAGCACATATAGCAGTGATGTCACAGGTGTCTGAAATAATGATCAGTTATGAAAGGCCTGGAATGTTGCCAAGCAGTGGCATTGTGTCCCTTCAGGATAGATCCTACCTAAGGGCAGACTGTGATGTGCACACACACATGTGCAGAGCCCTCCTCTCCCCCCATCAAAAGCCAGAAGGTGGTGCATCCTGTTCCTTGGGTGCTTCCAGGTGGGTTATGGCAGGCAGGGAGAAGACCATAGGGGATAAGTAACTCAGCTAAGAGGGCAAGAACACTGTCTGGTGTTTTCTCAGCCCAGCCCAGAGAAGGGTGGTCTTGGGAATTTGCTCCTGGACTTCGGGCAATGCGTTTTGTATTTCTGGCTGTATTCCCTGATCAGCCAGTCCTGCCTCGATGGGAATCACATGAATTACACGGCAGGCTCTGCTGTCCTGCCACTGCTCCTAATGAAAATCTCATCTCATACCCAACCAGACGAGACACTGGCATGGACACTCCCCAGCTTCCCTCCCCTAACTGAATCCAGCCAGTGGACATGTCAGTTCTGTGCCTGCTTCTTGCAGGCTGCTAACAGTGATGGTCACCAGGCTCAGGGATTACCGGGGTTACTTTCCTGGAAGAACCTTGCTGGATGCCATGGGTTTTCATTATTCTCCCTTGGGAAATGAGGAGGATGGTCCCTGCTATTAAAGGAAAGTGAGAGAAGGGATGCTGCTTTTTGATGCCTTTTTTTTTTGCCCTGCACTGAAGCAGGGCTGTACAGGGCTTGTACATCAAGAGCAACTTGACAAGTTGATATTAATACTAATGATAGGCAGAAGGAATGAACAAAAGCGGGTTGGAGTATAGCTGTCCTAGTTAGACTTGCAATTTTCCAAGGCATGACTGGATCCAGAATAATTTTTAGCATCACATTTGGATGAGCAGAGTTACTAAATAGCAACCATTTAACAAAGATAATTCAGGGCATGAGGGGTCTCTAGGTGTAAGCTGCTGGCTGGCTTTGCTCATGGGTGGTGGTGTGGTCAGCAATGTAAGATGGTCTCCTCACTGCTGGAATAAAAGGCCACTGTGTTATGGTTTGAGTTCATGACCAGAGAGCTCTGGTGGGGGGAGAGAGGGCCTTGGGAGGAAAATCCAGCACTAACAACCCACTCAGAAAGGGGTTTGGAGGGGCCCTGGGAAAGCAGATGTGGGCTCATCTTTCCGCAGTGAAGTTTGAAAATTGAATGGGATGTCAGAGGGGATGATAAAGATTTTTTTTTATACATATTGAAGCCCTTACAAAAGAGAAAAAGAATGTGTCTGGATGAGATAGATGACTCACCTAGCTTAGCTAGTGTCCAAGAGCAGATGTTGAGAGAAGAGTACAAATACAGAGCAAGTATGCAGTACTCATCCTTCCCAGCCTCCAATGCTTCATATGGGTAACAGAGTTTCAAAGAGAAGTGTTATATCTTTATATTTATTACCACTCAATGATTTTTCTTCCAGAAATTTGCCTAGGCACTTTTTGCAGCAATTTAAACTTCTAACAGCCACATCTGCAGCAAGGAATTTCCCAGCTCAGCTACCCTATCTGTAAAAAACTGCCTCTTTCTGGTTTTTAAACTGCCATGTCAGAGTTTAACTTTGTTAATTTTTGAATGGGAACAGCTGTCCTCTCTCCTTCCTATCCCCCACTTATTTCTATGTAGACATCTCTGTAGACCTCTGCATATCCCCTGGGTAGCATTTTTACTCCGCTACCTGCGTGGAAGCACTTTGGAGCCTTTCATCACACAGGAAGGGGTCTTCCTCATCTCCTGAATCCTGTCTGGGGTGGAGAAAGGAGGGAGCCATAGCTGCCTTATTCTGTAAGTAACCACAGGCTTTATGGTCACTGACTACGATGTTACTTGGAGAACAGTGTAACTGCAGAGCCTGGAGCTGCTGCTCGGGCAGATTTGGTGACACGGTTCATAGAATGCTGTGACATCCCTTATGCAGTGTCCTCACCTGGGCAATGCTGCTGGTTTACACAAAGCCCCTGTGATTCAAGTTGCTGTTCAGCGCAGAGCTGCTGACCACAGGGCACCCTCCCCTTTGTTTTATAAGCAAAGGATTTTTCCGGGGGCTGCTGTGCCTCTGCAGCAGTGCTGTGTGACCCCCCTCGCCAGGATGACGCAGGGCTCGGGCTGTGTGAGGTCCCTGCTGGTGGCCCTGCACTCAGGTGTCCTCTGCGCAGCAGGGATGAGGTAGGCACTGATCGAACTTGGGCTGAAGCACAGGAGGGCTCAAAGCTCAGCCCAGCTCCTGCTTTACGTAAGTCTCTGCTCCCTTCTGACGCCCAGCTCTGAAGGACAGTAGCTGAGCCGGAGAAGGGATGAGGAATGGTGGCACTCAGAATCCTGGAAGTGAGCAGGATCTGTGCCAAAACCTTTATGCAACAGTCAGTAGGTTTGAAGCTTTTTTTTCTTTGCTCCAGGACTGCTGTTATAAACCTGCTGACAGTGGAGCTGATGATTTTCTGTACTGTAAAAAGAAGAAAGAAAGGAAAGAAAAGTAGGGGCTAAAAATAAGCCCCGGGGAGTTTGGGATAATGAAGGGCTTGTTATGGGATGGAGCCCCTGCTCAGAGCATGCAGGCCTCGTGCTGCAGCAGGGCTCCTGGTGCATTCACAAGCATCTGCTCAGCCCGACCAGGAGACAGACATCAACACACCCAGCTTGCTGTGCCACAGCCCCCAGCGAGCGCGGCACGGAGCATCGCTCGCCCCAGTGCTCCTCACATCGCAGGGCAGCCCATTACATTTGGCCCTGAGGCCAAATGAGCTAATTGTTCAGAATTACTTCAATCCTGGAAAGCAGACAGCTGGGACTACAGACAAAACCAGTCCCACAGACTTTAACCTTTGGATCAGCCGCTGGCCAGAGATATTCATCTGGGTGTGCACAGAGGCCTGGGACATGTATTTACACACTTGTGGCAGTTGGGCAAGTAGCATTAACATCTCCTTTTCTAAGCTGGAAGGAAAAAATTAGCTATAGCTGCAGTTTTGCAGTGCTAGGTGCCTGTCTGCAGCAGGGATAGCACCGATGAGGGATTTAGCTCTAATGCTGTGCAGGAAAGCCCCAGTTAATGAGATCTGTGCCCTCGTATCAAGTAGCTGGAGGATGTCCATGGCTGGACAGTGGTGCAATTATGGAGGGTGGGGTGGGTCTGTCAGGAGCTGGCTTCATTCAGGGGCCTCATTTATCCACTCATCCTGCTGAGGGAGACGTGTTGCTAGCGACGGAGTGGGAATCCTATCTCTGGATCTTCTCATCTGTCCATTTTCCTGATCTATTAGCAAGCTATGGGGCTTTCAAATCCCACTTAAGCATCCCTGCCACAAAACATGGGTACCAAAGTTAGCTGGTGCTCTGCCAGGGACAGATGTGACCCACAGGTAGCAAAAGCAAAACCTGGAAATTTTACCCTTGGCTGCACGCTAAAAATATCTTGGTTATCCCAGACATAGGTGGATCTCTTGGGTATGTAAAAACTGTGCTATGTAAATGGACCCTCTGGTCCTTCTCAGCAGCTCTGAGGCCGAGGCTCCTCCAAGAACAGCCCTGCATGTGGTGTTGCAGCACTTCGATTTCAGTCCAGGCCAGACCCAGAAGCAGAGACACATAAGAAAAAATTCATGGAGTTTCTCATCCCTTTAGGAAATGTTCAGCTGAATCATTGTTAGGAGAAGATCTGTTTGTCATTTATCAAAATAGCTCGATTGTTCCCACCAGGAAAACCTCTCACCTGGGCCATGCTGCGCTGACAAGATGGTCCTGCTGACCCCCCCACCTTTCCTTTCTCCCTCTTTTATTGGCATAAGCAACCTCAGAGGTCTGTAATCCTAGTCTCCTGTCACCACACACCCACCCCAGGGATTAGGCTCCTGCAGTCCTCCAGACAGTGGCTCAGGCTGCTGCCAGGTCTCTGCAGGAGTGGGCTGATCCCTGTGTTCAGCTGAAGATGCATCAGGGACATGTGCATGATAAAGTCCATTTGGGATACTCCTTATGGGACAGCCCAGCCACAAAGCTGGGGTGGCTTTGTGGGAAATGAGCTGAGGATACCCCCTCAGAGGCATGTCCCTCCACGAGGGCTGGGGACAGCTGTCTCTGCACCTGAGATTGTGCAGACTCTCCCAGTGCCCTGGGGACATGTCCCTGGCAGAAGCAGCCTCTGCTGTGTGCCTGTGGACCTCCTGTGACCACATCTCCCGGGAGCGAGCCACGGGCCGCGGTGCTGCAATGAACTGGGTGGGAGCACCGGGGCTTCCTGCCTGCTCGCGGGAGAGCTTTGAATTAACCCAGGAGCACTCCATCTCCAGTGGCAGGATGGAGCTGGGCCAGAGTAGCCTTAGGTCTGGAAAACATCAGGAGTTCTTCCAGACAACGTGGGCTTTATTGCCAATAAATGCTTTTGGTGAGCTTCCCCTTGTCTGCAGGAGGGGAGGAGAGCACCTCGAGCAGATGGCTGCTTAGCACAAGCTTCGTCCTTGCTCCTGCTGCTGGAGCACCTCAGGATTGATGTGTCCTCCCAGCCTCCCACTGGAGCAGGGAAATACTATTCATCACACTTGCTTTAGGAGGAATAAAAGTACCAAGGGGATAGATGACTCGCCTGAGGACACGATGGGAAGTCTGTGGTGGCACTCGGAAGTCACTCTGGGTTCTCCAAACTGCAGTTTGTAGCTTTGACCACAAGACCTTTCCATATTGAGTTTTACAACTCTTAAGCAATATTCTTCCATGCTTTTCATAGGGATTTTGCCCATGTAGGGGCAGATACTGAAAGGCTGGTAGAAATTTAAGGTATTATATTAAGACCTTTTGTAAGAAAGAAATATACTCCCTACATAAAGAGCAGCCCATAAAATGGTGTTACAATCGATGATTAAATCACAATTTAACCCAAGAATTTGAATAGAGATAAATAAATGCTTTCTTCTTTTTCTGACGAACAAACAAGGCTGAAAATGGATGTTGTCATGTACTTTTCTGCTACATCCAATATAATTTCATGCATTCCCATACGGATTTTGATGAGTTCTGCAGATCAATGACACTGCATTTAAACACAAGCTAAGCAGTAATTACAGATGCATGCAAGATTTATTCATCTGGTGGCACTGCACCAGCTGATGGAAGGATCAGCCGTATCCAATCAATGTTTGAAGCTTCTCAAAATAAAGAGGTTTTTTGGCTCCCACTGAGAAGTGAAAATAGAAATAACCCCCGAATCGCAGGATTGCCCACTTAGGTCCATACAGGGAGGGCTGCAGGATGGGTCTGGGTCATATCTGCACTGTTGCTTATCCCTTGCCTTTGTACCCCACAAATGTTCATATGGGGTCTTCTTCACACACTCACTGCATGACCCTCCTGCCCCTAGGGCTGAGGACTGGACAGATGGGATTTAGGGCATAAGTGAGGAAAAAGGAGGAGAAGCATTGCAGAGAAAGGGGCCAGGAGCAGGCAGCCAGCATTCCCTGGGGTCATCTGCCACGTGCCCAGGCCTGGCAGGCAGGGCAGGGAGCCAGCATGAGGAGCCACTCCGTGGTACAAAGGGAGCAGCTGTGTGACCGCAGCCGAAACCACAGAGGTGCGTAATGTGGCTCTGTTGTTACGGGAACACGTGGCAGGGGATGCGAGGTAGCACGTGTAAAGAAGGATACTGGATATTGTCCAATTTTCTTTCAGGTCTCCCCTGTTGATGTGAGTTATATATTCAGAGGAGCTCTCCCCTCCCAGGGAGCAAAGCTGCGTGCTCCCCACTGTCACCATGGGATGCCCTGGCAAGCCAAGGAGTCCCACTCTGTGATGCTCTTTGCTGGGACTTCAGAGAGGATATTGGTGCTACTCCTGCACCCAGATTTCTTGTCAAGCTGGTGCAAAGTAGCAACACATCATCCAGATTCAGCAGAGCCAAAGCACAGCCTACAGATCTCCGAGGGTACTTCTTCTCTGGGGCAAGGGAAGATAAATGTGGGATGAGCAGACAGAAGCGGCAGAGCAGAGATCTGGGCAGCTCCTTCAGGCACTCAGGGTGACTGCACTGCAGTCAGAGAAACCCCTGGGAAGATGAACAGCTCATATGGGTGACCTCTGCATTTAGCACATTTTCTATTTACTACCAACTATTTTAAGCAGATGTTCTTAAGCCTCCCACAGTGATTGCAGATGTTTGAATGAACACAGCAGGGCTAAGCCACGCTGCCCTGCCTGTGTGCTCCCCTTCAGAGGTAGTTCCACTGCTGGGAAGCACAGGCAAATGGGAAACCCATCCAGCCCTGCCCAGAGTAGCCACAGGTGGGCAGAGGCTGCTCAGACACAGGAGTATCTGGTGCTGGATGCTCCCCTCAGTCACCTCTGGCACTTGTGCTGCTGGTCCTGTGTGCAGGTGGGGAGATGGAGACAGGGGACCAGCAGATGCAGCTCTTTGTCATGTGTGGGGAGGAGGCTCATCCCCCCCGGGTGTGCTCCCCTGGGCAGGGGGCAGGTGGTTGAGCTCCTGCGCAGCCTTTTTTCCTGACTTTTTTTTGTAGCTTCTGTATTTGTGTCATTTCTTCTTTTATGCATTTTTGTTCAACGAGAAGGTCCTCTGGGGATTTCTTCATGCAAAGTTGATGCTTCCAAGGTTAGTTTAATTTGAGCAAAGGTTTTTGCCTGTACTCTGTTACTGGTTCCCAGTTCTCAGCATCAGCCTCCTCTTTCCCTTTCTTTCTCCTGTTCCTGCCCATTGCAGTTTTGGCCTCACTGCTCAGCACACTCCCTGTTGCAGTATTTCTCATATTGGGGACTGCAAGACCGTGGAGCTGTTTAACTGAAAATGTTTAAACTGACATTAATGCTGCTTGGTAGGATGTACTGGCTGGTATTTTCCTGAAGGAGGATTTGGAAATGGTTTTTATGTTATCACCAAACCTTATGTACCAAGAGCAGTACTGAGGGAATGGGAAATTCCAATTTATGCTATTAAAAGTGCTGTCAAAGCCTCTGAGCTACAGTGACTGCTCACATGGTGTTTCATGGCCTGGCTTGCAATTTTAGAGCACTAAATTTCTCTTCAATGCTGTGCTTCCAGCAAACCTGCTGCTTGGCACTGGGGTGGCAATGTAGCCCAGAAAGAGAGGCACTACAACAAGGTGAAGCGCACTGTAAATCCCCAGCAAGGCTTGGACTAAGGACGAAAACCAGAGCTGACCAAACCTGGGTGTGGCTCCATGGTGCAGTTTGTGCCTGGTTTCCCTCTCCCCTGTATCTCTTCCCTCTCCTTCCAGCGGCATGGAGAAGGTGCTCCCTAAAATCTAGGCTCAGAACAATTTCTCCTCTTTTCTTCCCAATAAATTCAGCCTCAGAAGACTCCCGAAGTCCCCATGGACCTTTGAGGAGGTCCCTTCTCCAGACACTCCAGCATTCAAATGCATTAAATGTACTGGAGATGGGGAAGGTGTAAGCATGAGGATTTTGGCACAAGGACTTGTTTTCCAGCCTCCTTGTGCTTTGAGCTCTGCTGCCAGGACCAAACCAAGCAGCCCTGCCCAGAACCTGTGCCCACAGAGCAGAGGGAGTGTGTGCCCACCCTGACAGCCCCTGCAGAATCACCCCGGGAGCCTGAGCTGGGGCAGGTGGAGAGGCATGGGAGGAGTTACAGGGTTTTCTGAGGAGGTTGACAAAATAGGAGTTGTGGGTTTGAATTTGTGGTCTGAGAGCAAGGAACATATCTGGGGAAGACGAAATCATAGTTCATAGACAGTGTCAGTTCACTGACAGCGTTATTTTCACTGTAATAGTGTAAAAGGTGTGGACGAATGGACTGATGTGGACCCAGCACTGGGCAGTGCCAACGAGTGTCTTGGGGCAAAAATAAAAAGAAAAACTATTAATAATACAAGAAGGTAAAAGATCTGCCTACAGTGTATCAGCCCCCTGTGCTGACTGGGCTCATGCCCAGCTTGCCCAGGAGAGTGGCACACGAGCAGAAACATGGCAGCATCACGTTCCTCTGCCTTTGGCTCCCCTGCCCAAATCAATGGTTGTCTCATCTGCGTGTGCTCAGGGCAAACACAGGTACCAAGGAACCCCTTGTCAGGTTTCCAAGAGAGGGAGGAGGCAGGAAGGCCCTCCCTGGCACTGACCCAGCCCTGAGTGTGCCACAGTTGTGGGTTTGCAGTGCATGTTCCCCCCAGTCCTGCCGACTTTGGGGAGCTGCAGGAGTGATGCTGGGAGCAGCTGTGCCTGCTGCTCTCCACAGGGCTGTGCTGAAACCCCAAGGAAAAGCACAGCCCTTACTGCCCGCACTGCCTGTGCCCAAAAGCCCCCGGTGCCAGGTTTCCTCCACGATGCCCCATGCACACCCATGCCCCAACACATGCCCATGCTGCTGAACCCTGGAGAAAGAACCCCGTATTTCCCCTTTTCCCACCTAAAATGCAGTAGGAAATCGATGGCTGGGGGTTGAACACTGGCTCAGCGCTTGGCCTGGATAAGCAAAACACAAAGTGATGTTTGCTCCGGGGCTAATGAGAGCTGTTGTATCAATGAGTCTGTGACACAGTGCCCTGGGCTCCAAGAGGTGCATCCCAGTCGGCAGGACTGTCTTGGAGACCTGCTGGGACTCTGCTCCTGTGGGACTCCCCCAGCCTCCCCCACCATGTTCTGCCCCCTGCCCAACCCCAGGGGCTCCTCCTCGCTCTGCTGCTGCCTCTGCTGCTGCTGCCCCACGGACTCCTAGTCTCATAAACACGAGTGTGCCCACTGTCCCCATGGGAACTGCGACAAGGAGTTCCAGCCTGCTGCCCAGCAGGCACCAGGGGCTGTCGGGGGCCCGGGAGCTCTGCCCTCCTGCCAGGGGCTGTGGCACCCTCCCTTCACGGCACAGATCTGGTGCCTCAAACCCATCACTGCCAACTCCTCTGGTTGTACAGCATGTCACCATGTTCACTACATCCTTTTTTCTTTCCCTTCATTTTTGTTCTCTCTTAAAGCCTCAGCCCCTCAAGGTTGGACATTAGATGGACTATTTGCTTGAGGAAATAAAAAAGGACTTTCCAGCTGTCCTGTTCACAGACAAAAGGCTTTAAAGTAAAAGCCAAAGGGTTCAGGAAGCGGCAGATAAAAGCAATTTTCCAATGGTTGTCTTAATACATATTGAAAAATGAGGAGTTTTAGCTAAGCTTGTGATTGCTTTTGGATTTAACTCCTAACTCTGAACTTGGATTTTGGATAAAACTCCTAACCTGAGCGTGGGGATGCTGCACTCTTCTAGCAGGAAGGGTGTGTGTTTGTATATTTTCTGGCCCCCAAGGGAGTGTGGGGGGAATGAATGTCAGCAACTGCACATCCCTGTGGGCCTGATCAACTGCACTGCTCTGGTACAGCACATGTCCTGAGCAGGGACAGGACAAGGGCCGGGCTGACCCGTGGAGGAATTGCCTCTCCTGCAGTGAGGGGATGGGAGCTGAGAAACCTGGGGCAGGGAAAGGCTGTGGCCATGAAACCGTGAAGGAGGGGGAAAGGGAGATAACTGCATCCTGAGCACACAGGGCTGATCAGTCCTGCTGGGCAGGGCTTGGCCTGGGCTGGAGTGGCTCCTCCTGGGCTGTTCATCCCGTGGCTGGTGCAGGCAGCTCTGCCCCAGAGCTCCCAGTGTGCTGCTGTGAGCTCCACAGACTGCAGCAAAGTCCCTTTGCAGCTTTTCCTTCCGAACTGGAATGATTTCTGGGATAGGACGTGGGGATGGCAGCGGGGGGCCTGTGCAGCATCTCTCTGTCACACCATCACCACTGCTGCCTGCAGAGCCGGGGGAAGACAGCTCGCTCCACCCTGAGCCTGGCTACAAAGAAATCCCTGCGTTCCTGCCATTCTTTGCCATTAAAGGATTTCAAACAGATAACAAATAGTCGGAAAACCACATGCCAGCGCCATGCTCACCTCCCAGCACCGCAGATGGTGCCAGACCTGTCGCCAGCCATGTGAGGAGCCAGGGCATGGTGGTCTCCTGGCAGCTCTGCCTGCAGACACACTGCAGGATCAGGAGGGTGAGAGCAACCGGGCAGTCCCCACAGGGCCACACGCTCTGGGGGGACAGGGCTCACAGACCCAGCGAGCGACGAGCTGGGTGCTGGCACAAAGCAGGAGTCACCCACCCAGGGGGGACACGTGCCTTGCCAGAGCCACTCGATTCCCTAGGGAGCTTCTAAGAGTGATAGGATGCCCTGAGAGCCTCCCTGCACACCTCTCAGAAGGCACCTGCCCTCACCCCCTGAGAGGGATGCTGTTTGTCTTGCAGGGCAGGCTGTGATGGCAGAGCTGGGGGTGCAGGGTACCACAGACTGCAGGGTGCAGAGAGGGAGAGGGAAGCTTGGATTCCTTGGCTTTGCAGGAGAGGAGGAGCGGGGGCTGCAGGTTCCCAGGAGAGCCTGGACTCCCTGGCTGTGAGGCTGCATCCCAGCACTGCCATCGCCCCACGTGGGAGGGATGGGGTGAAAGGTGGGACACCGCAGGGATGGGCTCGGCGCAGGGTGTGAGTGCTGCCCGTGGAGGGCAGAGCTGGTGGGAGAGGGGGGCTGCAGCCAGCACTAGGGGCAGCAGTGAAAAAACAAACTGAACCGAGCAAAAAAACCCAATCCCAACCCTTTGGTGGCAGCCTGCCAGCTCCAGCTGGTTTCATAAGGACATTTCAGCCTAAAAATACACAAATACTCAGCCAAAAAAAGTCCAATCTTTCTGTGCCGAATCTGTCACCCACAGCCCTTCGCCAGGCAGGAAGAAATTCCTGTTGGGTCTGTCAGTTGGAGATGAGAACAGATTATCTGGGGTTCAAGACTACGGTTCAGCAGGTTTCCTGGGGGGAGGATGCCCTGTGCTGTGTTTATAGGTGGTGCTGGCTGCTCCTCATCGCTTAGCAAAATGTGAAGAGAGAAGAGATTGTTCCCAAATTCTTGCAGTGCTCCTTCCTCCAGGCAGAGTGAACTACCCCGGCTCCCTCCCTTTCGTGTGGGAGCTTTGCCATAATGGGGACAGCCCTGATTGGTATCGTGGGTCATTAAATAGCAATTTATTTAGTCAAGATGTCAAGATTTTACTAATCCCCAGGCCAAAGACAACACTGTTACAATGCAACACAGCAATGAGAAATGTCAGGGAGGTGGCAGGTACTGCTACATCTTTGTCTCCAAGGAATGAACTACCCATGTAGCTTCTCTGCTCCTCCTTGTAGTGCAGTATGTATCTCCTAGGTCTCTTGAGACGGATTTTAGAGAAATTTTGGGGTGTACAGAGGATTAAAAGAGGGGGAATGACAACACTGTACCACCAGTTTTTGCCTGCAAGATCCATATCCAAAGCAGTGCTGAGTTTTCAGGGGATCTGGCTGCTGAATTTGGTATTTCATGGCAAGGCAGTGAGCAAAGCACTGGAGCTCTGGTTCAGCTGGTGAATGCTTTCCTAGTGTTCCAGGTGGGGGCTGATGGCATCTCAGATAGTCTCTCATGGACCAAGAGGGGATACAGTCCTTCAGAAACCAAGCGGTCACACGGGATAGAAGGTCCTGATTTCCCTTCTCCTTCATCTTCTTTAGAGGTTGCATGAGCTTCAGGCAGGAAATGTCTTTTGAGACTGTTCCCCCTTTCCCTGATGACCTGCATGTGTGGCTTGGAAAGGGCAAAGGGAAGAGCCTGGCCCTGGGACTAATCCTCTGTGCAGCCTCTGCTCCGTGGAGAGGCTGTACCCCAGCAGAGAGCAGGTCTGGTGGAGCTCTGCTCCTCACCCGGTGGGGTGGGCACTGTGACGAGTGCCAACATCGTGCAGTGCAGCTGAGTTCTGCAGAGTCCTGCAGACCTGCCTCTGAGTGAGCTTTCTGCCAAGGAAGCTCAATCCTCATGCTCTCCTGGCAGCGGCTGGTGGGATGGGAAGGTGAGCATTGCTTAGCACCCAACTTCAAGGTACGGTGACGTGGTCTCCATCCACCCTGCTTTGGGCCAAGAGGGAGCCTCTGGAGAGACTGCATCCAGTTTTGGTGAAATTGGGTGTTCCAGGTGGGTGAAGACTGAGGGTGAGATGCTAGAAAACATCCAGCTGATTTAAAGACAGTGTCTTTACTGTTGTGCCCTCCCTCCACCTCACACTCAGCCCTTGGTGAAGCCATATAACAATAGCAATTCCTTAATTTATGAGGATAATAACAAAATCTGTGACCTCTACCAAGCCCAAGCCCTGCAGGACCACAACAAGCTGCAGCTCAGACTGCCCACATCTCCCCCACTTCGCACTGACAAGAAACAGCCCCACTCCAGAGCCAGCAGGAGCAGACCCCTGCAGAGCTGCCCCTCCCTGGAAATCCATTTGCATCTCATTTGTGGAGAAGGAGCAAGGCTGGTGATTCCAGTCAACCAGCTCTGGCCTTTATGGACTGTTTTGTTTGCTTATTGAAGGGGGAACTTTATTCAGAGCTGGTGGGCATATTTACTTACTGGGGTAAATTAAACCATAAATTCAGACAAATGTACCTGCCTCTACACTTGTGATGTATTTTCCCTTTCTGCTTTATTGGGCTCCAAGACACAAAGGTGGGTTGTTCAATAAACAGCGCAACGCAAGTCATCCCAATTAATTGGATTGTTCCATTTATGCTGCTACTGCCTCCAATTAAATGCAAGGGAGCACAAGTGACAGGCACGAGTAAGACAGGTGTGCAGAAAACCATATTCTAATGCAAAAGCTGTGATGAGAAAATGGAATCTATGCACCTGACGAGAATATTAATGCAAAACCTTGACCTATAATTTTTCTTCCTTCAGTCTGAGCGCACCAGCAACAATTGCAGCTCATTAAAATGGATCATGTCCTGACAGTCGTGCATAATGTCCATGTCCCACAAGTCCAACGGTCTAAACATTTACCTTGCTGCTTCACCAGCAAGGCAAACATTTAGACCATGGGACTTGAGGGATGTGGACATTATCACAGAGCTGCATGGTCCTGCATGACTGGAAACAGGAGACTGCAGCAAACACCGAAGACCTTTTCTCTCTTTTAAACACAGTGTTATCAGAGAAAGCGGGACGGGAAAAAATTAAACCCAAAAGTGCCAGTGTGGGTTGGACCTCTGGAGTTCATCTGGCCCGTCCCCCTGTTCAAAGCAGGGCCAACTTAAAAGTTAAATTCAGTTTGCAAGTTAGTTCAGGTGGCTCAGTGTTGAGCATTTCTAAGGACAGAGATTTTACAGCCTCTCTGGGCAGCCTTTTTCAATGCTGCCTTGTCAGGGCTCAATCTGGAAGCTGTTCACCACATCACAACAACATCTGGCTCTACTTTCTTAACTACTTTTTTGATGCAAAGTGTGTGTAGGCACGTGAGATGCAGTAAGTATCAGTAGGGAAGGTGATAGCATCATGCAAAGACAATTCTTTTGCAAGGAAAATAGATCAGAGAACAGTCCCACACAAGATGGGGTGAGAAGGAAGGCACTGCAGTATTTTATTCTGAGTTTAGTTTGCTGCTTTTCTATAAGGCTCTGCCAGAGCAGCTCCTGAAGATGGAGTAGGCAAAACGCTGTCCAGTTTGGGCTTGGTACTTAGCACAGACTTGAGACGTCAGGGCTGTGGACAGCTGTGGTAGAGCAGCAGACACAACTGCATCTCTCTCCACTGAGCAGTGAGGTCTGTATCCCTCTCTGGAGGCATCTCTCCCTCCCTTTGCTCCTGACTGAGAGAGCCAAAGGCAACAAGCTTCCTAGCCCTGACACCTCTGATATGTGTGAAGATGGATGGGTTGAATGCAGGCCTAAAATATTTTACATTTTCACGGTAGTTTCACAGCCCTGGCATTATCAAATGATCTTTCAAAGTACTTGGAAGCAGGAGGAGAATAACTTGAGATGAATTCTGGCTTTTTTGTGTCTGTGTACTTGCAAACTGTCTCTGCCTACACATCTTGCAGGGCCTGTGCCTGTTTGGAGATGCACATGGAAAATCGGAGCTCGTGTGGATGCTCCGTCTGTTCCATTTCCCCCCTGAAGTTTGGAGGCTCTTCAAAGCAGGTCCCCAGACCCGGGTGTTCAAGATCAGACTTGCCCTGTGTGCTGCACTCCACTGACCAGGCCAGTTAGGAACTCGAGGCTAGGAAACACCAGACAATTTTAAAATCTGAACAAAAGTAGGAGATTAAGGAAACCAGCTGGAAACCTCTATTTTGCTGATTTTGAAAGCAAAATGTGGGTCACAGATGTGCTTCCACAGACAGAAACTGGCTAGAGAAGAAAAAGACATCAGCAGTGCCCGGACTCTTTGATGATCAGAGGTAGATTTAGCTCCTAGGCATGGAGACAAGAAAGGAAGAGGAGACAAAATAGGAATAAAAACATAATCAAGATATTAGGAATGTGGAACGCAACCCACCCGTAAATTTGCCTCAGGGAACTATGAAAAAATGCAGTAACAAAAAAAGATGAAACCAACTGCTACATCTTACTCTCTTCCCTTCTCTCGCCATCCTTATGCTGTTTGCAGTCCAAGGCACAGGAGGTCCATTACAGAACCTTCCCTCTTCCTCAGTCATGCTTTTTCTTTGCAGAAGTGCTGTTTTCTACTGTTTCTTGCAGTAGATATAAGATCCTTGCTAAGGACAGGCAGACTTCAGAGACTAAAATAAACCAAGCCTTGCAGGAAGGTGTTAAGGGAGTGTGTATGGGAGACCAGAAAGCAATGTGCTCCTGCCCATCTTTGATAGGAGAGAAGAGCTACAACTCACTTCTTGTTAAGTCTAATACAAAATATTAAATTTATTTTCAGTGAAATGGATGACAGACTAGCAAGAGCTCTGCTGCTGATCTTGCAGGCTGCTGATTAGCCTGTGACTGGGTCTCCCGGGGCCCTAACAGAAGGCCCATTGTCCCAGCCATTTAAAAACCTCAAGGTAAAGCACTGGAAGAGCAATTAAGAACAACAGCAGCACTGACTCAGAGAAGCCCAGGTGGTGGCTCCTCAGAGACAGACAGGGAGGGGGGAGGTTGGGAAAGGCTCGGAGGGCACGTGGTGGGGGGTTCTGGGGTGCAGGGAACTGTCGCTCCTGAAGGTCCCACCTGTGCTGGCCATGGTCACTCGGTGCCTCCGGGATTTGTGACATGTGCTGAGCAGCCCTGGAGCACCATCTCCAGTTCCCGCGGCACACTGCCCTCCTGCCAGCACAACACCAGTCCCTATGGCTGAGCACCAAGAGAAGCCTGAAATAAAAGCCATGCTAGTCCAGCTTACTGCCTGTCAGTGTTTTTCAAACTTCGGGGAACTTCAGATTCAATTCTTGTCAGAAATTTATTTTTCTTAGCCCTAATGAAAACACATTTTATAGTTGTTAGTGTTTTAAATCCAGTATCAGTGTCAACAATGATAAGACTTTTCCCAGGGTGGGGGAAAAAAACCATAAAACTGTCTGAAATCTTTCAGTCATGCAAAAGAAAACAACCTCAAAGCATTGAAGGATTAAATGAAAAATATGCTTCTTTTCACTGGGAGTCCACTGGGTGTGAGTAAGTGCCAACTGAGCTCTCACTTGCATCACCATCCAGTGTGATGGCACCAGGGCCTAGAGGTGCAGCAGGATGTGTTACAGAGCCCTGCTCTGGGAGAGCATCTCTGCTCCCAGTGACGGAACCACCCTTCTCAGGTCTGTAAATGAGAGGGACTTTGCCATCTTCAGCTTCACTATCCAACCCAGCCCAGGGAAAACAAGTGTGCAGCCATAGCACACAGCCCCCCTGGCAAGGAGGACTGTGCATCCTCCTCTGCAGGCAAGTGATTTTGTCAGAGACATCGAAAGTCATTTTGCTGGGCTGCAACTCCACACCAAAATTGCTCTGAAAAACACAGCACAGAGCCTCTTCAGCTGATACCTAGAAACTGCTTGTGGTTTCAGAGCTCTTCCTGATGAATTGCCCAGCAGCTGGTCACATTGGGAGGCCTCTGCTTATTATTTTCAACTGCTATCTTGCATGGAAGGAAAATCAAAATACTTTCCTCAAGGTAATTGGCTCTAAAACAATTGAAGAATTTTCCACAAGGTTGTAATGCAATTAGGACTGGCATTTTAGATAACTTATATCTCTAAAGGTATGTTTATGCCATCACACCCTTCTTTTGTGGAAGAAAAAAGAAAAGGTTGCTGGCAACAGAAGGCTGATTTTGCTATTACAGGCAATGAAATACAGATTAAACATGGACATCACCTTGTACTGATTAAAAGGCAGCATAATGCCGGGATCATCTCTGGGGTGTGAGGGTGGTTGGGATGGGTGCTGTGTCACCAACCACACATCTGCACGTTTCCTGTTCGTTTTTCCATCAATGCCAAGTGATGTGTCATCACTCGCCTTCTGCTGCGGCCCCGCAAGAGCTGCGCTCCCAACCTCCCTGCCCCAACATCCCCTCCTGGATGGGAGCAGCTGGGACAGGCTGGGAACACCAGGCCCACTACACAGAGCAAAGCCAGCAGCCACGCCGCTGCTTGGGTTCATGCTTTGATAGATATCCAGGAAAACCCTAAGCAGAGTTGCCAAACAATCCAGACACAGAATAAAAACTCCAGAAGTGCATGAAACAGCCTGTGACCTTGATGATGTGGGATATTGTGAGACCAAAAGCTTGGATGTAGCATTGCCCTGACACCATTGGGAAGCCTCTATTTTCCTGACTACAGAAAGGTCTAAGGGTACAAGTGGAGAAATGATTGCTCTGTGCTTGCCTGTTCCTTATGCTTATACTTAAAACCTTTTACTGCTCAAGACTCAGGGCCAGGGGACATTTTCCCTGACTGCAACAACTGCTGCAACTGAAATCATGGGATGACAACCCGGCCTAGGTGGAGGCAAACAGGTCCAACGAATTATCATTACAGATGGACATGAACTGAAACTGGGGAGACAATCCATGGCTGTTCAGAGCCAGAGCAGCCACTTATGGGCAGATGTCCTGCCCTCACAACAGGGTGAACCAAAGCCATGGATTCAGACAACTGCCATTAACAAACATCTGGATGTGGTCCCCACTGGCAAAGATGGCTCTGATTGTATTACACGAGTAACAGAATGCCCCTGGAAAAGCAAAGAGGTCCCTCATCCTTGGTTGTAATCTATCAGTACACTGTACAACTATCAGAAAAGCAAACCCAAGAGCTGTACAAAGCAGTGATCACACTCTTCTGTTCTCAATCAGATACACAGGGAAGCCATAAGCCATGCCCATGGGTTGATCTGCCTCTGTTCACTAGATCCATGTTTGCAGAAACCTACCTGGAGCTGTTTGGGAGCAATTTGGGAACCTGGCCTTGGGGTCACGGACCTGACCCCCAACTGGCCAGGAAGGGACATGGATGTCCTGCCTGATCCTTTGTACCATGCAGCAACCTGTGACACAACACCCATCCCAGTCTGTAAGCGGAGACATGTTCAGTTCCACTGCTACGAGGTCAGTGACTTCAGTTAAAACTTTAGCAAGGCCAAATGCATCTCATCAACATGAAAGACTATGGACAGGGATACTCACTATTGAGCTGAGTCATTAAGTTGATATTCCCGGGACCGGTTGAAGCATTCTTGGATCCCAGAGTCTGCCCAGAGTCTCATCATAGCTGACAGCAGCTCTGGAGAGAAGGGCTCTGTGTCCTCCATCCGACTGACGACATCGCAGACCATCTTGGCATCAGCCTGCAGTGGAAAGAAACGAGAGGTCACGGGGATGCTCAAGGCAGAATTTGGAGCCAGAGATTTCAGAAACAGTTCACCAAACCATTAGGAGTGAAGAGGCTGTGTTTTTTTGGGATGGAGATTCAGCATCCACACTGTGTGATCCAGCAGAAAGGGCAAAGGAGGATGGAGCAAGGAAAAAAAGGTTGTTTGTGGAACCCACCTCACGTTAACAAATGTTTGTGTTCAGCAGACAAAGCAGTCTGCAGTGCACATGTTTGGAGTTTCTTGGGAACAGAAAGAAATGCATATACGTACAAAGTTATTTAAAATCGTTAGCAAAGTGACGCACACCCTGCAACGACTCCTGCTTTAACCAAGTGTGGGACCTTGCTGAAGTAGGGCTTTTGTATCAGAAAGGACGGCAGGAAGACTTCAGAAACAATTTTTTCCAGATGCTGGTTTATTGCTTTTCCTGAATTCTTGTTCTTTGCTATGAGCCCCTGCTACGAGGGCTAATTCCTGTTAATGCAGACCACCTTGGCTGGCTGTGGTGCTCTGTGACTCAGAGGGAGAGGAATCTCCCATGGTTAAGGGGCATGGCAGTGAAGGAAGAGCCAGCTGGCCATTTTCAGATGGAACCTTTTTTGGTGAGAAAAATGACATTCACTGGAACAGCAACTTTTCCTGGAGGACAGTGCTCTGACACAACTTGGGTCCGGAAGATGTCTCAGATTTAGGATGGGAATGTCTAGACAGCCTCGGAATAGCTGAGTTCAGCCCACTGCAATAAGTCCACAGTGGCTGATGCTTTACTCGTTTGAGAAGCCGGGCACCCAAATTCACGACCTCCTCTGCTTACTTTGCAAGAAGTGGATCTCCCACACCCCCCACAGACTCAGGAAACCCTTGGGGTGTTGGGGCATTTGCAGAGTTTTTCTTTCATTCCTTCAAAAATGTTTCATATTTCTGCAAGCTGAAACAAACCCAATTATCATTTGTATAACTAATTGGAGAAGAGGAGCTCTTATTCTTTATGTGTGTGCAGCAAATGTGTGAAGACAACCTCCTTGTTTTATTACCTTGTGTCTTGTCAGCCAGGAATCGAGCCCATTCCTGGCCAAACACGGGGGGAAGTCTTCACCTTCCAGGGTGTTTGACCTAAACCAGCAAACCCAGACCAGAAACACAAGTCTTGCAGAGGGGAGTGCAGGCAGCGCTTTGCCTTGCCGGTACAGTTAGAAGCTGGAGGAATGCCAGTGCTGAAGAGCACCACAACAAACTGATTGCATGGGTGGATACGACAAGGTATGATGGGGTCTGCAGGGCCAGGATCAAAACTCCGTTTTATTGAGCACTGAAATTGCTGAAAAACTGCACGGCACCAAACTGCTGGCACTGGAGACTGAAGCTGCTGGAGATTTCAGTGCTCAGGGAAAGAACCTCAAGTCTCCTGAACATCCAGCCTTTATGGGCTGAAGAAGTCTCAGCACTGTATGTATCAGTACTGTATCCCATAAAACTTAATGGGGTGGACTCTACTTTGAAGGCTTTATGAACATAAAGTCTCACAGAGTACTTAACTTCATATTTTAGTGCCCAGGAATCTTCCCAGCCCTCTGTACAGACTCTGCTCATTTCGGAGAAACAGTATTGGTGACTCACACCTCAAAGCCAAGACAAACAAAGAACCTTGAAGAGTTCAGTTAATTTCAAAAGCTTGTTTTCTGCCCTGGAGTGCTTCGTGAGCTCAGTGAATATTCATAAATCATCTGTATGGTTTGCCTGCCCTGCTGGAGCTGCAATTCTGCTCTTTTCACAGACTCTAAACAACATAAAACCCACTAATGGCTGCGGTCTGGCGTGGCCCGTTATTTGTGCATGGGTGGTGCAGGAAAAGCATCCATGCTTTCAGTCAGGTAGAAGGAGGACTTTCTGTGTTATCCTGACTACTGGGGGGGGTTATAAGTCACAGATCTGTCCATCTGTCTGTAATGGCAAAGCACATCTGAAGCTCTCCAGCTGTTACGGGCAGGGTCTGGGCTTCTTCTGAGCTTTGTGGATTTAACTACACGCTGCTTTCTGCAGAGCATCAGAGGGAATGGCACGGTTGTCATGTTTTCTGTGCTGGGAAATAGCTGCTTCACCTTTTCAACTACTGAGGCTTGTGGCAATTCCCCGTGAGTAGGACCCAACACAGGAGAGTTGAGCAGAAGATACAGATGAACAGTGAATGACAGGGCAGAATGGGAGCGACCAGAGACAGGCATCTCTGGCTGTGGTCCTCAGGTCTGCTTGGGCCAGAAGCGGGGCTGAGCATGTAGGGCAGGGGGTTATTTTGGAACATGCTCCTCTGTGGTCACTGGAGGTCCCTTTTGGGGACAGGTGAGGCTGCCCTCCTGCAGCATGGACACCTGCCTGCAGGGCAGACCGAGGGTCAACAGACTGGAGCAGGGGAACGGCTTGGAGGAAAGTTTATTGCTCCTGCTGAACGGTAATAAAGATATTCCAGGCTTAGTTTTATTTTGCAGTCTGAACCATTGAACTCTAAGTTTTATAGACCCAGAAAAAGCAGGAGAAATGAGTGTTTTTAAAAATACTCCTCTCCCCTGCCAAGGACGAAGCCCCTCTGTCAAGAAGCATGGGGCCATCCAGGAGTTCAGGCATTTGTTAGATGATTTAACGAGCAATTACGGATCCAAGAAGAGAAGATATCCCTTTCTTTTCTCACTCTCCAGGCTGCATCTCAAGCTGGGAATGACATTAAAATCTCCAGCCCCCCCTGGGCCCAGCAGGTAGATTTTTAAATACTGTCTGATTGACTTTTCCCTGTTGGCCTCCCCCGGGTCTGGTGCTCCCGCTTTTCCCGAGGTGAGAGGAGCAGAGCCTCCCGCCATGCTCAGCCTCTGTGCTGCAGCCAGCAATTAAATAAAGCAAAACAAAACAGTCCAACCAGCCCCCCACCCCTGGCCTTGCAGCTCCTATTCGACAGGGTTTCTGTTAATGAATATCACGGTGGTATTTCAGCTACTTCGGGAGCTAAAAATAGGCAGCCCTTGGCTCCTGGGACTGCTGGAAGAAGCTCCAAAATAGTGCAGGGCTGCTCCCACCACTACTGCCTCTGCCCTTCCCAGCTGCTCTGGAACAAGCCGTCTGGGAGGAGGGTGAGAGGTCAGGCTGGTCTCCTTCATGCTGGTTCTTATTCGGCAGGAGCATCAGCCTATCACTGCAGCATTCCCACGCGTCCTGCTGCCACTTCCCAAGGGCTCGCATTTTCCATGGCAGGTGAAACCCTGACCTCCGAGCGGATTGCCTTCAGGTTGTTCGTTACAGAGAGTGGGATTTGTCACTTTGTGTCACTCCTGAAAGCTGAATCCATCCACCTACAGAGGGAGAATTAGAGCTGGCTGGGTTTGGCCTGAGGAGACAGCTGAGCTCAGAGACCCTGGGAAGGTGAAATACATATCCAGAATTCAGCCACCAAGCCAAAAGACCAAATAAGCCTTTGCTAAAGAACAAACCTCTGCACTGGCTGAGGAATGGAGAGGGCTCTGTAGTTCCAGGGCAGGGTCTGAAATCCACAGACAGAAGTGAACAAGAAGCTTGTAAACAAGTAGGAAGTCAGCGTGCCTCATTCCTGACCCCGGGCTGTGCGCCTACCTGTGCACCAGGCATGGCATAAATCCAGCTCCTGAGGGGGCCTGCTCTCTCCCTAACCTGGACGTAAAGGCAGTTATTTAATTGTCTCCCATATGTCACTGTCACCAAGCACACAGCCTGTGCTCAGCATGCAAACCTGAGACTCGGTTTGCAACAGCCACATACCCAATTAACGAGTTACCTTGCTGCAAGGGACAGGGGCCCCTCCTATCAGCCTCACACCACTGGCAGTCCTGTTTGTCTCTGCAAGCAAGTTATTTTCCATCACACCAATACAGATCACTGATGATTTGTTCCTCACCACCAGCCACAACCAGTGTCCACAAAGGTTCCAGTAGAGCTGCTCCTGCCCTGGCTGCTGTAGAGTTGTACTGGAGTGGGACCCAGGTCCTTATCTCTGACTATCCCAGGGTAAATCCTGGCTCTGGTCCTTTCAAGTTGCCTGGACACCCTCTAGGGGACTTTTTCTTTTCCTTTTTTTCTTCAAAAAGGAATAGTTTTCAGGAAGGGGGGAAATTTAAGGGAGAGCCAAAGCCTTTTGTGAAGCTGTGTGGTACAAATCTGCTAAACCCCACGGAGCTGCGCTGAGTTACACCCACAGAAGAGCTGAGCCAGTGTGTCACATTGTACTGTCCTTTCCTTCTGCTGAACTAAATCCCAGTAAATATCATTTTTTGCTGTTATTTACTCTGATTAATGATACTTGTCACTCAGTCTGTCTCAAAGGTTAACTCTGGGGCAATTTCCTCTGGTGGCTGGTTGTACTCAGAGCTGCATCTCAGAACATTTTAGAAAATCCATGCAGTGGGGGAAGAGATAAGCATTGCAATTTGGCTGGCAGTGCAAGACAAATCAGCACAGTACTAGTTATCAGCAGCAATCTTGCGAAAAAAGTAGTGGCCATCATCAGTCATGGACCTGGGGGAAATCACACTGATGTCTTGAGAGCATCCAGCATCCAAAAAGAATGTCCCTGGAAGGAAAGCTTCACGGGGCACCCTCAGATCCTGACCTCGGGGCACAGTGGTACGTGGCTCTGCTACCACAGAAATGACATCCTGTAGTTTAGAGGCAGAACACATCTCATAAACTGAAAACCTCCTCCTCTTCCTCCTTACAGAGTGTCTCAGAAATCTGGACCCTGCTTTGCAGCCAAAGTGTGGCTGCATCACAGCAAAAGCCAGTGATTTTCACAACATTTGCAGCCTGAGTAAATCCTGGAAACAAAACAGGATTGGTGAATATGCCTCTTCCAGAGACATCCAGGGCCCAGCTCCAAGTCCATAGGAGTTTTTGGAGATGCTGAGTAGCTACACATATGAGTCTCCCCCTCGCTCTCCCTCACACATCTGTGTTTCAGAGCTGACCTCTTCATCTGTGGAAGTCTGTCTGGCAAGAAGCAGCTGCTGTGCATTGCAGGAGAGACAACCTTCTCCCTTCCTCTTCCACCCTTCCTTCCGCCTTCAGAATATTTCATCAAGGCCTCCCACCTCTGCCTGGCATTTGGCTTGCTGAGAGATCCTGGAAGGCACCGAGCAGGTAAAAATCTAATCAGCAGCTTATTAAATTCTACCCCTTTGGGGAATACCTTGAGGTGGGCACCCAAACTACATGCCCTCTGCACTCTCATTAGTTGGAGGCGGGACTGCAAAGCCCCAGACACAGATCCCAGTGCTCTGGGAAAGGCATTTATGCTGAGCTTCAGCACAGCAGCGCTCCCGAGCAATTTGCATCACATAGCAAAGCTAAGCCTAACAAATTAAGTTAGAGATGGTTGGCTTTCCACAGTGTCACAGTAGCCATCTTCTACCCTGCTTGTGTTAACGGCTCACAGAAAGGTTGGTTGACTTGGATACAACGCTGAAGGCTGCTGTGAGCAGACAGACCACTCTGTGGAAAACATAACCTGACAGCCATGGTGATGTCCAGAGCTCCTCCCGAGGTTGTGCTGTCTGGCCATCAATTAGTACAGCCCTGTTTTTCATATCCTTCTGGAGCCAAGATGGCACCATCACTTCTGACTGTCTTGGCCAAACAGTTCTGTGTGTCTGGGATGTGGTCTAGGATTTCTAGCCTGAAACCTTGTTACAGCTGGTTTTTTTCTGTCTGCTGCTTCCTATTTGGGGAGACACTGAGCAGGACTGATATTATAGATTATTATGGCTCTTACAGCAGACCAACTGCTCTGTGTTCAGTACTACCTTTATTCCTACCCATTCTGTATGATACTGCAGCTGATCAAATAAAAATTGCTAGCCCTTATGTGGGTATAACCTTCTCTTCTCCTCCTGCAACAGATGTAAAATAATATTCCCCGTATGCCTGGACTAATGACTATCTGGCAATCCAGGGACTGGATAATGCATGGACTAGGCTAAGCTCTCGGGCTGCCAGCTGGCCACCACCACAGTAGAGTTCCTACAGCTCTATGTCCTATAGAAAATAGTGCTTCACTCACCAGAGAGGTGGAAAACCCCACCGCCCAACAACACAGAACTCAACCTGCAAGAGGGATGACAAGTCATTTCCTAAATTTCCTTTATTCTAGAAAAACTTTGGGTCTTCCCCTGTTCTTGAGGAGCTCAGAAGAGCTCCTGAACTGGGCGAGACAAACACGGTGGGTAGCTGATCTGATTTTTCCAAGCAAGGATGGGAAAGCCAGGAAGCATGTGTTAAACAGTCTCAAAATAGGTCTTGACCCACTAGCTGCAAAGGAAGGTGAGAAAACCACACTCTGTCCATCCCAGTCCCTTCTGATTCAAGAAGAGGGCATTCCTGAGAGACTGGAGAGCCACTGCAAACTCCACCAGCACGCCTCGGAGGGCAACTTTGATGGGCCCTCTGTCCTACTGGCACTGAGCAAAGGGGCTGTGTGTGGGACCTGCCAGCCCAAACGTCATTCCAAGCCATGCAGGCACAGACAGCACTGCCCACCAGGGAGGGGATGAGAGAGAGAGTCACAGATGGGGGACATTAGCCGCATGGCTTCATGCTCCGCAGGGAAGTGCTGTGCCGCAGTGCTGAGGAGCAGGCTGGGAACGCGGACAGACGAGAGAGCAAAATCCTTGCAGCTCACTGCCCTTCTCCTCCCTGTAAAATCCTCTGCTGGCTAAAAGTCCACAAAATGCAATGGCACTGGAGTGTTTGTGCTGCAGGAAATGGCAGGGAAATGCCTGAGATGCCACAGTGGGAGAGAAGGTGGGGAAGCTGCTGTTGGCTCCTGGCATTTGTAAAATAAGCGGCTATTTTACATTCATTGCAATGATGGCTGGGCAGGAGCTGGGCAGGAGCTGGGCAGGAGTGGTGGCAATTCTCCGGGAACCCGCTCGGGGTTTGGGAATTCCTGACGCCTTCAGCCTGCACATCTTCCACTCTTCAGATGTCTTTAAGATTTTCCACACGAGCATCCCTCCAGGCGACTGCGTAAGGGTGGCAGGGCAGAGGGGGCACAGTTCCATTCCAAGCTTTCCCACCACAAAGGGGGAAAACAGGCTTTGTCTTTGGAACAGAAAGAGAAACCAGCCCCTATGGTGGGGGTGCATTCCCAGGAGAAAGGCAGATTTATTTTACATCTCTGGCTAAGTGCCGCTTGGGTATGATGATTTATAGGGCAGCGCCTTCCTGCTGGGGAGCCGTGCAGTGCTGGAACCCAGTAATTAGTTTAATGCTCAGAGCCTGATGCTGAACGGTGGGTGCTAATCTCCACTCCACAATCAATCTCGCAGATTTATCAGTGCCTCGTATGATGAAGGGCTAAATCTGTGGGTTACAGTCACCTGTCCTGAAGAAAGCAGTGGGGTTTCAATCAGAAAGAGCCCAGTTTCATTTATGGTCCTATTTTACTTGGTGATCTATGTTGAAGATATATACTTACAGGGGGTATAAGTTGGGGGAGAGGAAAAATCCAGATCTCCCTTCAGCCTAACCCTGTTAAATTTCTGCTCCCTGTTGGCTCTTCTCTGTAACCCGTAACTGGGATATCTGGGTAGGGATTTCTTACTGCTCTCCACTGAAACAGCTACAGCAGTCAGTGGGTTTGTTGTTCATACCCAAGCCTTCTGCCTGACGAGGGGTCTCAGAATTATTTCTTTCGCTGCTGATGTGACATCAGGCACCACAGCAGCCAAAGAATACTGACTCTTCCACTTGGCAGCAGAACCGAAAAATTAGATGGTGTGAAAAATCAGCTTGGATGAAACATGTTCCCCTGCATTCTCCATTGGACTCAAGGTCCTCTGAAAAATTTCATTTCACATCCAGCCAAAGCACTTGCCTTAAGCCCTATCAAAATATTTTGAGTTATTTGGGTGCTCAGTATTATTATTTTAGATTTATGTCAATTTTCAAACAAAAATTTTGTTTCTAAATGAAAAGTTGGAAAAATGAAAGCAAAATACTTTGCCCTTTTCAGGAATGCAAAATCCTTTTGAAAAATTCTCACGTAATTTCCTCTTGTTCATGACTACCTGTAGATTTTTGCTGGATTTGTACATTTTGACTGGATTTTACAAATGTTTTCGGTTTCTTTCAGACTGTTTTTTAGCAGTTTCATAAAACATTTCTCTCTAGGTGTATTAATAAGCACAAGAATTTTCTCATCAGGAGTCCTTTATTCACAGCTTATTTGCTGTTTTAATTTGAATTCTCACCACCTCAAATTTTCTGGTTTTTGGTGCTCTACTCTTTCACCAAATGCCTTACAAGATGATCACTGCTGAGTGCAGAGGAAGGGGTTTTCCTTAGGTTTTATTTGGACCTTACAGGAACAAAAGGAGGTGCTTGAAGCCCAACATCTGGCTGCGCTGTGGGTTAGCTGTCCCAGCAACTACTAAATAATTATCTAATGGGGCATCACATCTGGCAGGAACGGAGTCTCTTCTGCAAAGTTCAGCAACTTTCCCTTATTTGTTTAAAGCAGAAGTACTCTGGGAAGAGAGATCTCAGAAGAGATGGCAGTGCTTTGCTCTGCCCAGCTTTCCATACTGCACATCGGCATTTCCTGGGGAACCTCTACAAAAGGAGACAGTGCAAATGTGCAGATGGAATTCTCAGACCTGCAGTCGTTTTAGGAGTGACACTGGCAGCAGTTCCCAATGCAAATCCCCACGAGAGGTGCCTGAGTGATGCCACGTGCTTCCTGCCTTTGCCCGTGCTGGGCTGGGAACTTCCTGCTTTTTAAACTCTGGCTGCAGCTGCGACGGAGACGCAGCGTGACCCAGCCAAGGGGGAATGGCCTCACACTAATGCATGGCAGGTTCAGAGTGGATATTAAGAAGAAACTCCTCCCTGTGAGGGTGGTGAGGCCCTGGCACAGGTTACCCAGAGAAGCTGTGGCTGCCCCATCCCTGGAAGTGTTCAAGGCCAGGTTGGACAAGGCTTGGAGCAACCTGGGATAGTGGAAGGTGTCCCTGCCCATGGCAGGGGGGTTGGAATTACATGATCTTCAAGGTCTCTTCCAACCCAAACCAGTCCAGGATTCTGTGATATTAAAATTGTGAAGGGCATGGGCTGAAACAACACTTAATTCACTGAGTGACTGGTTAGCAAAATTTTGCCCATGACTTCTTACTACTCCAATGTTTCTTTAGTTTCTCTCCCTCTTAATTTTCAGGTGACTGTGAACCTTTCTCTGCAAGGAAGACCAGGATTCCCAAGAGATGGGGGTGGAGGAGCATTTTGCTGAGGTTCTGCTGTAAGTGGAAGCTGCATCTGATGGGGCTGAGGCTGAGCAGTGAATGGTTGAGGTGTCTGTGGCTGCCCAGAAGGAGCCCCAGAGTTCAGAGTAGATGAAAGACAAATTTTTAGTTAAATCTAAAATCAAGACTTAGGTGCTTGTAACAGGCTTGAAGGAGCTCTTCCTTTGATCAGTGGGGATTACAGAGACTAACCCCCAGCAAGTTCCTCCTTACCGGAGCGGAGGCACGTCACACACTAACAGATTTGCTTATGTATTGTTTCAGGTTGCTGCAGAGAAAAAATGTTCTATATTTGCCTTATGAGAGCATCAAGAAAGTTCTCCAACCCTTTGGTAGCGGGAGGGTGGGAAGAGGAAGAAGAGGGAAAGGGAGAGAAAAGGGAGGGGAAGGAACCTGTTGGGCTGCGTGTGAGCATTGTTGTTCCAGGGGAAGCTCTTCTCGGGGATATTAACAGGAACTTTATTTTTATTAAGTGCTCTTTTCAGAGAGAATGGATAAATGGGACCTCAGGTGCATCATTAGATGACAGGATAGTTCATAAAACAAGTGGCTGGCATAAAACTATCTTTCTAACAGCTTAACAAGGATAGGCAGAAATAGGCTGGGGGCCTGGAAGAAATCTTTGATGCTGTTGTGTGTATTTATTATTTATTCTTCTGGCACAAATATAGCATCAAAGAATGTCAAAACCAAAAAAGCTCATAACCTGCTGTCACTGCATTAGTCCTACATCTCTGTAACCATGGCATCATGTAGTATTGACAAGGAAAATCAGCAACAACGGGAAAAAAGCACCCGGCATTTTCATACACACTTGTGAGGATGAGGCAGACTTCCTTGCTCTGGTGAGGATGCACCAGAAGGGATAAGAAAAACCTGTGAGCATCTTGCTAGCCTGGGCATCTGTGAGGCTCAGCTATGATGGAAAATGCCAGGGAACAGCAGAGTTGCTCCCTTGTGTGTAATCCTACGTGACACATACGGGGAACAGAGGGTGGGTCCCCCCCTAAAACATTTTGCTGCTATTACAAGTCACCTCGGGCCCCACTAACCAGTGGGGCTGGCACCAGTGCCTGCCTGCAGTCAGGGATGGAAGTGGCTGCACCGTCCCAAGCACCACGGCTGAAGCTCTCTGTGACTGACCTGGTGGTCATCTCTGTGGGTGTCCTTGCCCCTGCTGTCTCTCAGGCTCATCTATTTCAGTGCTTTCCTCCCTTCCCTCTGTGCTCCCCCTCTTTGTGCCAGCCTCCCTGGCTCTGCAGCCACTGCAGTGGAAAGCCCTCCCTCATGTTTGTACAGAGTAGAGGACTGTGCTGACATGAGTAGCAAGGCACAGGCTTAATACTGGACTGATTATTTTTTGGAAAATAATAAATATTCAAATTTTCTGGAATACTTTGGCTGGACTGGAAATATTTCAAGTACCATCAGGGGATTAGGGAGCTTCTTTAAATCTGCTTTTGGTTTGTTTCTTTTTTTACGTCTTTGCGGAAGAAGGAGTAAAAGCCGACTCCAAAATGTTCTTCATGGAGGGACCGGGATTTGGCAGCGTCATGCAGTGATGCCTGTGGATAAGGGGAGATGGGAGCAGTACAGCCTCTGACTGCCTCCCAGAGCCCCCCTGCAGAAGGGGTCAGCCCTGTCCTGCAGACAGATTTGGGGCAGAAGGACCAGTGTGCTCCACTGGCCCAAAGGGGGCTAAAGCTCAGGCTTGGGGTCTGATTGTGCTGCCCCTCATCCACCCGGTGGCACAGAGCCAATAAAACATGAAGCAGAGACTTTCACAGTTGCCTAATGGGTCTGGAAATCTGATTTCCTCTAAAATAAGCAGACCAGGCCTATAGCCACCACGTACATCTTGGCAGCAGAGTGTGAGGTGGGTCCCTCCATGGCATGGAACATGAGAAATCCCAGGAAATCCAAATGGCTGACATTCCTAGCTCCTCTTTATCTTGGTTACTTTGGCTGTTTCTCTCCCTGGCTGTACTGCAGCTCTGTCTGGCTGCAGCCGTCCCAGCCCCAGGAACAGCCCTGCCTGTGCAGCACTCTCTGGAGATGCCCTTTCCCTTGCAGGCGTTCAGCCCGTGGTGCATCACAAGAAAATACCCACAGAGGAGCGAGCGATGCCAGTCAGATGCTCGCCTTCCCTCCACCTCCCAGGGCTACTTTCTGCCTTGGCTACGAGCCTGCTGCATCTTTGTGTGGTTAATAAAAATAACCTAAAAGTACTCGGGAGCAGACAGAGCAATCCCAGAGACTCCAAACATCTAAGGGGCTTTGTTTCCAAGGCAACATCTTGTCTCCTAGCTGCAAAAGGCCACGGGAATGAAGGCAGCCTATGGAAAATGAATAGCTAAATGACAACAACAACAAAAAAAATCTGCTGGAGAGCGTTTCAGGGAGGGAGGGGTGTTCGTAGGGGGGCCAGGAAAGAGCAAGCTGAGCAAGCCAGGACTAGCTGCACAGAGCATGCAAAGGGACAGGGTGCAATTTATCTCATGAGAAGCTCAGTCCTGCCCCCATTGAAATGCAGAGTACCACTTCCACCGACTTAATGGGAGCAGAGGAGCTTGCACAAATCAGCCATTCTTTTCTTTTCCCCCTTTTATAAGCTACAGTGTTTGAAGATTGGAGCTAGTTAAAAATAATCCATTGTCCAAGGCAGAGCCTTCCCCCGTCCCAGGAGCTCCCCAGCCAGGGCTGCAACTCACTATCAATTTTGGCCACCCCAGATTCCCACTGCCAGAGCTGCCTCCTCCCTCCACAGCACAGGGCGGTGAGGCAGGAGGTGCCAGAGCAACAGAGCATCCCACCAGCTCTTCCCAGTAAGAAAGGAACATGTTTTCACCCTTTCCCACCGTTTCCAGAGCACTGTGTGAATATCTGTGTGCCATCCAAGCTGCAAAGGATGGTTTTGCTCTCACGGCCTTTTGATCTGGCTGCCCAGAGAGTGGACTTGGAGCATGGGGCAGGGGGACAGCACAGATCCCTGCGCCCTCCAGGTCCCACCAGGGACACCCACGGCCCCTGTCTGACACCATGGTCCCCCGAAGAGGGCAGGTGAGCAGCTCTGGGCTCCACTGTGCTGCATCCAGTGTGCCAGTCGCCCTTATGTAAGTGACTGCCGCAGTCAAATGCCCCTGGGATCGTTTATGGGATTGGTATCAGACAGGGAGGGGAGAGACTCCCCAGCGCCAGCCGAGACGCCGCCTGCAGACACACTGCTCCTGCCTGTCCTCTCCCTCGTGTCTCACGGGAATGCCTAAGAGCTGAGCATCATGATGCCAAGTGAGCTGCTGGAGCTTTTCCTCTGTGTCCCAGGAGGTGGCATGGATGCCCTGGGAACGTGACAGGCATTGGGTCAGGAGCTCCTCATCAGTAGCACAACTGACAGGGAGCTCCAAAAAGGTACCAGGAGTGGGCACGGGAAGGAGAGGAGGAGAGAGCCCTGGCATTCCCTGGTGTGGCCAGGAGGGCTGAGGACAACGGGGTGTGTTGGTGCTGGTCTCTGCCTTGGGCTGGAGCCAGCTTTGAGCTTGAGCTCTCCCTCTGCTTTTCCTCAAAGACTCTTTGGGATGATGAACAACTCAACCATCGATGTCTCGCCTGATGTTAAAACATTTTATTTAACTAATGTCTTTTCTTTGTACTTTCTCTCGATCAATACCACGTGAGCAAGAGGTTTCCAGAGGGAGAACTGCTGGGAAATGTTCCCCTCACAATTTTTTTTTTCACACTCTCTGTTGTGGGCAGAGCCAATCCATCCACATGGATGGATGACTGCTATTTATTATTCATCTTGGTATGCCGAGCAGAGCCTCTATCTGAGCAAGTTTTGAGATGATGAGGTTTGCTTCTCACTCCTCCTCCTTGAAACCATTTTAAATTTAGCTTAACTCCAGGGAATTCCTCCGAAATTGCCCTGGAGAAGCAAGGCTGGAATTTGGTCCCTGTAGCCCTGCCCAGAGCTGGAGGGCTGCCACATGAAGTCTGCCTGTGGGCAAGTACAGCTGGCCTGTCTGCTGCCACCACATCTCCTGCAGCCGGAGTCCAGGGGGTGTGAGGGGCAGAGCTGCTTTGTCTCCCTGCCCTGGCCCGGCCAAAGCACCCGGGGAGCTGTGGCCAGCGGCTGCAGGGTGCAGGGCCGGGAGGCACAGGCTTTGGAAAAGTCTGACAGGTCACTCTGCTCCCCCTCTTCCCAGAGGACACTCAGTGGGGGCGAGCTCCTGAGGCTTGAGGATGGACCAGCAGGGATAAGACTTGATTTTAAGAACTGGGAGAGCATGGAACTTGGATGTTTGCATCAAAACCCCCACAGCCATTCTACTTGTCCCCAGTTCGTCCTTCTTACAAGTACCCACCAAGAATATTGTACAACTGATAATTTTCTGCCCTAAACTCCTTTGCACTGTTCCTGGATCACCTTCCACTACCATAACTTTCATCCCTCCATGGCTAAACTTCACTTCTACATGAAATGATTCCTACAGACCACATCAAGTTTTCACTTGCAAATACTCTTGGACCATTTTCAAAGTGCTCAGCCCCACTTAACCATGACATACATTGTGTGGTTTGTGCCACCCTCTGTATAACTGGCTTTCAGAATAGTTGAGAATATTAATACAGGAGTTGGTATTGACCTAACCTGATTCACACCAGGCTTGGCTGTAAATTGTTAGCAACAGGGAACAATGAATGTTCCTGAAAATTCCATTGCTTGGACATAATGATAGAGAAAAAAGACTTTGCAGGATACATTATTATTGGCTTGTTAAAAATTCTCACCTACATGTCTTTAAAAATGTATCTGCTCAGGTTGTTAATGGCATCTGCATGGGCAGTCTTGTCATTATGTCTGAATGAATAAATAGTATTGATTTATACCATAATAAATTTATAGAATAAATTAGAACTAAAATACAGCCAGCTGGGTGACCAGCTACTTTTACAGAGTATTTGCTGGCAGATTTCCAAGAGGGTTGAACAGGAGACAGTACAGCTGTTACCCTTGGTCCTAACATTGACCAGGTGATGAGCACCCGTTGAGCAGTCAGGGCTCTCCAACCCCTTCCTGAAAACCTGTCTGCCCCTTCATTTTCTCTGCCACCCTTGTGTTTCAGATGGCTTAGCTCCCTGGCTCAGCCTCGACAGACACACACACACTCAGGCTGGCTTACCAGACCCTCAGCCAGGGAGAGACAATACACGCTCACATCTCCTTAGCAGATAAAAACTGTCAAGCTTTCAACTTGCCTTTGAGCTGATATCTTCAGAGTAATAGGTCAAGCTGGAAATGCATTTCCAGCCCGTGTTTGCCTACCAGAAGCAAGCTCTCCTTTGCTCCTTGCCACTCCTTGTGAGCCACAGCACTCAGTAATGAGGCCATTGATGGAGCAGTGGTATGTTCTTTTGTCCCTGCCAAAACCCTGCTCCCTCCTATTCAGCTCAACAAGATGCGAAGCCCTGGTGCTGCCAAGTGTCCTTTCAGCTGCCAAAGGAAAGGGAGCTAATCAAACAAGGAAAGGAGCCCAAGTACCAGGCTCCGTTCCCAGCTCTGAGCCCGCGGATACAATACCCGCCGGCCGGAGCGGCTCCGAGCAGCTCCGGCTCTGCTGTGCCGGGGCGGGGGCCGTGGGCATTCCTGCTGCCTCAGTTAGCCCCGCTGAAAGCTGCCCCCCTGATCCCTCTCCAGGCACACCACAGCCTGTACTTGGTGCTCCTTTATTTTTTTTGAATTCCGTTCTGCAGTGCCAGCTTCCTATCTCTCCCCTCCTTATTTCCCACACAAGTAGAAAAGCCTCATGCTGCGCCTTTCACGTCCCTTGCCCTGTCAGTGGGCAGCACCTTTGAAATCATCTTTTTGGCCTCTGTTTCAAACTCTGCCTGGTCAGAAACAAGAGGAGACTGTTGTTTTTCAGTATCAATATTTGAACTGAATGTGCGTCGTTCTCCCATAGCGCTGCTCACGTAACGGGCTGGGCAGTGGCTGTCAAACCAGCATCACTGCGTTGGTTCTGCTGCTGCTCCACGTCCAGTTACACCAGATGAGGATGGGGTTTGTTTTTCGCTGTGTCCTGATCCGCTTCTCCACGACATTCTTCCATCTCTTCATTTTTAGCACTGACATTAGGTATTTAGAGCATAAAATGACTAATTTGCCTCTGCAGCCGCTATGTTTTGAGGCCGTTTGGGAATTGCTGAAGTTATTTGCCACCTACAGCCCAGTGAGTTTTATAAAGGTATGTTTCCAGACTACTTCTAACTTCCAACTGCTTATTTACCACGGAGCTGCCACAGTGTCAGTGACTGGGGGGCAGCCACTGCTGGGCTAAACGTGTGGTTATGGAACAGCCCGCTTACCTCACACGACAGTTCGGGATGGGAGGTGAAAACGCTGCTTTGCCAAATGAATAACACCAAGTTATCTGTTTCAGCTGGAGCTGCTCCAGCGCTTTTGGCATTTCTAGAGCTCATGGACACTGCAAAGAATATTTAAGGAGGCAAAAAGTAATCTGCACGCTTTGGAGGTCGGCCACGGCGCCGCTGTAAATGTCTCTCTGCTCTTGTAAAGAAGTGCCACAGGCCCTTCAAAGGTCACAGGCACTCAGCTGCTCGCAGTCACATCTCTCCTGCCAACATGGGGCCCCTCATGTTGAAGGGAGAAGCAGATCAGCTCCGAGGTGGAGAATGCTGGGAAGCCCTGCATGTCTCCTCTGATGCTCTGCTCCCTTGCTGGAAAGCCTGCCCAAGCAATGTGTCCTTGTGCATACTGATCCTGGCTTGGCTGGAGCTGCTGGAGGAGGAGGCAGCGATTCCAAAGAACCCCAGGCTGGTGGTGTGGCTGACACAGTGCTCCTGAGCCAGGGAAGGGGGCCCTGGGGCCAAGCCAGTGAGCAGCA
This sequence comes from Cephalopterus ornatus, assembly GCA_013396775.1. Lineage (NCBI taxonomy): Eukaryota > Metazoa > Chordata > Aves > Passeriformes > Cotingidae > Cephalopterus > Cephalopterus ornatus. Next base: position 154,176 of record VZRE01001865.1, read on the forward strand.
CAAGGGGCTGCTCAGTGTCAGCAATGGGGCTGCAGCTGTAGCACAGAGGAGTCACCAGAGCTGCTCCTGAGGGACCTGGGGCTGCTGCTGCTGAACCCACCTCATGGTGACCCCGCATGTCCCTCCTCTGCAGTACCGAGGAGCTGGGTCTGTGATGACCATGCCCCGCTGTGATACGGAAGGGGCACAGGAGCTTTCCAGCAGCTCTGATCCCAGCCCTGACATGGGAGGTTTCTGTTTACTGTCATAGGTCTGCTGAGTCTTGCCTTTAAAATTCCCTTGGGACCTTTGCGTGTTGCTGGGTTAGGGATAACAAACTCTTAGGGAATGGTGTTCTGCAGTGAACATCCTTCTAGGCTGTGGTGCCAGGTGCCAGTGCCCTTCTCTGTCTGACATCTGTGCACTGGGCCAAGCTTTGCTTGCTCTGTGAGAGTGCCAATGCCCCTCTCCTCACCTTTAGCCATGCTACTTTCACCTGCCTATCCATGCCCACAACAGAGTTTGTGGGATCCCTACCCACTCTCACTGCATCCCAGCAAGTGTTCTTCATTTCTGTGAGAAGCTGTACAAAGCCCCCACTAACACTAGGGCCTTGTCAAACAGGTGAAAAACACCCATGCATGACCTAACCCACCAAACCTCCCATCCCACCCCTCCAGGCCAGCCTGGTGGGCTCACAATTTAACAAGCTGTTCCATTTGTACAGAACAATCCTCATCCCCCAGCTGTGGTAAAGAACACTGGCAGGAATTTTCTGTGTTCGTAAATATTTCCCTGCTACTGTGAAGAGGCTGCTTTTCCCATTCGTCGTATCAGATGAAGATGGCTGCTGTGCCAGCTCACCGTGTAAATTTAATAGCATTCCAAAACCTCTGTCCTACATAAATATGAATGTATTTCATCCAAGAAGAACCTGCTATTGAAGGAGCTGCATTGCTAAATCATTCAGAAGGTTATTGTTTGAAGTACTCGCAGTCAACGGTGTCTTGGCGATTACAGCTCAAAAAGGGAGGGAGGGTGGAGGGGAAAAATGAGTGGGGATCATGAAAACCTCTCTAAGTGAGAGAGCTTATGCACCAAGATCATCAAGGTATAAACAGGGCATTGCCAACCAGCAGGTCTGGCCCCAGGAGGATGGGACAGCTGCAAGCAGCTCTACAAATTATTCACTGGCAATTGCTTTCTTGCTGCTGCCCTGACTTATTTACACTCCAAAAGATTTCTGAAGTGTGTTTATTTAAGAAAGATGGATCCAGAGGCTCTGGAAGGGGAGAGGAGCTTTCCAAAGGAATCAGGCCCTGCTACGACACAATTCGTTTCACTCATTAACCCCTCCACACAAAGGACACACTAAGTGCTCATGCATTATGCATCATCAGGAAATTCTGATTTGATGGAGACTGAAGGTTAAAAGGCTTTTCTGTGCTTTTCCTTACTCCCCATTGTCATGCTGGGAGATGGAGTGATATTGTGGAGGTGGGGAATGAGAGCCCCTGTACCCAGACACTGAGTGCCACAGTGCAGATGGAGGGAGCCTCACAGCTGCTGAAGGACGTGTTCCCCTCACATTAACATCTCTTACCGAACTCAAACACTTCCACACCCTTTAGTAAATTCTCTACTTTCTCTAAACACTTTTGTGTCATCAGTACATGCAAACACCCAAAACCTCACCTTCAACCCTGTTAAAAAACATTGTTCTGAGTCCTGCAAGTCCTGCAAGGGCTCAGAGAAGGCAGAAGGTCCAGAGAGAGACCCTGTTCAGGCACTGCACCTTCCCACTAATATTGTAAACCAGCAGTTGGCAGAGCTCAGAGTTTCTAAGCTGATTTCAGTTGTTTAATTGATGATGCAACTGCAGGTATTTGCACCTCTGTCCTTTACTCTTTACTGAATCATCTGCTCCTCAAGCAAATGTTTAAAATGAATTTTGCTTTTTTACACCTGCAAATTCACAGAATCACAGAATGACAGAATATGCCAAGTTGGAAGGGACCCACAGGGATCATCAAGTCAGTCCAACTCCTGGCCCTGCACAGGACAACCCCAAGTGTCACACCCTATGCCTGAGAACATTGTCCAAAGCTTCTTGAGCTCTGTCAGGCTCGGCGCTGTGAGCACTTCTCTGGGGAGCAAGTGTTGTATTTTAAGATGTGAGTGCAATCTTTAATCACTATGTTCATCTGCCCATAGTGACCTGGGTTCATATCACAGGTAGCTGTAAGGGATAAGCCTTTACACCATGCACAAGTGCCTTCTCGGAGCACGTCCCTCACAGCCAGTAACCCCCACTAGCATTCTGGAGATGCTCATCATGGGCAGCACTCTCCTGGTTCTGCTGCAAGGCATCCAAGGGTGATGCCTGGAGCAGCCCAGTTCTCCTGAGTTACCATGGGATGGTGGTGCCATTTGACTTTGCAGCTCCAGCTCCAGGTAAGAAGTGGTTATTTTCCTGTTGCTTTGCTCCTCCACGTGACGCTGTTCAGCATCTTGGAACAAGATCAGGACCCATCTTGTTTCTGCTCAGGTTCAGCTGCATGTGTAACTCATATGGAGCGCCGACTCCCAGTGCTGCCCTAGAAAGGCACCTCTGACACCACTGGCCTGGCCCTGCTCTGGCGCTAGAGCAGCATGTACTCATTTTTATGATGAGTGAAAAATGTCTTTCAGAGTTCTGCTGAGGGTCTCTGAACTGCTCAGAGTTCAGAATTTTGTTTTTTTGGCAATGGGCTTTCACATTCATATACTCCTCAAGCATTGCAACAGGAGGAAGCTATTAAAAACACAATTTAATTTTGGTCTCTCTGCTGATCAGTCCAGTGGGAATTCTCACTTAATCAAACTTTAATATTTTCCTTGTAAATTTCAGAAAAATCAGTAATTGGTCTGATAATTGAATTTTCAGATCATGTGTCAAAGGAATAATGGCATGCATGGGATAAGCAGCAGCCTGCCTCTGGAAGCCCAAACAATCTGAAATGGAAAATTCTGCAGAATTTAGATAAAGATTTGAATATACTGCCGTGGAGCTAAGAATAGAGCATATTATTTATATCGTCAAAGGAAGCGGCTGAAATCACAGAGATCTTCAGAGAGTAAAGATGCTCAGACAGTTATGCACAGGAATTGTGCTCATGGAGCTGACGTGGAAAGTTACTGACGTCGCAGCACAGGCATGCTGCTCCCAGCGGGCCCCACGACCAGGAGGCATTGCAGGAGAAGAGAAATGCCAGGCTTTTCCCTCCTGGAAGACACGCTCAGGGTATCTTCCAATGCTCAGGCAGAGAGTAGGGAGTAACATGCCCCCAGCAGAGATGCTTTGTGCCCCACCGGGTGTGTCTCCCCTGTGCTGGAGTCCCTCTGTGCTGTATTTCTCCCATGTTTCCAATGGAGAGCTTAATTTCAGAGATTCATTAGTGTTTTCCCACTGAGTTATTCTCCAGGTCCAGAAGCTGATTTCTGACTAGATCGGAGAATGAAATGAAACAGCTAGTGGGAAAAATTCTAAACATCCTTTTAATTAAAAATAAAATAAAATATAGGCTTCATATCCATAACAGATGCCTGTGCTTCTCTGAAGCTCACATACTTTAAGAACTGTGCCCCTCTCTCCTGGGACCAAGACAGCAACACTCAGTTCTTCCCGTACTTCAGATGCTTATTTCCAGAAGTACAATAGAAGCCTGCTTTCAGCCCTTGTTTAGTTATTCTTTCTCTCCTCCCAAGCATGTTTCTTGTCTCTTCACTGACACCTTCCCTTCTAGTTCCCCATCTCTCTAGTCGAAGGTAAACATCTCCAGCCCTGAAAAGGATATAGATGGAGGGCCCTGTTTCCTCTCTCCAGTGGCTTTGGTAAAATCACTCCTGCTCACATTTCAAATACATGAGAAAAGAACGAGAGCCCATGAGCTCAGTCCTCCAGGAAAGCAGAGCCTTCATCTGGCACCTGAGCCCCTCGGAGCGGGCTGCAGCCCTGCTTCCCACCCGGCATCTGTCTCCTGGTGCTGCGGATGGGTACGCTCCAGCCTTCATCTCACACATCCCTGCTGCCTTGGCTTGAGGGAAGGAGGTATCACACAGACAAGCAGTGCCAAGCACATTCCACGTCCAGGCCTCTCCCCTGCAGAGGAGGGAGCAGGGGCTGTTCTCACACTGCTCCCGTGGGTGCCACCAGCCTCTCCATGGAACTGCACTGAGCACTGCGAGGAAGGGGCTCACTCATCGCTCCCCTCAGCTGAGCTGTGGAGGGAGAGATGATGTTCACGCTAAGTCAGGATTCTGGTTTTTTCTTTTTTGACACAATATCTATTTGGCTTTGCCAATCCCATGTCCTCCAGAGCCAGCTGGATGCTGGGGTTTCTCCTCAGTGCCATGACAAGAAGTTACACTGGTTTTTGCAAAACAAATGTGTCAACAGATTTTGGCAGGTGGTTCTCTCCATGCCCTGCTTAGCTAATATTAGGTTCTCTCACTTCAGCAGTACCAAATGTTTGCACTAGAGTAATGGCAAAATATTCCCTTTTATTTTTTTAATTTTAATTTTCCTGTCCCTCTCACTTCCACTTATCAAGTAAGCATTGCTGTGGCTATGTAGCAAAAATTAAGATATTCAAACTATCCTGCTCAGTTTTTCACTGTCAAAAATTCCAGCACAACCACTTTTCCTGAAAATTGTGAGATTTTGAGAAGGCTGCATCTTTAGACAGAAAATTACTTTCAGAGAAATAAAAAAAATTGTATAGAGTGCATGTGCTGGCATTAGCTCAGCTCCTTCCATCCAGGGGAAGGGGAGTTGTTTTTAAATTCAATCACTTGGATGCGCAGGAAAAAATGGCTCTGATTTATTTTGATGATTAAAAGTATCAGTTTCCTGTCCATCATTCAGCGTGTGTTCATGTCACACAGCCAGATGAAGGAAGGTTTATCCTTGAACAGTAACAGCGGACCAGGAGACCAGCTACCTCCTGCTGCCAAGTGCCACTTGCCACTTCTGGCCTTGGTGGTCATTTCCACACTGTGCACAACCACTGCGTCACGGTTAAAGGGCTACAGAGTTGTGGACACGTTCATCTGCGGACCCAGAAATGTGTAGGCAATTCCTCAGGAATAGCTTTTGCTGCTATAAAGACCAGTAACTCTGTGCCTACACTGTCCACTAGGGCAGGTTTTGCGGATAGCATTTAAGTAGCAACAAGTGATCTCACCCTGACGGTGAACACCCAAGTGTGGCACCGTGTGCTTTTGCTGCAGGGACAGGAAGAAACCCCCGACTTCATCCTTCTGCACTGCACTAGTGATGCTACCTACATGTTACTGGGAAGAAAGCATATTCCCTGTGCCTCCTGCCTTCTCCATCCACTGCATTTCAAGTGTGAGATGGGCAAAAAGAAGGGGCTCTGTAGTGGCTTAAAACAGCACCCTCAAAGGTTGAGAGCCATGGAGTAGGGCCAGGGGAGCTCTTAGGCTGCTCAGATTCCCTGGCCACTATTGGTACCAAGCACTGTGGGGGGGAAAGAAGAGATGATGGTGTAGCTCTGAGACACACATGGGGTGACAGTGAGGTTGGCAGCCCCTTTTGCTCAAAGATGCTGATGAAAATCTAGCCTGAGAGGAATTTTGAAAGGTAGGTAAAGTTATGGAGAAGTAGGTGGTTTGGAGGTGATGATGAAGAAGTGGTGGAGGGAAAGGGTGCTCCCAACAGTAAACTGCTTTCCAGAGTAATACGTGTAACATCACACCCTGGGCAGCAGCAGGGATGTGTGCTGTACCCAGAGCCAGCTCTTCCCCCATGCAGTTCACACAGCTACCAAGCTTTTCCAGGGAAATGTCAGGGGAACATACTGCTGTGATGGCCTCAGTTGCATTCATTCCTCATGCATTCCTGGGGAGCCTGATGAGGATAAACCCTAAGTTCCCAGGCAGCACACACAGGAGAGCACTACTGTGAGCACCTCCACAGGGCACAGCGGCTGCCTGAGCTTCACACAAATGCACTCCTGGCACCAAACCACAGCACTGAACCCCCTTTCCAGAACCCTGCTGGCTTACTGAAGGAACAGCAATGGAAAGGCCAATGAACAAGCGTTAACAAGCTGACAGATGTTTCCTGTACCAGCAGAAACAAGCTGGACAGAGGTGTGGGATCCAGGAATCGTGTCTGTGGGCACATCAGAGCCAGGCAGGCAGAGGAGCAGACCCTGTGCTCACAGCCAGGAACAGCTACAGCAAGTCTCAGCCTAAAGTAAAGATACTCTGTCAAATATTTTGGGCCTGGCCTTGTGGGGAAGCCCTTTGCCAGGTGATTACACAGCCAGTACTGCTCATCTGCTAATGATGGTTAGCAGAGCCATATAAATGCAGAGAGTGGAGTGCTAAGGGGCTTTTGCTCTGGGGGACTGAGGAGTGCAGGATGCTGGAGGGCTGAGCAGACGTGAGGGAAAGCTCAGGGTACACCTCTCTGTTGCTGTCTAAAATAACTCATGGGCTCTATGTACTGGAGAGGACACACCATGTTGAAATGCAGCAATTAGAGCTTCTGTTAGAAAATCCATACTCTGCTTTAAGGGGCTTCTGACAAGCAATAACAGGAGATTAGCAGAGTACAGAGGGGCTCTGAAGCTCCTGACAGCAGAGTTATTCTCTTTAAGATGGAGCTGTTGATAGGCAACCAAGTTACAAGTTGGAGGGATACAGCTGATGTCTTTTCTTTCCCTTCACTACATCCTTCTCTTCCAACCCTTTTAGCCTCTACCTGCATGCAGTAGGTGCTCCAAAACAGTCACCTCTCTAAATCTGGAGAGGACAAAAATGCCCATTTTATAAGGGTTATCCAAGTTATCTGCCCTTGTCAATTCTGTCTGCAACCTGACTGCTCCTCTCCAGCCACCTGTTTGTCTAGAGGCAGCTTTGTGTCCCCTCTCAAAGCACGGTGGGACCCAGGTCATGGCATTGAGATTAAGAAACTAAGTTTCAGACACTTTTCTTTGGAAGATAAATAAGCTCTATCACCTTCACAATAAAGGCTTTTCTGGGCTCTGGCTCTGCTGCTTGGGTGTTGCTGCAATGTAGGAGGAACTTCTGGTTGTAAGGGTCCTGCAACTGAGAGCAGTCAGGAGCTCAGCCACAGCGGAGAGGGGAATCCATGAAGTGTGAAACCTAAGGCCCTGTACTGCTTTTTTTGAAGTTCCTAAAGAAGTGGAAAATGGCAAACTGTACCATAAACTTGGAGGTTGGACCCTTGGGAACTTCTCTGACTGTGACTCCTGAACACCTTTGATTCCTCTCTGCAGCTAGTTTCTGCTCTTATTGATACTACTCAGCCCCTGCTGTGTGTATGTGCCACTTCCCAGCTCAACTGCCGGACACACGGAGCTGACTTCCACCTTAAGGCTGTTCAGCAACCCACTGGTCAGGTCCAGCCACAAAACCCCTCCATCACACAACCCCATGGGTGTGCCCAGGATGCCAGTGGTAGCCACGGTCAGTGCCACAGGGAGTGTGGCAAGAAACGGCTGATTTTGAAATGCCGCGCCCCAACTGAAGGCGTTGTATGGTCTGAAAGCCCTCTTTATCTCTCCTCAGCTTAGCTGCACGAACCACTAGAGGCTTCTACCCTCGCTCAGTGGCAGCTCTGGAACCGACTGATCCAAACCCTAGGTGCTTTCCAGCCCCACCAGTGGCACAGAGGACAGTGGATTTGGATCCAGGTATCAGGAGTGCCCAGCTGGCAAACCATAACAGCTTGTAACTTCTAAAGCCTCTCTTCAGGCTGCTCTCTTTCCGTGCCTGCGTGTGAAGGGTGAAAGGGTTGCTACTTGTTGGTACTGAGTCACTGGGAGGCAGGACTTGGTCTGCAACACAATGGGAAAGTTCAGAGCTCCAAACCGAGCTGACCCGGCGGATCAGGGGGTGCATGTGTAAGCACTGTACGAAACTTCACTTCAAGGTCAAGTTCAAAACCAGAAGATTCCAGCACTGTGAGAAACTATTTGAAAGAGTTTAAGGACTAATGGGAAGTAGAGATTTAACTAAAAGACACACAACATCTTCAGAGGCAGGAGAATCTCAGGATGTGGCAACTAAGTGGGCAAATATTGCAACAGCCTCAGATGCTCAGAGACTTTCCCAGCCAGCACCAGGCAGAGGAGTTTGAAACGTTAGCAGTGACCCTGTAGACCACTACCTGGAGTGTTCCATGAGACATCACTTACACAGACAAATCCTGCTTCAGACCTTGTTTCAAGTTTCCAGGCTAGTACAGCAAAGGAAAAGGGGAATCAAGTTAAGAGATGTGGAGGACAAAAGTCAGAAAGAAGGACACAGACCCAAGAAGAATTCACTTCTGAGTCTTCTACAGTATACAGAACATACTCTGCTGGACTTTTTCTCTCCCTGCCATCCTGGAATAAGTTACAGGCTATTTTATGCAATGCAGTTCTTTTTCCCCCAATCCCATCCTATTACTGGTACTGGCCATGGGTAGTGAATATAATCAAGAGGTTAAGCACTAGAATGAAACTTGGAGTAAAGAGCAGGCATGCAAAGCTTATAGGAGGGGGAATGGCCCCCAGATACTTGGACAGCCTGACATGAGTGACTTCATGGGGAAGAAAAAGCCTGAAAGGCCTAGAATAGAAGCTATAGGGCATGGAGGGAAAAGAAACAGCAAAGTAGGTTTATTGTCTGCTTGTGTCCATGCCCAGCATTAGGTGAAAACACAGAAATTGAGACTGCATACCTCACTATTGGTTACGGGTCAGGCTGTCACCTCACGTTACGTCATCTCACTCGACACACAAATCTCTTGCTGTGTAACTTTTTCCCAAATGCTCCATTTTTCCTTCTATCAATTTTTCCTACAACAGTAGCTTTCTGCTTGAGCAAAAGCTGATGTTTATGATTACACTTCCAAATGCCAAAGTTCCCCAAGAATCAAAACAGACCCGCGATTACCTGACAACTATACTATTTTAAAATCTTTTGCAGGAAAAAAAATCAATGGTTAGGCAAAAGTATACATAAATAGCTGTCAGCTTGGCGTCATTATCCCAAATACAAAAAACATTTGGGGACCTCTTTTATGTGCTGAATATTTCATTCAGTCCTGCAGTGCAGTGACTCCCTAAACCTTCCCAAGCTGAGCTCTGCTTTTGAGGCTCTAATTTGCTGTTGCCATGACATTGTTAATGTCTGAACTGCTTTTTTTAACCACTTTTCTCCTTTTTTTCAATCTCCTGCAGAGGCATTCTGAAATAGTGGGCACGAGCTGATCTTGTGGAACAGCCTGTGTGTCCTCAAAAATAACAGAAGAGTGTTGATTTTCACAAGCTGGATGGCTGATAGAGTCCTGATGGATGGATGATTACAATTCTGAAGGATGATAGCTTTTTAACTGGAGAAACCACAATGAACATAACTGACCTAATTGAGATCATTTTGGCTTTGGTGTGGAGGGGTGAGGGGCAGGGGGCTATTTCATTTGCTGTTTTTTTTTAAAATAGTGACATTCAGAAAAAATGTTATTAAAAAGGCAAAAAAATCCTTGTTCTCTTATGCTTAATTGGGCTTCCAGCGTGAGTAGAGTGTACAGAATAACATTAAGTTTCTCAGCAGTGAGTTTATTAACATACTTGCTTCCCAGATCCAAATGAGAATGGAGAAATCTCTGTCAAGGTCAACCCCAGCAGAACAGCATTACTTTTTGAGGAGATGTACTGCCCTTAATGGGGTAATACCTTCCAATCGTCTGGCTTCTTAGTAATGCAGCAGCATTTACCCTCCAAGGGCTTAAAGAGGATGTTTTCAGTTGTTCTGAAGAACAGGTCAGCTCAGCTCAGCCTCCCTGAGCTTCGATTCTTCCCTCTGATCAGCTGACCTGGATGTGCCCATCCTGCAGCACGGCTCCTGTGGGACTCCCATGGCAGCAAATGCTCCTGTATCCCCTGGAACAGCAGCTACACCACACGGGCAAATACCCCCCTGCCAGCGAGGGCGAGGAGAAGGAGCCCAGTCTGTCTCTGCTGCTTCCTTGAGGGGCAGATCTCAAGAGCTTGCTGAGCCTAAAGCTGAAGTGACTCATCTGAGGTCACCTGCTGTCAGCTCCTCTCGGCAAATGCATCCAGCACTAGTCCCAGTGCCTGTTCCAGCACGAGCCTGAGCCAGACTCCAAAGGTATTCTGACATCAATAATTTGCCTTTGGGATATGTCTCTGATTACCAAGGCTAGAGAAGTGGAAGATGTTTGAACTTCAAAAAAAGTACCAAGCTTGACAGAATGAAGAGCATATTCTTAGTCATCTGATTTGGTTTTTGGGTTGTCCTGCAAGGAGCAGGGTGTTGAACATGAAGATCCTCAGGGGTCTCTTCCAACTCTATGGTTCTCTGATCCTCTAAAGGCACCATCAGGATCGTAGGTGAACCTTCAGCAGCTGTCACAGCACAGAGGTGCCACAGCCTTTTCTGCAGGCAGGAGGGTGATGACAGTGCTCAGAGAGGTGTCCTTGGCTGTCAGATATGGACCCAGCTGGCTCCCAGGAAGGGGCTCTACCGGGACACTGGTAGATTCCACGCTCGGGAGCTGTGTTGTTCTGTAACGCCGTGAGATGTGCACGGCTGTAGTGATGCCTCTTAATGGCACAGGTTTCAACTCTGACATATCAAGCAGAGATTGGGATCAGTTGTTCCCAAATGCTCACTCTTATAGGATAGATGGTGTTTCCTTAATGCCCATGGCAGATGTAGTTGGTGCCTTTTCAGTTTGATCTCTGCTGGGGTGGCTCTACCCTGGGTGATTTAGTGGGCAAAGAATCCTCTCTCACTAAGGCTTTCTCAAGTCAGTGATAAAATTCTCATTCAGTGGGAAGAACAGGTCCACAAATGTTAGTCTTTTGGGGCCATACAGAGTGCAAAATGCTACTCAAAACTTAATAATCCTGTAATGGCTTTGAGTGTTTCCGTGCTTCAGTCTCATTTTTTATAGGTACATCTGAAAATAAATAATGCTCTTAGAACACACTGACAGTGACATCTGAGTATTTCCAGGAACCTACACTAAAAAAATGTCTGCCCACCACTGAAAGGAACACAGACAGACATTTCAGATAACAAACAAATGCCTCTGAGTTTCTCCGTGTGCCAAGGAACACTGATATCGTCTCTGTCTCCTGGGCATTCCTCAATGTGCCTCATTAGAACGTTGTGAAATGTTGCTCTATTTGTTCCGTTGTAAAATAGCAAAACAATCCTTGGGGCCAGACTGACTTCAAGAGGATCATCCCTCTGCACAGGGCAGCTCGTGCCTGGCGTGGCTGGGGCACGAGGGCTGGGAGGAGAGAGGGGAGAGGGAGAGACCGTCCTCTGGCACCTTCTTGCTGTGTTCTTCCAGCAGTTCAGCTGAGAAAGGCCCTGACCTAGAGCTGCTGCTCTCTTTAACGCAGAAGCTTGGCAAGACCAATTCTGCTGTGTTAACACACATCTGCAGGATTTCAAAGGTTTTGGTCTTTAAGAGAGAGGTGGAGGCAAAGGCAGGTATAGAGCACTTTCAGAAATTGTTGTTTTTCCCAAGTTGGAACTCTTAAGATAAACAGCTGAGAACAGCTCCTGAAAATATCACAGGGACTCTACAGTCTTACTGTGTTTTTTCAATCGGTGAATAACAGGAAAATGTGTTTGGCTATTTATTTTTTTTCAAATACACACTTGAAAAGAGCAAAACCAAGGTCAAAACATGCATGGAAGAACAGTGGCTAATTTTGCCACTGCATTTAACAAATCTTTGGTGTTCACACCTACTAAGGAGTTTCTTAACCAGCCAAAGTGGTTATCTGATCTGCACAGACAAGGTGAGCAGCTGTACACACACAGGCACTTACGATGAGACGGAGAATCAGCCCACACCCCTTCTGCTCTTGCACATGCCAGTGTGTTAATGGGGAATGTCTAATCCTGCCCTGTGCTAATCCTGTCATGTTTGCTTAACTACATTAGTCCGGTTACTCCCAAGACCTTTCCCTCTACAATGAATAATCTCGAAGCTCAAGTGACAAAGGCCCATTTCCATTTTTAGAGATTTGAATGTCAGCCACAAACTTAGATGTAGATTGCTCTGGAGATCTACCAAATATGGACTCTTCAAAATTCAGTCCTTTCAGAAAGGTCAGAAGTGACTGGGATTGCAAAATATCCTCTAGCCTGGCAAGCTTGCTCTGAGTTGCCATGCTTTGGACTAAGTGACTCCTGACTTTGGACAGAGCTTCACCAGTGTCTTTTAATCCTGTTTTTTCAGACGTCACGATGGGATGTTGCCATGTGAACTCACATCAGCTTTATGTACAAATCAAAGTGGCGCATAATTGCTGGCTTCAAACCCTTGAAGAGTTTGCCCTGCATGATATAGTTAATACAAAACTCTAAAATACTGTGATGGAGCAAATTAGAGTGGCGTGAAATAGGATTGTAGTTACAACATCTAATTAGAAAGCACTGTGAATGATACACTTTTTATTATATGTAAGCTGGTTAGAAATAGGACAGCAGGATAGCCTAACAAAAAGTTGCTTCTTGAAACCTGTGATGCCAAAGAGTATTACAGGATCAGCTCTTTCACCAGAAACCAGAGCAATTGATGGTCTTCCTGGCTCAAGCCCTGGATAGCTGATTCCCAGGATAGCAAAGATTAGTCTCCCTAGTTCCACAAGCCCATATTAAGTCTTTCAGCTTATATTTTCTTCTGGGCAGAGACTAAGGGGTCATTGAAAACATTTTTAAAGTTTTTGGTTGAAGACGAACTGCTTTCACTGAGGAATCATCTCCTAACCCACTGCAGCTCCATCAGCCTAGCAGATATGGAGGGCTGTTGATACAGAGGGCTCCTGGGCCTGCTGCTCTGTTCATAACATAATGTTCTCCATCACCTGTTTGAGAACTTTCCCTCTGGGGCACCTGGGGATGGTGGCAGCAGCATAACCTCACTGTGTAGGCTGCTGAGATTCAGCATAGCCTGCAAATATATCTACCTTCCTCCACCTCCACATTAACATAGGAATAGCTTTGCTGAGACAGGTATCTCAGGGCTGCCTGGCTCCAGCACCCCTGCCCTGACGTGAGGAAGGCAGGATGGCTGCTTTGGAGATGATGGCCACATGCAGACCCAAAGGAGCTGTCCCCTTCCCCTCTGGCACAGCTGTCTGTTTGCCACAGGAACCCTGCTCCCGAATGAACACCCAGAGAGTCCCTGCGCTCCCGTCTCGGTGTCCTGGGATCCTTTCTGTGAGACACATCGACTTGCTTTGACATTTCATAACCTGATTTGGGTTTAGTTTTGTTTTTTAGTTGCCAATTAAAGTGCCTTATTGCCACCACAGCAGAAGGACATCCATAAAAGCATGGGAAGAGCAGGGTTGTGTTACCCCCAGGCTCATCTGTCCGTTTGTGTCACCAGGGCTGCGGGGCCCTCCTGGTTTGACTTGCTGTGAGAGAGAGAAAACATGCAGGCAGGGCTGCCAGAGTTTCTTTCCTGACGTCTCACCTTAGGGGGCGGAAAAGGAAGCCTAACTCCAGATAAACAGCCTTGGGCAGTGAATACAGAATGAAAGGCTTCTGGCCTCTGACTGTGCTTTCAGAGGGATGCTGCCCAGCAGGTCTGTGCCCAGGGTGTGTTGGCACGGAGCACAAGCCACCGCTGTCTCTCCGCAGAGGGGCACTGCAGCATTTTGAAGCCCAGGGATGAAGGCCTGGTGGTGAGGATGGTCCACGTGAGCCATCTGCCCTCTTGGATTGCTCTCTGCCATGTTGTGTGTCGTATCTGCAGAGGCAGAGCCTGCTCTTGGAGCCAAGCCATTCGCAGCGATAACGGATGGGACAGCTTTAGCCCTGTTTGTTTCAGCCTATCCCAGCCAAAAGCAAGACTTGTGGATGAAAGGAATAGCTGTTCACAGACCTAGGAGAGTACATGCAGATCTGACCTTTAGAACAACCTTTTGCAGTTACAGAGATGCTACATTTATCACTCCACTACCTGCTATTCTATTTAGCATTCAACGAGGACCTACTGCCCCTTTCTTTCCTCTAAGAGCTGGAAACAACCATCTAAGAATCTTTGCTGGTGGTCCTGCACATGAAATTGGATCTCCTTTCCTTCCACACATCAAGCCCTTTATTTCTGACCACTCTTAGCATATGTCCATCTAGATTTAAGTGCCGGGCACTGCTTCAGATGTCCTGGATTTACAGCTGTAATTCTGTGTGTGTGCACTGAGGTGCTGGGGGTTCAGCTAATTTTTTCACACAATGCTGTGCTCTCTGGTTCAAGCCCAGGGCTATGGTAACCCCCAAGAGAGGCCAGTGGCTGGGTCTCTGTGGCTTTGGAAGAATTCCATCTCTCAGAGCTCCCAGCTTTACCACAAGTATGAATGGGCACTTCTCCTTAGCTGCCTCCCCTTCCTGGGCAACCGAGAGGAAACAGAAATTACATCGGTGTCTCCCTGTGCTGTGCCCTGACTCAGGCTGCCATTTCCAGAGGGAACTTGAGCACCAACCCTTCCCCCAGCTCCTGCCCCAAAGGACAGGGGCTGTCTGGTTCAGCCAGGACGAAACAAAGTGGAGTCAGCATCGCCTCTGCCCACCTGGGCAGACCCCACTCTTTAGCCTACGGATGATCACCCCTTTGTTAGAACAGCCAAGAGAAGAACCCAGTTCAGTGCTGGTGGGTGGGATTAGGGACAAATGGTTCACTGGAAACTGTCCTGGCACTATTAAACCTCCTTTGCAGTGTTGAGTGTAGCAAACTGATCATAACTCCTGGTCTGAACCAGGAGCTGCATAATCAGTATGAAGCAAAATCTGATTTTTCTGGCTCGAGGAACTAGCTGGACTCATTCTTCCTGATCCCAGGCAAAACCCTCCGGCTTCTTACGGAAAAGGGCTTATAACTGCATGGTGTGCTAGTGCTGCCTGATGCGTATAATAGGGTTTGTAAGGGCTGCTGGGGAGAACATCTGTTTACATCTGGAATTTAGCTGACAGAAAGCTGGTGCTTTGTGATGGACTTGGCTCCTGAGGTCAGTTCTCTTCCTAAAGGGTCACTGAAGACTCTAATCTAACACTGGAACTAATTCCTGGTGATCTCTTGAAGGATTTCAAGGCAAGTCAGATAATGATAGTGCAGATTGATAGGCTTCCCCTCCCCATCAGCCTTCACTGTTTATTTGCTGCCCACTCTTTCTGTGCAAAGTTGATGGCAAAGGAGAAAGGGACACAGTGCAATAGCTGGTTCACTTTCTCTATCCTTTGTGCTCTTGGCTTGGCCTGGAGATATGAAGCTGAAAATGCATGCTGACAGGCAGAGTGACCCCACAACTGGGGTCTCGCCTGCCCAGGATTTTAGCAGACAGATGATTAGTGGTGAAAAGGTAGCTCAGAGCTGCTGCCTGTGTGAATTACTCTTAGCAGCTCTCCTCATCATCTTTCTTCATTTTACAAATCAATGTATTGGCTGATCGTGCTCTCTGATGGTTTGAAAGGCGGTGGGCATGGCTCGCTCCGGGCCTGGCCGTGCAGCCGTGCCAGGGGAGGACACTCGGAGGGGTGTGTGGTGGCACGGCTGGCTCGTGGTTAAAGGCTGCTGGGGGACACTGAGTCCACACACTGCACGAGCAGGGCCAGGCTTTGCACCTTACACTCCTTCAGGAATGGAAAGAGGGGAGCCAGAAAAGGGCAGGGTCACCCTAAGAGGCAGCTTTTAAGCTGATTCAGTATGGAAAATATCTGTGTGTACAACCCATGACTGAAATAAGCAGAGCTGTGGTTTGGGTCTGGTGCCTCTTGGTTTCTGAAACTTCACGGCCTGGGAGCCTTGAAGCTGGAATTGCTGAGAGTCCTCATGCTGGGGGATAGGCTCCCTCTGCCTGGTACACAGTGCAGGGCTTTAGCATTAGGACTGTTTAGTGTGTGCAAATTCTTTGCTTGGATTACCAACAAGAAATAGAAGATTCTTGTCACTTAGTCCACAATAACATAAAGATCATCTGAGCCAAAAGCTCAGCCCTGCAGAGCCCTACATGCTGCTACAAATCGTCCTACAGCCTTCCTGAGGTTTTGTTCTTGGAGAGAAAGCTGAGGAAATAAGGATTTTTGCCTACTCACTGGTCACAAGACGTGCCTGAACTTGGCTCACGATCCACTGTAATGCTGAATATGGTCTTTCCAGCCTCGGTATGTCTTTTGCCTCTGGAGCAAACTAAAGAAGGCTGCAACAGCAGCAGGCACAGCCCAGCTGCAGGCAGCAGGTTTGACCTGGTACCATTTCCTGATGGAGGATCTCATCAGTGGAAGTGAGCATGGGAAGACACATATGCCAGAGCAGCTAAGGGATGCAGAACTTGAGCTTGCTAGCAAAAGGTGTGCACCTTGGTGGGGACTGCCTGCAATGTGCATTGAGGGCAGCTTGACTGAGACAAAAGCCTGTTTAAAACTAAGGGACTCAAACAAGGACAGCACAAATATCACCAGTTAGAAACATGCCTAATAATTATGGCATTCTCACTTGGAAGGAACCAATTCATAACTTTCCAGAACTAAGTCAAACTCACTGGATGGTGGCTACTGGCATCCCCTTCTCAGAAAAAAGTTCTTTGGTTGCCTGCAATATCATCTACCAGCACTGAAAGCTCTCACAATGTTAAATAAAAACTCAGTAAAATTGGCAAGCCAAACACTCTCGACTCCGAAAGCTCTCCTTCTCTGCCTCCTTTTGCTTGGCTTTGATGGCACGGACAGAGCCATGGATGGGAGCTGGGCGGAGCTGGGGGCCAAAGGGAGTGAGCATGGGTGTGTCCTGCTGTGCCCTTCCCGAGGAAGGCTGGGGAAGAAGGTTCTTCCTTTGCAGCATAGCAGCTGCTGGCAAGTGGGAGGGAGCAGGATGGGACCCTTTTTCCTTCCCAAACCTGTAAAGAGTTATTTTGGAGATGTAAGTCTGTTTGTATCTTCTCATTACTGGATACTCCTTTCCTCTGTGCAATACACTCCCCTCCCATCCCTATTTGTAAAACCTCTTCAGATTGGAAGCCGTTTCTCTGGAGGACAGCCTTGCTCCTGGGTTACTATCAGGCTGACTGAAGAGTAACTGGTTGTATTCAACACATGACCCAATGGCCTGGATACCCGACAGAAGATCTGTAAGGTGTATCCAGCAGGTAAGATTGAATTACTACCCCCGTCACATAAAGAAGGAAACATCTGCTCAGGGAGTGTTAAAATGCTGAAAGGGGGATAACAACCATATAGCCAACCTGAGCATTTACTGTGGGATTGCTCCTGTGTGTCACTTGATTCTCCATTCCCACGATCTCAGCGTAAATCAAGAGTAATTCCCGTCTAATCAATGGAGCTAATGTAGTCTTAAACCAATCTATGGGAAAATGAGGACTTCATTATAAATAGCCAACCTAGGGGAATTATTTCTTAGCAAGGGAAAAGTATCTAGCAACAGTCATGTCATCAACACAGATACAATATGCTGCAAACCAGAAGCTCCTGTAGCCCTGGAGAACCAAGAGCACAGCAGAAAGGAGGAAATTCGTTCGAAGCCTGTGGGTGAGACTTTCTTTGGCTCCTGAGTGGGTTTTGACACTTGGAAGGGATGTGCTGTGCTGCCTGGAGCGGTTCCGGGGTGATGTGACGCAGATGTGGGTCTCTGCTGAGGAAGGATGAGGCGTCCTGGGGCCCCCAGCGACTATCTATCAAAAACCCTAAAACAGACACAGGCTAATTCACTTGTCCTGCGCTTTTTTCCTCCACATTTTCTCTCTCTGACTTTGGCCACAAGGCTAAACATTGCCACGGCGCAAAATGCTACTGTTTTACGGCAGCTCTTGTTTCTAACCTTCATCTGGAGGTTGAATGTCTCCTTCCTCTTAATGAAACACCAAAAACTCCTGCCCAGTCTCCCCCCACCGCAGTCCTGACCTGGGTGAATGGCATCTCTGTCCTAAGCCCAGCCTGCCTGTGGTCTTGCCATTTGGGAGCACAGACTGCGTTACCCCTCACCACAACCTGCGAATAGGCATCATACAACAGAGCCAAGACATAGGTCCCTTCCCTTGTTTCATGCCTTCTTGTGAGTTATGCACCAGAGATCTGCTTAAGACCAGGGATACCCTATATAAATGTTTTCATTTTACGTCTGGAGACATTCAAATAATAGGAACATGGAAGGAATGCACAAAACAAATATTTTAAATGGCATTCCTAAAACTGGTGAGTAAGAAGCGTGACTCAGCAGCGCTTCCCAACACTTCCCAGAAGAGATGGAAATAAATCCACTTAATAACTGACATGTATTTGAAATGTGCTGAGTAGTTTGTAGTTATCTGCAGTTGCTGCTGGGAGAGCTGACTTGCAATCACACCTGAAGGCAGAATCCTGCCTGCACCAGGCTGCAGCCAGATGCAACCTGACCTTCAGTCTCAAACCTGGCAGTGACTTTCTGGAAGGACTTGAGGGAGTGCCTGATCACCCATACAGCGAGAAGCAGGTATAAGCATCTCTGCAGCTCTGCCATGTCAGTGTCTAACCTCAGTGCCTCAGCTGTGCAGCACATCCAATAGCTAGATGTATTTCTTGTTTTGGCTTACAGGCCCCTCAGTCCCTTTATAGGCAGAAAGGCTCCACAAAGGACAAACAGTATCTGACTGTTCACCAACAGCAGATGCTACCCAGGGCAAGGCCGCTGCCGTCTGCCCTCAGGGAGCAGCTGAGCTGAGCCTCGTTGGATGGGCTGAAATCCACCGTGGCCAGGCTGTGCCATCCACCAGGAAGGAGTGGACTGAGGTGTGGAGCCAGCCCTCGCCTGACCTGCATCCCACCTTGGATCCAGGGACTGCCAGGAAGCCCCTTGGCATGCAACATGGAGGTTTTCACCTCCTCAGGGCTCTGCTCCAGCTGCCAAATAGTTTTGAACACCTTGACTTTTGTGTTGTCCCGCTCTGGTGCTTCGCAGGGGCTCCCAGAGAAGCCATGTTCCATGGGTATCCTGTGGGAATGGAAAGCAGCAGCCCACGTCTCCGTAATTCACCGCTAATGTCACAGCCCCGTGGCTGCTTTGCTCTCCCCTGTGTGCTGAGCCCTGGCAGCCCTAACTGCAGCTGCATTTGAATAACAAATCTCACAGGGAGCCCTCCTTCCACGGAACAGGGTTGGGTGGGGTTCTTTTCTTCTTTTCAAACTAAAAATATTCACCGCATCATCCAAAAAATCAGTATCAAACACATAAAGCTCATGGAGGAAAAATACATCCCTCTCTCAGTGAAGAGAAAGCTTGCACACAAGGAGCAGAACCTCCCTATGGCACAGGGTGTGCATTGTCACAGGTGAACAGGGGTGTTGGACAGTTTTAGGGAAGGTGAGGATCCTTTTAAGGATCCTTTAGAGGTCTTAGTGTTGTTCATTCCCCAGAAATCAGGCCTGAAATGGCAGTTGACAGCAGAAGCACCATGAAAAAACCAGCACCTCTAAAGATGGTTTTGTACCCAAGGAGGTTGTGTTTTCCACCAGCCAGGGAGCAGACAACACCAGGAGAACTCATCTGAGAAGCCATTCTCCTGGCAGCTGGCTGAAGAGGAAGGCAATACCCATAATTTAAAAATCACCTTTTGGGTATTTCCTATTTTCACTGATTCTCCCATATACAAACGTCCTCAGACCTCTCTTACCCCTCCACTCTTCTAATTCCCAAAGGGATGAGCGGCCCTTCAAGTGCAGATTGCCTTGATCTCTCTGGATGCCATGGAGAGAAGAAGAGGAAAAGCACTATGAGCCCAAGCCCATCTCGGACTGGAATTCTCCTTCCTGGCCCAGTGACTGCTGCCTTGTCCTCTCACTCTGTCTCTCTGGGAAGATGCAGGCACCATAATCTTTAAAGCCCTCTTTAGGTGGTGCAAGATGTGATTAGACTCAGTCTGGAGCTTGGAGTTGGAGTGAGGTGACTGGGATCTCTCTCTTATCAATGATCCCCTGAGACATCTCTTTATCTCTTCTGTTTTTCTTCAAAAGAAAATTAAAAGGCTAGTTTTAATCGATGGCATCTGTTCTGGTCAGTGCTTTTGTAGGATGTTTAGCTATAAAGCTCATCTCAGAACTGGGAAGACAGCATGGACAGCAAGTATCACCAACCTACAGCGCCTGGCTGATGCCAAGTGCTCACCAAAGAAACACTGAGCAGCATTTTAAGGTGGGACCACATCTCTTACTCTCATCTGGCTCACTTAGAAATGACAGTGAAGTGCTTTGCAATACTTTTCTTCTCTAGAAATGAGTTTTTTAGGAACAGATTTCTGGCTGCACAGAGGGACTGGAAGACCAGGTGAACTTCTGTTCCACCCCATCCCCTGACTGCTGCCCATTCATGGTCAACCCACAGTGTCTGGGAGAACCCAGAAAGCAGGCCCAGCATTTCCTTCGAGTGAGGGTTGAAGTGTTGCTGTGCCAACAGCAGGGATATCATCCTGAAACCAGTGTGAAAACCATCGTGCTGGCACACCAAAGCTCAGCAAGGTGGCACCTGCCAGCGAGCAGCCTTCCACACCACACGCGTTCCCGATGTGCCACGCAGCTGCCGCCCACTCTCCCCTGCCTCCTCTGGGCTCCACTTCAAGAGGCCTTTTTTCATTCTTTAGGAAACTTAACTAAAACTGGGGAAGTTTGGGTTTTTAGAGCTCTTGTGAGTGATTGACAGTCTTCTGCTGAAAGAAAGGTTACTGGTACCGCCTCTGGGTGCAGCGCTGTCCATGCAGTCAGTCGCCTGCCTAGAGCACCCAGCTGTTTCTACTACTACTACATTTTCTGTGCTATTTCTGTTTGAGTCCCCATCTCTCGCCTTTTCCTATGAGCTGATACATCTCCCTCCCAAAGTCTCCCTGCTCACAAGCACTGTCACACATTTGCAGAAGCCTGGGGTTCTGACTATTGCTCATCATCACTAATGCAGCCCTGTAAATAGCTGTAATCTGCGCAGTGACAGAGTTGAGATTGCATTTTAGCCCTAAATGAATTGCCAGTTTTCTATTGGAATTACCCAGGTTGGAAAGGAGGACAGACTGCTGTCATGAATAGCCTAAGCAGAACTCTACATGAAGACTTGGGAGCCCCCAGACCTACAACCTGCTTATTTAACTGGATGGCTCTTCTAGGCCACACTGTCTGCAAAAGCAAGCCCTGATGTGTTTATAGCCATAACACCAGCTGCTTTTCTCTCCCTTCTGATGGCTGTCTTTACTAGCAGCATGACTACAGCAAGCCAGACACTGAATCTAGGGGATCATTTTTGCTGTATGAAGATGACTGTATGTTACTGACTTGATCACACCTTCGGCTCTGCAGGAGCACAGGGCCAGGCTGTGCTGCTGCAGCAAAGCAAAGCAAAGCAAGGTCTGCTGGGTCCAGTCACGGATCTCAGCTGACTTGGCTGAGATCACTCCTGGTGATGAGAGAGTTTGACTCTCCCCAGGAGGCAGAGCAAAGACATGGAAGTAGACCATTCCAGGCTGTTTCAGTTGGCACAAAAGGTTATCATAAACTGGCTTTGGGCTCTGCTGGTACTTTACTGTGATCATTTATTAAAGATTTTGTGTTTTCAGAGGCTCAAGACATTCCCAAAGGAGGAAAATACATCACTGGGATGTGTAAGGTGCAGCTTTTGGTTAGAGAGACTCCAGAAGTGTTGCTGCAGGGCACGTGGGTCATGTGCCATGACCACACAGGCAGAGCTTACTCTGGGGTTTCCCTTGTTCTTTGCTGTTGCCCTCTTTCTCCCACACCCTCATTTTGCAACAAAGATTCCCAATACATTGGCCATCTTGGCCAGCAATCACAAGCGTTTCTTGAATGAGACAACCATCTCCCTGGCAACAAGGCACGCTGCGACAATAACAAGTGCTTTCCTCTCTGTTTCATGTTTCCCACCTCTCAAGAAATGCCCTGCCTTTTATTTGTCCCCACTGCTCAGAAACACGAATGATGGCAACTGAAATGCACCTCGTGGAGCAACCAAGATGGAGGTGTGTGAGAAAGATGACTTCAGCCTTAATGGAAAAGAGTGGCAGACCTTCAGGAAGGGCAGGCTGAAATATTTGTCCTGGACTGTCACTTGGATATTTCTAATGGGTCTGAGGCCAGCAGACCCAGTACAGTAGGAATGATTATATAACTTCAGCTGCAACTGGACATCCAGACAAATGCTGACACCAGGCAAAAATTCCATTTTCCCTTTTCTCCCACTCCATCCTGATCTTCTACAAAGCAGCCCTAAGTTATGCTTCACCATGGTGACGTTCTCTTTGCTCACTACAGCAGATCAGCACGGGCTGGCCGCATCCTCAGGAAAGCAGCACAAAGCCAGGAATACTGTGTCCATCCCCCAGATCACCCAGCCAGCTAAAACAGAGGCTTCCTAGAGCTCGGCAGTGCCTCATTAACCTCACCTGCCCTCCCCGAAGTTATTAGCAGCCTTTTTGCATTTCTGAGAGAGCTTGGGTTAGGGACACACAGTAGGAGCCAGCTGGTCTAAGCAGATACCTGACTGAAATGAAGTAACATCCACAAGTATCTTGAGCTGACAAGTAAAAAAAAAATCCAGTTACGCAGGAGCAGGTCTTACAAAAGAGAGGTCCTCCCCCACCTTGCTCCCCTCCAGCAGGAAGGCAGCAGGTGACAGCAGCTGCAATCCTGCTCCTGCCACTGCCAAGCAGGGGCAAGAGGAACAGGGCTGCTCCTAAAATGCCCTTTCAGCACGAGCAGAGGGGATGGGGCTGGAGGCACCGGGTTCCTGCAGACACCTCAGTGTTCAGAAGCAATTTGACGTGGCCCTCTTTGCCAGCCACCTTGGGTGGGCTGTTCAACTACACTGCAGACGTTTTTTTACATGCTACTAGCCAGTATTTTAAAATGTCCCAGCACGTCGTTGTTTGGCCCACAGTGCAGGGGTTACACACTGTACACAGCAGAAGGTCACCACAGACACATTTTGCTACAAAGTCCGAAAGAAAAAAAAATCCCTATCAAAATATTTTAACACTTTAGCAGCTTTTTAGTTTTCCCTTTCATAGCTGAAGCAGAGACGTGTCCAGACTCACACTGGGAACAAAGTTCAGTGTGAAGGTCACTGCCTGCCACCTCCAGACCCCAAGCGCAGGACCTGTGACCTGCCACCTCAGACACTTGGAGCTGAGCCATGCAACTGATACTTGAATTCTCTGTTGAGTAATTTCTGAAAAATTTCAGCCTGTTTCTGTGTGTTTCATGAACGTAAGAGCACGCTCCACAGCTGTTTTCATACCACCCCGCGTGGGGCAGGGTGTCTGCCTGGGCAGGCTCCATGGACCAACCACTCCAATCCGCAGACACCCCCAGGCCTCCAGCCCTGCTGCAGCTCTGGCATTTCACCCAGGTGGGGCTGCATGTGCTGCTTTTCCACGCAGCTTCTGGGGGCACCACTGACCCACCCAGGAAGAGAATTTATGCTTCTTTTGGTTGGGATTTCTGAAGCCAGACTTTGGAAACAGCTCTTCAAACACAGATATGAGAATCCATTCCTCCCCTGCCTTTCCTGCTCAATCAGTTCCAAACACTTGGACTGACTTCTGGATTCCTGGCTTCAAACCTCCATTTCCCATTTGCTCTGCCTGGGTACACTGAAATGGAATCAGTGAGGAGCTTGTTTTATTAATACATTTGCACTTTAGAGGACCATTTAATCCAGAGGCTACATGTTACAGCCTGACTCTTTCCTGCCTGTAATCTGATTATAAAGGTAAGGGCTGAGTAGTGCCCTACAGACCAGCTGGAGGGTCCTGAGTAGCCAGGCGAGACAAAGCCTCTGCCCCTCTTCCTGGGTGTAACCCCTTGGCTCAGGGGGGCTGTAGAGCCGGGAAGTGGTGGCCCTGGCGATGAGGAACACCCCTGGGTGCCGCTCCTCCCGTCTCCTCCCTGACCGCTGCTTTTTCACCCGCCCTCTTACAACACATAAAGGACTTGTGACTCTGCATTGCACAGCTTTTCTGGAGTTTCACACTGACCTTCCACGCTGTGTGCAGTGACAATGTGCCACGAGCTGGCAGGATGTGCTCCTGCCTCCCTGCGCTGAAGGACACGAGACAAGGACCTGGGTGCTGCCCACAGGCCATGAACCATCTGTGAGCCAGGCACAGCTGCAGGAAAACCCACTGCTCTGCACAAGGAGCAAGTATAAAAATGAAATCCTACACACAGACTGCTTTGTTCTTAACCTGGGGACAGGTCCTTATCAGCAGAGAGGGTCAGCGAGGCCTGGAGCTTCTGCTTTTTGTGATTTGTTTTTTTAGCTCCTATTTCCTACATCGATCTCACTTTGACTGCCAAAAGCTATGGGATTTAGTCTGGGCTCTTCCCCTAGTCTTTCACTTCTATTAGACTAAATATTGGAAGTACAATTATGGGCAGGAGAAAAATGAGAACAGAGAAAGAGCATTTGTTATTTTCCCTCAATAAGAACAACACAAATAATCTCATTCACATTTATTAACTAGGCAAGGGGGTTTTTTTCCACTCTGAACATGGTCAGGATGCCATTTGGAAGGGATACAGGGGCAGATATGTCTCCCAGGAAGTGAGATAGGGGAAGTGGTAACAGCCAAGTGGTCCCTGGGGAAAACCTGTCCTGGCGTGTCCCCTCCTTTCCTGCTTGCTGAATCAGGCTTGAGCCACAGCCTTGGCTCCCCCTCCTGAGCCCTCTTCTCCTGGGGGCTTAAGTGATGAGTAGGGGAAAATCCCCCACTAAAAGATTTGCATTGGAAACCCTTGGCTGAGGAATGACTTCTAAAATAGAAAAGCTTTGCTTGAAAAGGGATGAACCACGTAGCATAATACTCAACAAATCGCCTGTTTAATGGCCTCTCTATAGCAGCTGTGCATTAATAACAAAAGCAGGGTAGCAGAAGCCATGTGCTTCTTTGTAAGATTAAAATAAATACTATTTCATGCTAATACCAGCAACTTTCTGTGGAGGTTGCCTAATAGAAAGGAGAAAGTGGAAAATCACGGCCTGAGAGACTCAGTTTACTTCCCCTTTGTCTGCTGCTGGATGAAGAAATATTTCTGCCACCTACTCTGAATCAGCCCCCCCAGACTGTGCTTTGGTTTAGTGGTTTGTGGCAGGCTTGTCTGACACAGTCAGCATGACACCACTGCAGGACAGGAGTAACTCCTCCAGGACTACATACCTTAGGGGAAACTAGGCTGGGGAGAACTTAATCTAACCTGCTTTTACTTTGCAAGGTGTAACACGGGACCCCTACTGCCATAAAACGTAAATTGGAGCAAGAGTGGTTCACATCACTGTGAGGACAAACCCTCTCACCACGAGGACAGTAAAGCAGTGGAGCAGGTTGCTCAAAGAGCCTGTGCAGTCTCCATCCCTGATGGATTTCAGACCCAACTGGGCAGAGCCCTGAGCAACCTGGTCTGACCTCAGAGCTAACCTTGCCTGAGCAGGAGGCTGGGCTGGACACCTCCTGAGCTCCTCTCCAGCCCGAGTTATCACATGATCCTAGGAACATTTGGCATCTTTTCCATCGGAATGTGAACGAACACGACATTTTGTGCAGACCAGCACTCTACCTCTCGTTCCTGGCAGTCCTGATAACAGCTCTCCCCCTCCACACCCTGTACTGTGCCAGTCCTGGCACTAAAGCAGTGATGAGCTTTCCCTCCTCGAATTAGGACTTCAGGCATTTAAAAAAAAGAAAAAAAGAAGAAATTTTATATTTTAAAGCTGTCTGCCACAGACTATTTATCAGACATGGAGAATGATTTGTTTCCGTTTTCCTGGGCATAGGTTTTTAGCTGAGACGAGATACGTTGCCTTGCTGAGAGCTGAGTCACCGAGTAATCAACAGATTAATGTGTTCGGTTCGAAAGCCATCAGCATTAGTTCTCGGCAGGCTCACAAGAACTCCATTATGGGATCGTCTCCACGTTTGGGATAGAAATGTCTCCAGGATTCAGAAAAAATCCCCAGATGCAAAGAAATCAAAATACCTCTTTGCGATTGGGAGAAATAAGGTACCTCTTCCTACAGTGACACCGCAGCAGGATTTTCGCATCCCTGCCAGTGAATGCTTTTATTATCAACCCTCAGATAAGGAGCTGGGGGTATGTCATACATCTGTCATTTGAGAGATACCTAAAAATAGTCATGACAAACTCAGTGGCATATAGGACTTTGCTTTTACCAGGTCTTAAATATGAAATTATTTTATTTCCAGTGAAACCAAGTAGTTTTACTTTCTCTGGGATGGCAGCATGCAGAAAGGGAGGTCTTGACTTCTCTCTAGGGCTCTGGGTTTCTCTGTGTGGGCTTGGTCTGAGCCAAAAATGCAAAAAGGCGAGGCAGAGGCTGGCAGGGGCACCTCACAGAGGAGCCACTGTTTAAAAATAGAGAGCTGGTGAAAGTAAGCACAGAGTAGCAACTGTAAAAGGACAGGCTGGCCTAGGTGTGTGGCATCACATAGCTCTTCTGATAAGACACATGCCAGTGCTGCTGCCTAAGAGCCTGTCCAAACCAGAAGTAGAATATCCCCTTGTTTTCATGGGAAGTTGCCATTTGGGTACACTCAAATGGGAGATGTGTGAGTAAAAGCCAGTCAAGCCCCAGTCAAGTTAATCCTAAAAGCCTTCCTACATGAGCAGGCTGGTGGAAGGGCTTGGAACAGCAGCAAGCCCTCTCCCCGCTCCATCTGTCCGTGCAGCCTGTGAGTCCAGCACGTGCACAGGTGGCAGGACATGTTTTCACTGTTTCCCCAGGTCTAGGGGTACCTCTGTCTAGGCTGTCCCTAGACAACAGATTGGTTTTTTGCCTTGGACTGGCTGGTGCCAGGGCACGAGAGAGTGCGGCTGTTGTGACACACTTCCCAGCCTAGGTGTACAAATGGCACGTGAATGCAATCGTGCCTCTCCTGCACACCCTGCATGTGCGACAGGCACACAATGGTGATGGAAATATTCCCCCTCCCTCCTTTTCCTGCCAAGGTATTGAGATTGTGCCAGTGCCTCTGTTGGTCTCTGCAGGCTCTCAGCTGTCTGTCCCCAGGCAGGGGTGGTTTTAACTTACCCGCCGTTCCTTGTCACCGTACTCGATGCCCAAGGTGTCCATGGCACGGA
This sequence comes from Cephalopterus ornatus, assembly GCA_013396775.1. Lineage (NCBI taxonomy): Eukaryota > Metazoa > Chordata > Aves > Passeriformes > Cotingidae > Cephalopterus > Cephalopterus ornatus. The sequence goes on from VZRE01001865.1 coordinate 181,362, forward strand.
CAATAGCCGCCAGTGACTGTATAGTGTTGCTGTAGACCACTGGCTTGTACTGCTTCACGTCTTCTCCAGAGAAGCCATCCTCATGGATGATCCTGAAGAAAATGCAAAGGATGAAAAACTCTTGAGAATGTAATTTCAGTGGGGGAGACATTTAAAGGACAGCTGTGCTCTTCTGAAGAGCACATCTGCTAGCTTGATTTGCTTAATTTAGTCAGCATTTCTTTTTAAACCTTTCTGGTTGTTCACCAGTAGTGTCTGAGCCCAGTGCTGGAATTAGCATCCCTTTTGCTCTCTCTCAAAGAGGTTTTCTGCAAACGCTGGAGCCTGGAACCTGGAGAACCTCGTGTTCACAAGCTCACTGGTCACAGGGGGGAGGTTTCCACATCCTACATTACCTTCCCAGTCAAGGTCTATGGAAATATGTTCAGTTCTTACAGCGACCATCAGATCAGATCTCAACCACTGAAACAAATGATAGAAACCGCTATTTCTTGTCTAGTCCTTTTAACAGGAACTCCTGGGGTACCTCACGAAAGGAACTAGAGTAGAAATACCCCTGGTGTGCATGGAGACACAGGCATGGAGAGGGGAAGTGACTTAGTTATGTAGCATTTCAAGTATTTGCAACTCTCCCCACCTCCTTTCCCCTCCTTCCTTCCCCTTTTGAAACAGTGCTGGGATTTTTGTTGCCTCAAGGTGTGTTATGTTATCCCTTCCTGAAGCAAGATGGGGATGGGACCCACAGTTCTGTCAGCTCTGCACGCTGGATGCTCTGTGCCTTGGTCTCTGGGAAACTCTGCAGAGGAACTGTTTGATGGAGGGAGTTCTTGCAGTCCCTTGCTCAGATCAGAAGACTGACCCCTGTAATTTGTTCATCTCTGAGTAACTCAGGAACTAAGCCTGAATGTGTCTAGAAAACAGCTAGGGTTTGCAGAGCTAATTGTGTTTGACAATATTCTTCCCAGCGAAGACACAAGTTATGATCCTGTCTTAAATGTCAGAAGAGAGGATGATCTGCTTAGCTAAAATGAAATCCTTGTTTGCTCATCCTCAGATGTCACTGGACAACAGAGAGTCTTTCAGTAACAGATCTGGTCCCTGAGAACACCCAGCACCCTGTCAGTAACAGGATTTTTGATGCCTTTTTTTCTGAACCAGATACACACGACTGAAGGTCCCGACCAGTGCTGGCATCTCCCGGGGGAGAGGAGGCACTAGTGGGTATCACCGTGAGCTTGCAATAGATACAGTGCTGGGAGGGAGAGCAGGGCTGGATGCCAGCCCTGTGTTATTACCAGATGACTACACGAAGAACGAGGCTGGTAGAACATGCTGACCAAGACAAGAGATCTCCTTCCCCTGATGTGAAACTCCCTGAAAGGTTTGCTAACACAGAGCGACTGATTCTCTGCTGTCCCCACCACAACCTTTGCTCACTCAGCACTGAACACTCAGCTCCTGAGAAGAGCTGCTCAACACCCCCTGAGTTCCAAAAAAATACAACTACAAGCAGAGACTCAGACAGACAATAATTCAAATTATTTGGTGACCCTGAAACTTTTAAGCTACTGATCTGAGGAACTGGGCAGAGTCCCCTGTGGGGGCACCCTCCAGGGAAGGGGAATGGTGCTGGTGTGCTGGAAATAGCACAGGGGGCTGCTGGTTCGCCCCACCTAGGCTGAGATGAAGGGGGGTGGATGAAAATCTTTCTGACTTACTTAATCCAGACTTGCCAATTTGTCAAAAGCTAGTCTGGATTTTGATGGAGTTACGGGCACCTGCAGACCTTATACCCTGTAGCTTTTATTTTGCATGAGTCCAGTGCTTGTGCCAAGGTTTGGAACAGTAGCATTTGAGTAACCGGGAAGGAGTGGGGGGCAGCAGAGCTGTATGCTGACACTGGATCTCATGGATCATTTACTGGTACTCAGACAAGCTGCTGAACTTCTGGGAAATGTGTTCTTTGCCAAAAGTTGCAGTCGAACCTGAAGAGTTATGGCTGGCACAAGGCACAAGGATCTGTATCAATCGTGTTTGAATTCAAGGGGGACTGTGCAGCACCGGCTCCTCCCAGCTATGAGCACGGCAGCAAGGAGCTCAGCAGAGCAGGAGCCCCAGGGGAGGCAGGCAGGCTGTTAGCAAGAGCATCACCAGGAATAATTCATTCTTTCTGGTTGGTTGGCTCAGGGCTGGATTTTGGGCGAGCGAGACTTAATGTTGGTTTTCGGGTAAGTAAGAGAAGAAAATATAAGAGGGGGATAAAAAAGGGGTGAGATCAGGCACAAGGGGCAGTGCAGGCTCAAGAGGATACTGCTGGAATTTGTTTGGTCCAGCTGCTGGAGGAGATGGAAGTGAGCCCACCCCTCGGGCTGGCTTTGTTTCTGCCTTTCGCTGACAGACATCAACTCGGGAATCGAGAAGGCAAAAAGGGGGCTGAACATCTGTATGGGGAAAGAGGTGAGCTTTGGGCTTCCCTGGAGTTTAAACTGTCTCTGGCCTTGTGCCTGACATGTTCACTTCTCAATACTGCAAGCCAGTAAGCTCCCAGTGGAGCAACAGGGCTCCTTGTGGAGAAGGGGCAGAATTAAGCGATGGAGAGTGGCTCTGGGATTCCTCAGTGAACATGCTGCAGCTGGGCAACATGCTGCCACCGTTTAGAGCACAGACATAAAAGGGGGCAGAAAGAGTGGAGAAAAAACACCCCAGTTGTTGCTGTGTGAAATCTCTCCAGGAGTGCAGCCACAGTGACTGGAAGCAGCCCTGCGGATGCCAGTATTGAAGTTTTGCTGTAGGAAGTACCTACAGATTAATCAATGATGCAGTTAGCACATTACCTAATACTGGAGAGAGCAAATCCCCACTGACTCCCGCTCCAAAGCCTGCTAGGACACCATGAACTGGTTTATTGTCCTATATGCTTTTTGCAAATGTTTCTCCATTTGCTTGCCTTGGTGATCTGATGGCTCAAATACTGTAGCAGCTTATTCCATAGTCCTTTGGAAATGTTCATGCTGCCACTCACCCGTTTGGGATACACCTTTCTTCTTGCTTGCTGTAGTGCTTTACTGCCTAGGGGACATTTAAAGTCCCAACCACTCCTGAGAGGTTTATTGCTATGGGACATGGCTTGAGCCACAGGACACAAGGAGCAGTGGGGTTTGGGTGCTGTAGTGAGCTGTGACGAGTAAAAAATGCACAGTGTGGGAACTACCAGAAGTGAGCAGTGCATCACGACTGTAAAGGGTTTAAAGGTTTAGGCAGGGTGGGCTACTCCTTAAGCAACCTGCAAATTATGGGAACAGAGTGTTTTCAGCACCAAAAATGTGAATCCTCTCTTTTCTAAATGGCTTGTATCTTTCTCTGTGTCTGAACTACAAACAAAACTGCTGCAGGCAGGTTCCTCTTTGCCACATTAGAACTGATTGTCTCCAGGGCAAAGGAAGAAAAGGGATTTAAGAGGATCCCCGGGGCCTGTGGAGGGGGGAGAGAATGCTGTAATTTTAAGAAGTGATTCTGAGCAATTAAAAAGCCATTTCATTCACCAAGTGACTAATGAAACACCGTGCTCTGAATGGAATGGCGAGAGACAAGTGAAGCAACCTGATTGCCTAAGGTACCCATTAGTGCCTGCTCCCCATCCCTCAGCTGCTAACAACAAACCCCGTATGTTGCCATGTTATGTTGCTGTATTCATGTCAGAATGGCAGTAACAGACAGGTATTTGCTGGGAAAAATGGTTCCACCACAGATCAGATCTTCTGCCATCCCCCAGCAAGTCATTAATCCTGAAGAAGTGCCCAGTGCCTCGGCGATTATTGCTTAATTACAAAATAAATGAAATACTTGGAAACAGGGGGTGCATTCTGCGTAGCAGCTTGCTTTGGCTCCCGTTCAACAAAGCACTTACATGCCTTCAGCCTTTCACTACAAAACAAATGCATTAAAGAGGCAAAGCCAAGGATAATTCTGCGCCCGTCCCTGCTGCCACACACGGCCCCAGCGGCTGGGAGCAAAGCCCAGGCCAGCCCCAGCACGGCAGGGCTGCAGCTCGGTGGGGGCTGAGCCCACCAAGGATCAGCAGGTGTGCCCAGCTCACTCCTGAGGGGAGCACTTGTCCATCCATCCTGGAAACTTCCTGCAGCAGAGGCCACAGCCATCCCTGTCCCCACACCAGTCCCAGCCAAGCTATTCTGGTGCTTTCTGTCCAGCTCCTCCAGCTCGAGCCAGGTTTAGTAAATGCCCTGACACTTCCCTACACTGTCTCCAGGCAGGCAGTCCTCCTCTTCTCTGAGGCACAGGGCCCCAGACTAGACCAGTCCTCACTTCTCTAGCCTGCCAACATCGTCTGAAGGTGGAAAGCTTATCCTCTGATGTGCTGAAGCACCTCTCCCAGCTCCTCATCACTGCCAGGGGTAATGATGTATTTTCATCCATTTTTCATTGATGAAAATTTTGAAGGAAATTGAGCCCAGGGGAGTCCTCAGCTCTGCCCACGAGCCACCAATAACTGTGTTCTTTGGGAATGAGTTGTGCTATTCATCCAGTTTTCTGTAAGACCTGAAGTAGTTTTATCTGGACTGTTTTTCCAGGTCACTTTATAAAACCCCAGCGGGACCATGCCAAAACCTTCCCAAAATCCAGATATGGAACCAACTATTCCACTCCTGCTTCTGCTGAGAAATCAAATGAGGTTAGTTTAACATGCCTCATTTTTGGATAATCCATGCTGGATGTCACTCATCTCCCTTTTTACCTCCAAGGTACTTGCAAATTATTTGATTGATAGTTCAATTCTCTTGAAAGCTTCTAGAAGCTGACTGCTCTATAATTCTTACTCCTCTTTTCCACCTCCATATTTAGAGATGAAGACCATGTTTACATTTTTTTCTTGCCTGCTGGTGTCTCACCTGCCCTCCCAGAGCTCTCAAGCAGAAGTGTTTGTATTTCTGAGATGGCGCCGGTAAGTATGTACTGAGGAGTGCTTTAAACATGGCTGATCTGAAGACATTTAATCTTACTAGACTTGTCTTTCTTGTGGCAGGAGGGAGATGGCACGCTCAGAGTGGAGCTCGTGGACACCCCTGTTGCCCCTCTTGCTTCCAGCGCTTGGCATCCTCCATCCCATCCCTTGACAGCTTCGCATGCAGGTTCTCCTGTCCTGACTGGCACAGCCCTGCCTCATCTCCTGCCCTCTGTCATCACTCCAAAACCTCGAGCCAATGCCTCTGAAGTATTTCCTGTGGAATTCAGGGAACTTTGTGTGGCTTCAAACTGTCTGCATCACTGTGAAAGACATACACAGAGAATTCCAATTGCCTACCAGAGAAAATAAATCCCATACTGTTTCTGTTTTACCTAGGGTGATTTACTTTCAATCAGCAAGATGTTTCCAGCTGGATGAAGTTTCCCATATCAGTGCACATCCCTACAATTACAGTGATGTGCTTGAATAAAACCAGGCAAGAAATCACCAGGAGATTATTACACTCGAAGGGTATTGCAAGCAAATACCTTATAAATTAACAGTCCAGTTTCTATCTGAGCAGTCCTGCCCCTCACCTCCCCTGCACTAATTAGGGTAAGTCAAGGTCGTGGCACAGCTTTGCTGCAGAGCCCAGTGCCTCGGCGGTGTCAGCTCCACGGGCTGGTTTGGGCTGGCAAGGGCACCCCCGGCACGGCTCCTGCAGCTCCCCTTCGCCCTGGGTGCCTCTGTGCTCCTTGGCAGCACCCCCTCCCACGCCAGCAACGCTCAGGTCCCCCGAGTGCTGGAAGGCCACATGACACCTGGGCAGGGAACCAGGGAACCGTCCCAGACAGTGCCCAGAGCGTGAGCCGCTGCTGCTGGCTGTGCAGGGCAGCTCAAAGGGAGGGATGGCTCGGGCCAGGGCACAGGGCAGGTGTGAGAGGGACAGCTGAGCGTCCCCCACACGCAGCTGTGCTCGGGCTGTTGGGAGTCCCACTCACACCTTTAGGGTATAGACTGACCCAAGGCGGGTTTTACATGAAGAAGCTTGGAACCAACACACATACAGATCTATTTTTGCTCAGCAAACTTATCTGATTTTTTTTTCTCTCCCTTCTTCCCCTCTTTCTGTTTCAAAAAAAATCTTTTCGGTTTCCTAACCAGAATCAGGCAGGTTATTCTGGTGGGGATGGGCAGAGCTCGAGTCAAAAGGAAAAAATCTAATTCTGAAGAAAACTCTGCAAGCTTTGTTTGAAATGGGGAAAAATAGTGCAAAAATCTGATTTTAATATGTAGGGAGAGGGATGATCAGATTCTGATGGAAAATCTTCTGCTAGAGGTAATCAGCTACTTTAAATTTATTTTTATCTTGATATGAGGTTAAAAACTTTGTTTACAGGGGAGTTATGAAGCTAAATTCCAGTGATTCTCTTCTCACTCATTTAATAGCCTGAAATGCGATTAAAAACTCCTGGATTATATTAAACTAAATCAACGCAGATGCCCATGACCTTGTGTTTCAAAGACTGCAAAGGCACAGTTCAGACCTCTGTGACAGGGTGCAAATCTCTCTAAACTCTCATTCCTTTTCCCCCCGGCTGCACTTGAATGCCATGCTGTACATCCTATTCCCACAACAAATTCTCTGAGATGGAGATTAAAATGACTGTTTGCCTACATGCCCTTTTTTTTTTTTTTGAGAAGAAAAACAGCTTCCCTAGTCAGGGTCATCTACAAACTGCAAATGGAGCTCATTTTAAAAAGCATAATTTTTTCAACCTGGACTTTTAACACTGGTCCAAGAAATACCGATGGAGCCCTGTGATAGACTCCCAGCTGAGGAAAATCTCCTTTCTGGAGGAAATACCTTTGGGTCACTGAAAACTGAATTCTTACCACCAAAGTATTCCTTGCATGCAAAGATATTATTCTAACTGACCAGATGGTTCACGTTAAAAAGTAAGCAAATCCATCAGGCGACTGAAACGCTGCCAGAATCCACAGCCCTGGAAATGGTCGAGCTTACTCAAATCAGCTGCAGAAGTCTCATGGCCCTTTACAAGGCAGCAGCATTCTCACTCCTCTAAGGCAGTGAAATTTGTGCCTAATGACTGTAAGTCCCTCTGATGCCTTCATGGCGTCTCTTTAAAGCCAACCATGTGCTTTTGCACCTTAACTGCTGGCCAAAAAGCTTGGGAATGATGTTACAAGAAACTCTCTTGTGTCTGCTCAAAATAGGCATTGCTGCCATCTTATTTTTGCCTGTAAATGAGCAGCTATTGAGCTAACGATGATTCGCTTCCAGGCACGGAGGGGCCAGACACTGCCTCCTCCTCAAAACTTTTGATTTCAGCTTGCTTTCAGGTATATAAAACATATGCACAGAATACTCTTCATTTCCAGTTTCATACGGACCCAAACCAGAAACAAGAGCACTAAAGCGCACTCCCAATATGGTGCTGTGTCCCTGCAGCCCTGTGGCTTTTCGGAAGCAGCTCGTAGTCTTCTTTTAATTATTATTATTTTTTAATTGAGTTCCACATCAATGCCTAATTTTGGCTTTGGGCTTTCTTGAAGGGTGATCCCTGCTTCGGTTGAATGCTGCAGCTGAGAAGAGAGATGACTCCCTGGACTGAATGCTGAGGTCCCTGCCACGTGTCCTTCATCGGACTGGGGTGTTGGTCTGGCGTTTGCACCCCACATCTGGGATGATGCACCACTGACCCTTCCCATCTCTGCTCTCTGAGGGCTGCTTCAGCATTTACATTTTCAACAGGAAGCAGTGGAGTGAAATACTTTGTTTCTAAGTGTGTGTATAAAACAATTTCAAGAGTGTAAACAGTCTACTGCATCCTGAAAGTAATTAATTACTGTTGATGAATGAAAGACACTGGCTCTGATATTTCAAAAGAAGGCAAGGCTGAGCAGGCAGAGCAGTCAGCTACTGTGCTAGTACTCCACCCAACCCAATAGGGACATCGTCATCCTTTGAAATTTAACACTACCAAGTCAGGAAAATCACAGAATCCTTTAGGTAGGAAAACACCTCAAGGATCATCGAGTCCAACTGTTACCCCAGCAGTGCCACGTCCACCAACAAACCCGGTCCCTAAGTGTGACATCTATATAGACATGTCTTTTAAGTACGTCAGGGATGGTGACTCCACTTCCCTGGGCAGCCTGCTCAAACGCTTGACAACCCCTTCAGTCCCTCCCAACATCTGATTTAAACCTCTCCTGGTTCAACTTGAGGCCATTTCCTCTTGTCCCACGGCTTACCCACGACAGTAAGCATTACCCACACCGAGACTAATTGTTCACTGAGTCAACCATACCAGTGATTTGTCCCACCTGAGTCACCCAAGTGATAGTTTTTGCCTACAGAGATCAGTGGCCACTGGTCCCCAGAGGAGTCGTGGTCCCCAGAAGCACCATTCTGCTCCTAAGCGATAATGACAGTACAAATGAGCTCCTTGCCTCTGGGGAGCTGCTGTGAGGGCCAGGCTGTGGGCTGCTGCTGAGCTACTCCGATGCACACAGGCTCAGGACCTGACCCCCAGCGCAGAGCTGCAGGGATTTAGTGCCTGGCTCAGTCCCAAACCTGAACTTCAGACTCTCTCCCTACAGCAGAGAGATAATGGACTGCAGTATAAGGGTGCAGCCAGGAGAAGAAAAAGCCATCACCCTTGCTGATACAGAAGCATCACACAGACCTCCTGTTTGCTGCCCCAAATCAATTCCTTATGCTCCCAAGAGGCAAATCTGCCCAGATGGGAAGCAAAGGGCTCAAGCAGGGATGAAGGCAGAGGCTGCCCAGACCCACATGTCCCACACCAAGCTGGGAGTGGGGCAGACTTCGATTTTATGCAACATCAGGCCACTGGCATAGTTTGTTTTTACTAAAATTTGCATCTGGTAACTTTGATAATGTGCCCTCTCCTGGGGCCTTAATATGAAGATCAAATATTGAATACCCTACATGCACCTAATTAGCTTTAATATGCATCCTGCTCGGCTCAGTAAGAACAGCAAAGAAACACAGTCAAAAACAATTAGACCAGGACTTTTTTCGATAAAAAAAACCCCAGCTGGACTATACGGCCTCCTGCAGCAGCATTTGCATTAGACGAGATTGCATTTTTCTGTGGAAAAAGCCTCGGAGCCAAAAGGGTTTCAAATAGCACCAGCGGAGGCTGACAGCTGCATTCTCTTTTGTGCATTCCCAAATAATTCAGCAAAGGAAAAAGGGTTCCTGCTCCAAGTGACTTATCTCCTCAGCCCATGCAATGTGCTACATAGTCAATCTACTTTGTCCACGCTCAGCCTGAGACCAGTGAGCTCCCCCAGGGAAAAAAAATCCACCGGGCCGGTGATGACCCACATGAGAGAATTCTCATTAATTCCTCAGTAATGTTACATAAGGTCATTTTGTTGAATTAAAATTATTGGGATTAATCCTCTTAAATGTTCTCTTAGATGCAAGGGGGATCCAACTGCAGCTGGATCATCCCACAGCTGGTTCTAGAAAGTCAAAACAGTGTTTTAAAGCCCCATAATGGTTTTGTTAAATTCATCCCCTGAACAAGGACACAAAGCAGCTTTTTATGGCTTTTTTAGATCACTTACAACTTCTGTAAGCTGTCATTAACTATCATCAAAGCCTGAAAAATGAAGCAAATGGGTTCAATGTCAGTTTTACTGCCCAAACCTAAATAATATTTTTGGTTTCCCATCTGCCTCATCTGAAGTGTTTTGATAGCTGGAAAGTGACTTTGCTTTTTGAAACCTTTTCAGATGTTGCTCTCCGTAACCAAATATTCTGTGGACAACAGAGAAAACGAGACATGCACAGCCCCTTGATCGTCCCATGTGTTTCATCCTCACAATGCAGTCCCACCATCAAATCCCACAGTAAGAACACAGGAATCCTCTGTATTTTGCACAGACATTACAGGTCAGTGCACAATGCTCTCAGGGTATCAAAGCAAGGCTTTGCTGGAAGGTACCTAGTTTCTTGCCCTCATGTGACAAACCTGTCTTCCAAAGCCCTCCATGCTACTGAAATCCATTGGGATTTGGAGTTCCTCTCTTGTGTCTAGAGCTGATCTTTGCACAGTTGACACATTTTTCTGTGTGTCCTAGCTGTATTAGTGCTCATTAGGAATTGTGTGCTGTCATGAAAACACTCAGCTAAAATAAAAAGATGCTTTAAAGCAGCTTTGCTTTTTTTGGGATATCAAATCTAGCAGCAACTGTCTTTCTGAAGCAATAATTGATGTGTTTGATTAGGTCTGGTGGCAGATGGGGGTTTTTCAGTACTTTTGATGTTTCAACACGTTAAGCTGAGAAGGAATCAATTCTGGAAAGAGCTATTATGCCATTCCTCGTATCCTGTCCATCTTCCCTGGCATGATTACAGCTCAGGGGCTCCATCTCTGAGCAGTGTGCTTGCCACAAGCCCCTGGGTGTGCTGCCAAGCTGACATTAGCCTCCACTAATCTCAGCTCAGAGATCTTTGAGTCATGGTGTTCCCAGTTCCGCAGTGTGCTGCCTTTCCGTTAGAGGATATAATCAGGCAACACCCCACAGATCACAGTCCAAGGGACAGTATCTGACTGCTGGGAAAAATCCCTGAAGACTGCAATGGATCCTCCAACAATGGAAAATTTTGCAATCAAAATGGGGATGTCTGGTGTAGATGTGATAGAAGTTCTGGGTAGACGAGCAGCAGTTTGGCCTCTGTCACTCCTGCTGCTGCAGAAAACCAAACCTTGCCTACCTAACTGTGCTCCTTCTGGCAATGGGGCTAAAAGATTTCTGCTGCCTGTACTTACTGGAGCCCCATGGAAGTCATGCCTAGAGCTGAAGCGTGGCTCAGATAGAGCAGGGGAGGCACCCTCCCAAACAGAGCTGTGAGAGCTTGCTTTTACCTGTGCTGGTAAGGCCAGGTGAAGGGGCTGAGCCCTGCCAGCCCGGCTGCTCGCGTGCTGAGGCTTTCCAAGCTGAGCACTTTGAGCTCAAACATGGCACATACGGTATTTTAGGATTCTGCCCACACTGCTAATAAGGTTTCACAGCAGAAAAGAGGCATGTTGCACTTGTGATTAATTACATGCATTTGGATATATTTAAATCATAACTTCTACCCTACTTCAGGTTATTTGAAAGGAAGACAAATGCACAGCTTTTACAGCTTTTCCCTGACACCTGCCATGAGGATTCAAATAACCCTTCAGGGATTCTCAAATGCAGCTGATGTTTAGAAAATACTGGTGGGGAACAAGACCTTGACTGGTCTAATTCAGTAAATGCATCCAGAGAGGTACCTTACCTGTGGCAATGGGGGAAGGCCCTCAGCTCTGAGTCTCCCACCTAAAATTGCCTGGAGAAAGGTGAAGAAACAGGTTTTTTCTAGTGTTTCCCCAAGCTTTTCAGCCAAGCTATTCCAACACAATACTGTTTGAGAAAGGCTTTGAAGACCTTGGGCATCCTCAGTGCCTCACGGCATTTCCTGGCACAGAGGACACCTGCTCTGGGGTCCCTCTGTGTGCCTCCCTGTGCTCCTGTCTCTCTGAGCTGGGACAGCCAGTCAGTGCCTCCCTGCAAGGCTGCTGGGGCACAGGGTGGAACTGGGAGGTTGGGTGCTGCCAGCAGTGGAAGAATACAAACATATGCCACAGTGAATGCACCCACTGCCAAAAGACCACAAATGATTATTTGTCCTTACTCTGCAGAGTGAGCTGGCACTTTGTAACCAGATCCAAGAGCTGTCCTGTGACCTCCCGGTGGCAGTGGGAGAGAAGGACAGGGCTCTAACTGGGAGAGTTCCTATAAAATCAGCAGACCAAGCACTGGCCACTGGCAGACACCAGAAGAGCTCCCCTGCACCCCTGGGTGACTCAGCCACCCTGAGGGGATCCGTAGGTGCTCTTGTCCCCCAGGCACACCTCTCACACACCTGCTGGGTGAGGCACAGGTCCCTGCACTTTCCTAGAGCTTCATCTCAGCTTTTGGCACAGCAGCTCCTGCCAGCGGAGAAAGGAGAGATCAAGAATCAAGTATCTGGGGTACCCTGGCCAGACACACTCTTCCATCTAACGCCTGGCTTAGAGCCAGGCCAGCACTTAAGTTCTCCTTGCCAGGCCCATTCTCTGTTAATGGGAGCCCCAGGAGCACTGCACTACCAAGAAACCATGCAGAGACTGCTGGGAAGCGAGCCCCTGGGGAAAGCCGTCCGAGAGCTCGCCTGGCACCTCCTCCCCTCCCCTCCGGTGGCCACCAGGCCCTGCAGAAGCAGCAGGTGCCACGCTGCAAGCAGCTTCCTGGGTGGATGTTCTCCTGGTTCAGCCACCACCCGCTCTCCAGGCAGAGGCAGTAACTGAGAGCAGAGCTGCTCCTGAAGGGATGTGTAAATGTGTCTGCCCATTATGCTGGGAAGCCACCGCTGCTGCAAACATCTCAGGAAACGAGTATGTTCCTCCTACTGCTTTCATCAGTCTTCGTCATCCCCCACGTCCTTATCTTCAATTGAGAAATTTCTTATTGATTTAATTTGCAAATTTGCCTGTAAGTCTCCCAAGAGTACCTGAGAAGATGCATGGCAGTTCAAAGCGACTGTCTGAACCCCCTCATAAAGCATCCAGCTAGATACAGTAAATCTGCCTCGTAATAAATTTACTCCACATCTGATCGTCAGAGTTTAAGCTTATCTCTAGTATTATTTTACTCTCCCTGGTGTAAATGATTACTGCCTTCTGGAGAGGTGTGATTAGATTCAGAGAGGCTGAGGTCTAATGAGCGTAGACTTCTTTGACTCTCTCTTCCCATCCACACAGCGGGTGCACTGCTGCCATTTGGATGATGCATAGTTTTTATGGGGTAGATTTCTGTTTTTCCAAAAAGCATCTATGAAGGGTTAGACAATTCATTAGTTTCTCTAGGCTCTCAGTTTTCCAAACAGCACACACCTCTCCTTTCCTCACTGGCTGAGCATCCCTCCCTTCACCTGCAGTGCCATGAAAAGAAACAGTTCCAGCTTTGCTACTGTGAGGTCTAGGGAGGCAAGCTGGGAGCACCTGTGTCTTTTGGGGGATGTGGGTGGGAAGGAAAGAAAACAAATATAACAATGATCTAAACTTGGGAAACATGGGCAAGGGAGTGCTGATTTAGCATCTCATAGTCCTGCCAGTGTCCCCTTTAAACAAGATCATTGCAGCTTACTAATATCTATATAACAGATTTACAACCTACAGGATATGGGGAAATGCACGATAAAAAGCAGCACCTAATCTATAGGCAGAGGCAATAGTGCTGAGTAACCTCCAGCAAACAAGTGGCTCATTAACCAATCAATGGACAACGTTACATGAAATAACTCCCGCTGAACTGCTTGCTGCCCTGGCAGGGTGCAGGGCGGGGGAGGGCAGGTGGGAAGAACAAGTCCATCCCCACTTGGGAAGGATTGGCACAGCTGTCTCTGCTTGGCAACTGGAGAGCTGGAAATCACATTTATCCCAACTAACGCCCAAACAAGAGCCTGAGAAAGGAGCAAGGGAATAGGGAAGATGGGAATGAGACTGATGAACCAGAGGTCCCCTGGGAAAACCGTTCTGTGAACATCTCCAGGAGCAGGTATAGATGGAGCACAGCTGCTCCCCCCCCTCGGTGTCCTGGCCTCTTGGGGACTTCTGTAAGGTGGCACCTGCTGAAACTGCTCCAACACACCCTCCTGGAACCAAACGCCAGCGCGAGGGAAGTCTCCAAGACGCAGGCTGTGACACCCTGAGGGGCCTCCATCCCACACCTCACACCCTGCAGCTGAGCCACACAGGACTACAGTGTGCAGGTGCTGTCCCTTTCGAGGGATGGAGAGCACACATATCTGTCCTGACACCTCCAGGCCAGCCAGGAGCCCCTGTCATGGGCAGGACGAGTTACCCGGTCGGTCTCTGCAGCAGCTCGTGCCACATCACTGCAGCCCTCCCCGGCTGTTGGGGTTGCTTTGTCTGGCTGATGGAAGTGAGGCTTCTATTGTTGTTCTTCACTGGGAGGGACCTCTCAGGGATCCCCAAATCCCTCAGAATATCAGGGCATGATGCAAGATCTCTTAATTCCTGAATTCTTGCTTTAGAAGCTCATGGGCAATGAGGCTTTCACCTCTTCTCCAAGAATAATAATCCATAGCATAACACATTTCATCCTTAGAAATATGTTGTGCTGTCCAGTCAAAATTTATCTATTGACAAACTAAAACCAGCTTCCACAATGTCATTCACATAGTTATTTTTAGTACCAGCGTTGCCAGCAGAAATAACAGGCCTGATGTATTTCCTCCCCCCCGCCTTAGAATGAGGCTTCTGAAATTATAGATGGGAGCACTAATTGAGTGCCAAGAACGCTACAAACGATTTGCACTGTTATGGAATCTGGTAGCAAACCATCATGCTTCCACCCCACTTGCACGTGCAGTTATGCCACTGTCCACTCACACTGGCAGGAGTATTTGTGACCACAGTTTATGTTTGTTGCTAGAAACTATCCCTGGCAAGGAAGCACTTCACATTTTTTACCCAAAAAGAACATTAATCTTAAGAAATTCTCCCCCCCTCGTTTTTCATTTGTGGTTCTACAGACACAGTAACACTGAAAGGAGTCCTTCGATTCTTTTGGTTTCTGTGGTGGGGCGATGGACTCATGCCCACGGTTCCTGGACTCCCCAGACCACCTCCCAGTCCCACTCTGGACCAGCCCAGGAAGGTTTCCTCGCCAAAGTCATGCAAGCAACTGTGCACAGCTAAGGCTAAACTGTAACACAGCTACAGAGCAACAAAAGGAAAGAAAAGCTTTCTGTTCTCCAGTCATTTAAACAAGTAAGATAAACAGCACTTCCCAGCCCAGGAAGATTATGTGTGGCTTTTGTCTCCCCTGTTTTGGTTTCCTGTGCTAAGCACTCACTCACCCATTCATAGTCACTAATGCCCAAGGCTCAGAGTTGCACTCCCTTGTGCTGATTTCCATGTGTACTTCAGGGTTTCTTGACATACCCAAATCCTCATTATCACTCTAAACCACGGTAAATTACAGGAACAGTGGGCTGATGAAAGTCCTCCTAATTCAAAGCAATAGTGAGCCTATTACTACTGAAAGCACTGGTCCCTGGCTGCAGCAGCACACAAGAATTGAGTGGGAGAAATAAAAAGAACCTGGCTGGTTAAACAGCCAGGATGGAAGGATGTACCAACAGCACGGGAGTGACACAGATCCATTGGTGTGGGAGCACCGGGGCTGGGGAACCAACCTCATCTCAGAGGACTATTTCCACCTCACAACCAACAAGATTTCCCGATCATTCAATTCAGATCTCTCTTGTCCCCTCCCTAGTACCTTCCTATCTAACATACGTATTTCTGCCTTATTTTTCTTTCAGTTGCCCCTCGTTTCCTTGTTTTACTCACTCTCCTTTTCTAGGAGCGTGACTATTAAAGTCAACCTTGGCTCATACAAAGTCGCCTCTCACTACCCTGCTCCCTTCAGGACAACTGCCTTTGGCAATTTGGATCCTGCCTTCCATCAGTTTGTCTACCCAGGATCTCACAGCTTCATACAATCTTGCAAACCTGAGGCAGCAGAAGGAATCGTGTCACATGGAGAGCAAACGTGTCCGACTTCAACTGAATCCAGTGGATAGTGCAGCTGTGGGGGGAACCACGGCTGGATCCCCCCGAGCTACCTGCCAGATGATGGGAAGACATCATGTACTTCACAACACAAATTTTCCGGGCCCTGTGCAATTAGCCATCAGCAAAGGGGCTGTTAAGTGCTGGATAGAAACTTTGCTGAAATCTGTGAGCGTCCCTAGTTTCTTATTGAAGAGTTGGATCAGGCCCTGGGAACGCATTTGTTTGTTTTTCCCTTGTCATCAGCCTGCCTTTGGCTGAGAGCTATAATCCATTCAGGGAGGACCTGTTTATCTGTGAGAATAGCAGCACTGCTGTGAAGAGGTAAGAGTGGGAGTGTGCTTCAGGCAAAAAAATGCAGATTATAGCCCCTCTAGTAATGAATTCAGCACAGAAAGAAAGAAATGCAGGCTGTTCTAATTTTCTGAATAGATGTAATTCCATTTTGTTCCCTGTGAGTCCCTTCGCTGACAATTGTCTGAGTGGAGGGAGGAAAAAAGGGTTCCAAGCAAAACACTTGTCCATGAAGGATGTTATTAAAATGTCCTACTTGAACACTGGTGCTCTGCAGACCAGGGATGCAGAATGCAAGCGTTCTCTCTCCCTTAGACAAGCTTTGTCTAAATGCAGAATGTTTGTCAATTATTTTCCAAAAGCACAATTGCTATCATCAGAATTAGAGCTGGCTTGACTTGTCCTGCCTGATTTAGCACCCACTTGAACAGGGTAGGTTCAGAAGTTCAACATGAACTTGAGGGCTGTTGGATTTGCAGCAGGCTTTAGAAAATGCTCAAGAAAACAACACACAGAGGGAATAGATGGGAGCTATATAGAAAATAGGGATGAAAACCTGAGAGTGGTCAGAGAAATTAAAAAAACTTGTGACAGGTTCACCTCCACTGAAGAAATGATGGCAAAAGTCTCTGACTGGGTGAATTTCCATCATTTGGCTTCTGAGGTCTCATGCTCACTCACACCTGCATACAGACTTGGTTCCACCGATTTGCTAAACCTGGTAGTCCCTTAGGCAAGACTTTGGCTGGAGGTCTGCAGGATGGATGCTGGTCAAGTTTTAGCAGAGAAATTGTCCCTACCATCCTTTGAAATAACTTCCTTTTCTTTATTGGTCTGGGCAGTGTGTCCTGTCCTCAGGCATGCACTACAAACAGCATGGGTGTCCTGTGAGACAGGAAAATGGGGATTTTTGTGGCCATCTGTGGGTTCGAGGGTTTGTTCAGACCTAAATTCGAGAGCAATGTGGCTTCCCAAGGCATGCCCTGCCAGGCAATCACATCACGAACTGTTAACCTGGGAAGTCTGAAAGCATCTCACCCTAGCCTCCAAAAGCTTTTCTTCAACTTCCCCTCGACCTGGGAGAAGAAAGGTGTTTTAATTCTGCAGAGCTGGATTCCAACTAGACCCACTTACCTACTACCATGGGCTAGAGCTGAAACAGAAACGAGCAAGAGTGAACCTGGTCGTCCCTCACCCCACCACTCTTTTGAAGGTTGAAGAAATTTGTTCTGACCTTTCCTCTTAAACTAGAGGAAGCTTGTGCATATGAATTCTGACCCTGCCTTTCATATTTACATTCCTATACCACAGAGAGGTACCAAGGGCACCAAACCTTTATGCCAAGAGTAAAAGGAACTGGAGGAGTATGCTGAGGACCGCCAGGTTCTGTTCATTATGTGAGCAGCAGCACAATCCCCAGAGTGCAAGGGCCCTGTCCCTTTGAAGAGGACACAATCCCTTCCCCTAAACTCTGACTATGTGACTGTGCTATTATTGGTACACTCAATGCTGAATGGCCAAAGGAAAACAGTGCACTGGCTCTTGCTTTTTTCAGATACAGAAAGGACAGCAGGCACAAAGGCAAACATAGCCTCTCCTGTGCACATGTGACAGTCACAGCATAAGCGACTTGCCATCAGAATGCCTCATTCCTCCTGACAGGTCTTGTCCTAAAACAATGTCTTAAAGTCTGCAGCTGGACTGGATTTTCCATATCCAGCTGAAACTGCCAAAAGAACAGCAAAAGCCCTGCTAGCAAAAAAGATGCCTCTTAGTTTGGAGAGAAAAGCCTTCCCAGCAGTCTATGTGTAACCAGTGGTCATGGTTTGTCCTCCTCCTCCTGAGTGAACATGCAGCTGTGGCATCTGAAAGCAGAGTATGCTTGAGGAAGGGTATCCTCTCTGCTCCACACCTGTGAGGAACAGTGCATAAAGGGCACTTCACAGAGAGGGAAAGCTACAGCTCCTGCAGCCAGCGAGGGCAGGTTTCCTTTGCTGTAGTCACCTAGATCCGGGCTCTTGGCTCCAAAGTGCTGAGTCTGTTTCCACAGGGCACCTGCTTGGTACAGACTGTACCCACAGAAGAACTTGGCTTAGATCGGGTGAAGCACGTACAGGGCAGCTGCAGCTCTGGGACAATCTGGTTTCTTTCTCTTAAATGCAGCACCTTTGTATTTGTTACTGAGTTTTACCTCGTAAATTCTCTGGGCGGCTTCAGCAGCACTGTTTCTGCTGCTGTCTGCTGCAGCCCCTGCAGCTCCTCCCCAGTTTTTTTGAGCCATATCATCTTCTGAGTTTTATCTTCTTATACTACTACACGAAACATGAATGGGAGTACTGAACAGCACTGGGAGCAGGACCAGACAATGTCAGGAAAATCATCCCCTCAGTTTGAAAGCCAATAAAAACAATGTGGGCACTTAGCAGCCCACTGCACACTCACTCAATGCTCAACACCGTGTCTTACGTGGTGCTGTTTATAAGCTGTTTTATCATTTTTGATGGTATCCCTCATTACTAAGTTCAGGTACAGAAACATTCACTTCTGTAATCCCTCTTTGTTTTCCTAAGATAGTGGTCTTGCTTTTTCTCCCCTGTACTGAGAGCTTTGGGGATAATCCATAAAAGAAAAAGGTGTACCTTCCACTGCCATCCTAATAATTGCTTCCGAGCTGTTTTGCCATAAGCATGTCATCCCTTACAAATGAACGAGAGCACTTCAAAGGCAGCAGCCCCTAATGCTGCCACAGCAAAAGTCTCTTTGGTTTGTGTCCCCTGTGAAGGGAGCAGGGAAAAAAAATCCCAAACTGATCAGCAACAAACCAGCCTCTCCAACCTGGATGATTCCTGGCTGCTTTCCACCCTAAGAGCAGTGAGAACAAAACCCACTTGCATCCCCAGTGCACATACAACAGAGCAGAGACATGGTCCAAGTGGCTGGCTAGGGGACACCACGGAGCTTTCACAGCTGGGCTGGGACAGTGCAGGCCAAGCCCCTGCCCCTTCCCCCTCCTGCCCCCAATAACGTCCCACAGGGGCCTGTGTTTCTGAAGGCTGTGGTGGCCTCGGTGAGCAATAGGGGACCTGAGGGACCTGTCTGGGAGAGGAACTCCAAGGAGAATTGGACAGAGGGAGCTCACTCAACCATCAGCCCTGTTAACTAGCACACATTCCTTACAGGCACGTCACAGGGAAATCCCAGCCAGCATTTCTAAGCTTTATCCATCTTGCAATGGTTTCCACCCTTGCTGTTGTTTACAAGCTTAACAAACTGAAGACTGTTTGAAAGAGATCACTCCTTAATCTGGCTCGTCCTAAAACCAATAGGAGAGGAGGAAGACAAGGTCAAGCACATCCAGGGCCAGCACAGAAACTTCCTTATTTATCTTCCCTAAGCCGTTCTAAATGTTAACTCATTCAAGATATACTGAAATAGTCAAGCTTCGAATTTGGTGGTGACTGCAGCTGGTGGGGAAACCCTGGCACTTATCAATTAGTTTTGGTGGGGTTCAAACTTCACCCTGTTTAGTCCCTTTGTGCAGGTCCAAGCCATGGGACATGAAGCAAAGTCCAGGAGGAGCATCTCCTGCCTCCCACTTCATGCTCAGCTACAAGCTGCAGGTCAGCCTCAGAGCCCCACCTTTGCTGCACTGGCAGATGTCTGAAGAAAACAAGCTTCCAAGAGTCTCGTTATGCATCCCCAACATGAAAAGCTGTCCTCTAAATATGGGATTGGGGAACATGAAGGCAAGGAGGGAGACAGGCAGCTGAACATAAAGTTATTTTTTAGAAGCTGAGTTTAAGGTTGGCTAAAAATATGGCCTATCCCTTTCAAGGGTTATTTTGCTTGCGGTGTTGACAAGAATAAAGCTATTAGTAACAGAGCATTCAGAGTATTTGGGGCTGGTGTTTGTCTGTCAGTCACTCATCCTCCAAAACAGTTCTTGTCAACATTTGGAAGGCAACTGGGATGTATGCTCCAGCCCCCTCCTGGGAAGGCTGGGAGAGGATAATGAAGCTGTAAGAGCTGCAAAAACCTGTGGCTAAAGAAAACAGGAAGGAGGAAATAAAGAAATAAAAAAAATCTGTTCAGGTGGAAAAATATTAGAAACTCCAAAATGTGTATAAAAATGAAAGGTAGGTTTTAGAGGAGGAAAAAACCAATTACAGGGAAAAGCAACCAAAACAATTGTTTGCAGAAAACATGAAAATTGAGAAAGTAAGTGATAATGAGTGGAGATTATGTGGGGGAAGAGGAAGAGAAGTGACCACAGGAATATCAAACGATCATCTTTTCTTGGTGTAGTGCAAGAGCTGTGTTCACACAGCACCAATTGTCAGGACATGTAAAGTACTTCCCTTAGAAGAAAGAGCTCTGTGCCTCAGGCCCCCCAGGGCTGGGTGGGTACCGTGAGTGCCAGCCTTGCAGCCTGCTCTCTAACCCAGCTTGCTCCACTGCCAGGCAGGAGAGGTGGTCACAGGGAAATCGGTTTCCTGCTTATGCTTCTCCTTATCTCCCATTGCCAGTGCAGGAACCTCTGCAGCCTGCACCACCCAAACCAGCCTTTTGTCTCCCTCCTCTGCACCTCAAACAGATCCTGTAGCAAGAACATCTTGTGTCCTCTCCCTCAGCTCTTCTGCACTAAGCTTTTAGTGTCGACATTCCTTTTTCAAAGGAAATCCTTTGCATTTCCCCTTGGTGCTCCCTATGGATGGGAAGTTTTCTGCTGTTTCACAGCATGTTAAACACAACTGTAATTTAATGTACCTGCTTGGAAAGGGGAGCAGAAACCTGGTAGGGGTTGTTCCCTGCACCCACTGTCCAGAGTGAATTGCCTGCTGGATTGCTACTTGGTCACACCACCAGCTCCAGCCTCTCCCCTACATCTCCACCACCAAGTTAAAGATCTGCAGAGCCAAGAGATACCCAGTGCTTAGCACAGCAATTTCTGTTGTGACTAATCCTGCAGTTAGACACCCTTCCCCAGGGATGCCACTGCTCACACACACTGGGCTCCCTCTCTGCCTGAATCCGTGGCACACAGTGGAGGAGAAGGCAGGGTGAGCTCAGCCTCGGGGGCTGCCTGTGCCCATGGAACACAGACACAGCCCCTGCGGTGTAAAACCTCTCGCAGGGGCTGTGCTGGCAGGAAGGGGCTCAGCTAAGGATGCCAGGCAGTAACTGCAGTCTGCAGAAAAGGGGCAATAATCTTGAAGCACAGGAAAACCCTGGAGTGCCCGGCCTTGCCCTCAGATGGTGGAAATCTTTAACTGAGTGGTTCTGAGTCAGTGGGTTTTGCCACTAAGGTACCACTTGAGACAATGAAATGCGCACAGGCACAGTGTTGCTTTCCAGGCATAACCTGGGGGATGAGAAGTAACTTTACTCAGGCTCAATTTCCACCTCAATCCATGAAGTTGGTCTAAACAGATTGAGAGCTGAGTCACTTAGAGCTATCTTCACGAGGAGCTCATCAATTTGAGTAAGCCATCAGCCCCAGGCTATAGCACATGGCTATCTTGCTCTCACCCTCCAAAGCAGCACTGCTGAGATTGGTAGAGCTCTGTGGATTTACATCAGTAACAGCAAGAGAAGGAACAGTCACAGCACACAAAAATGGTTGTGGTCCTGCTCCTGTCGAAGTTCATCTCAAAGCTCTCCGATGTAGCCAGGGATGCAGCTGACCTGGCCAGCTGTGCCCAGGAGCAAGTGCAGAGCTCGAAGAAAATACCACTTCTTGTAGGGGAAGAAAGCCCTGAGACGGGGCATGGTTCCTCTCCTGCCTCTGCTCTACAGTGAGTCACTGGAATCTTGCACCTGCTTATTGCTAAAGCCTCCAAATAGCTTATCCCTGGGTCTCAGACCAGCCTGGAAAGGCTGCCCCAGTCAAGAAGGCACAGGCTCTCCCTGTGCAGATGGGCTTGTTCTCAGCACCTGGCGTGGTGGGAGGGGAAATGCTGAGAAAAAGCAGCAGAGAGTCAATGGAAAAGGTGTGAGCAGAACCCACATCTCTGTGCTCTGCACTAGTTCACATGAGCCCCACGGCAGCATTTGGAAGAAAACTGGGGAATGAAGTTGTTTCGTGAGCAAAGACCTGTTTTCAGGGGTTTTTCACCTCGTGACTTTGTCATTAGCTTCTATGATGAAAAATGCAACTCATCCCACAAGTTCTCCAGAGACAGAAGAGGCAGGGCTGCACTCACTGAGGGTGAAATCCTGTTTGCTTCACTTGTGGGCCCTAAATGCCCATCAGCTCACAGCAGGTTTACAAGGTGGAAGTCCTTTGGAGACCTTTTACAGCAGGAGAAGTGGGGTAAATATGCCAATGATATGAACAAATTCTAAATATTTAGTTCTTTAAATAAATAAAGCTTTTACAGATTTTTGGAATCTATTATTCATGGTGTGCTGGGGGTTGTCTAGACTGTGCACCAAGGCATTAAACCATTTTAAGAGGGTAGAAAATGATAGTCAGGCTCAGAAAGTTGAGTCAGTTTGTATGCTGAGTGCTGGTCCAGGCTTTTGTACCACTGGACAGATGAACTCCAATTACTGCACTCTAAAATAAGCCACAATATGCTGGGCATTGTAGCCAAATGACAAAATATGAGGCCAGAATGAGATTATTTTCTTTTCTGGACACGTTGAGCAAGAAGGGGATCTCTGTCAGCCACTAACATCCCCAGGTGTATGTGTCCCTGGGAGGTGGCTCAGTCAAAGGTGGAAATAGGCAGCTGTGCTAATTCACTTATTGCAAGTGAAATTCACCCAGAAGCGACCTGATTTTCAGTTTCATAAAAACACAGAACATTTTAAGTGCTTCAGTGAAACCGATTGTTTGAAGCAGTTGGAGGACTAGAAAAAAAGGCCATTGTAATCCTTCTGGGGTGCAGCTTTCCAGTTAGCAGTATGCCAGCTCAGAGCTTCAATACAGGCTTCTTGACTTGATAAAAACACCACCAATATTTTTCTAGGACTTTAAAATGACGCCCAGAATCCAGTGTTTCCCTGTGTCTGTAATCAAACTGCAGGATTTCAGAGGGAGTACAGCTAACCAAAGATGGGCTGCTCTGACCTGAGCAACTGTCTCCTTGTATTTGTGCTTTTGTCTTGGCATTTTCAGCAGGGTACAATTAATTAAAATTCCTGATTAATTAAAGTGTTTTGCAACAACAGCAGCAGAAATTGCTTGGAGAAAAGCCTTTGCGAAGTGAAACTGGAGCCTTGTCGGTGTGAATATCCATGGTGCCCAAAGCACAGTGTCCTGGCATGAGTGCAGACTGTCCCCAGAGTAAGAGATGGCAGAGGAGGAAGAAACCAGAGGCTTGGCAGGTGATGGAACGGGGCTATAAAAATTTGCGTTACCCCTGGATTTCCCCTTCTGCCTGTACCTCCCAGTGCAAGTGCATAGAAATACAGTGGCTTTCAGTACAGCTGGATGAATGTGTGGGTCTGCCAGGGAATTAGGACTTGGCCAGCGCTCCTGCTCCTTATTCTGCCCATCACTGGCTGAAAAAGCCTGTACAAGTCGCTCTCCCCTTCTGGGCCTCGGTTCCCCCCTGTAAAATGCAGGCAGCACCACTTCTCTCCCTTGTGCGAAGTTCTGTGAGAAGCACAGAGAAAGGAATCCAGCCCAGAAGCAGAAATCCGTGTTCGCAGTGAGTCCCCTTCCTTTGGCCTTTGTCAGAGCCGTGCTGCGGCGGAAGCCAGCTCCGGTCCTGGGAGCTGTGAGGAGATCTTTGTCGTGCTCTGAAAGCCCCGAGCGCCCGTCATTGTCAGAGCAGTGATGAATGGGTCCACTGGGGAGCCAGCCCCTGCTCAGGCGGGAGAGCAGCAAGCCTCAACACACAGCTCTTGCGCTACTGATCCTGTCCGTTAACACTTGGGCAATTTTAGGAGGAAAATGCCACGTCGCTGCGAAGAACGTGGGGGGCTGGCCCCCATCTGTCAGTTCAAGCAGCCTGGCCCTGGCTGTGCCTCTCAGAGGGCATGTCCCCTCCGAAATGCCAGCAAAGGGGATGAGGTTTCCCCCGTTCCCCTCCTTTCCTTTCTAAAGCAGGGTTTCTTTGGCAGGCAGCACTCCCACTTTAACAATTTAAGGGCTACAGGGAAGAAGCCCTACTCTGACAGAGCAATTTCAAAAAACATCTGCCTGCAAATGGTGCGTGTTTGGCAGCAGCTCTGTTTCTGGGGGGTGTGCAGGCTCTGGGCTGCTCATTTTCAGGGCCAAAAATTAAATTTTGCAACCTCCAGACCACGAGAGGAAAGAGTCAGAAAGAATGATCTCTTGCCTTGACCAGGAATACCAGAGCCCTTTTCCCCCTTCTCCCCAGGACATACGTCAGTGCAAGGCAAAAGACTTTCAGGGAGGGACGAAACACATAACAACCACACAGCCATGGTCACTGGCTTGGTACTTCCACAGGTCAGAAAAAAAATCTCGATTATTATGTGCAAATTTTCAGGTGTTTGAAGAGATGATTGATATGAAATTGTTTCTCTGTAGCATGTAAGAATTGCATTTCTTAAATCTTTCATATTAAACTATGATGAACACATACTTCTTTCTAGTTATATTTGGATTTTTAGGTTTTTGGCTGCACTGTTAACCTCTGTGCTGCTATGGAAGATGAGATTTCCCCCCTGCCACAAAAAAAAAACAAACCTGGAACTGAGGTTTTTCAAATTCATGTGTCTCCAGGGGCTTTTAAGGAAAATTAAGTAAGACTTCAGTAAGACTTGCAAGAAGGGCAGGAGTGGGAACCCTGCAGTGGCTTCTGAGCATAGGGAGCACTGAAAATATGAGAGTAGAGCCAGAGAATCTTAGCATTACAATTTTTTTTTTTAAAGAAACAAATCAAGTTAAAACTGAATATTACCAAATTATTCTCATCTATCTACCTATCCATTATTCTCATCTATCCCTAGTGCCGCCAGTCCCATTGGCTTAAATGAGCTCATACTTGTGAGCAAAAGTATGCATAGGCAAAATGCTTAGCATATTAAAGGAAATATTTCTATAATATTAAGCACAATATACTATTATATATTAATTTCTATAATATTTATATAACATTAGGGCATATTTAGGGCTAACAGCCGGTTGCAGAACAGAGAAACTGATTAGCAGAAGCAAATATTAATTAAAATTACAGTCCATATTCACTCATAGGTTTTCTTTTCCATTCTGTTCCTCTGCTTTTTGATTAGAAAATAGTCATCACATTACACAATATTTTCCTCATTAAACTACAAAGATCCCTTGCTTCTTTGGCCAATTAGTGCCCGTGTACAATCATCAGGAATACAAATCAAAGCGTGTTCCAGCTCTGACCTAATAAGCCATCTACGCGAAATCTAAGCTCCGTGTTTTTCTGTCACTCCAGCAATTCTTTACCCCAAAGCAACCAGCACTGAACATTATTCCCTCTCTCAGGAAACCATCAAATGAAATTGCAGGGGCTGGGGGCTGCTGGTCACCTCCGGCTTTGCCACTGCTCTGCTGGGGCTTTGTTTGAATCAACAAACCCTCAGAACCCTTCTGCCCTCCGCTGGGGCGTGGGGCTGGCAGGGAGGGTGGCTCCCCGGACACAAGGAGACAGAGGAAGCTCTGGGAGATTGGAAGAGATCTGCATTTTCCTCGGGGCACATCCTGCAAACAGAGCCCTTTGTTCCTGGGGGCTGGTACCCACTTCTCAGCACAAACAGATCCCTTCCCGGCCTCTCCTTCTTTTTTCTCCTCTAAGAAAAAGGCCATTTTCAGAGTTTGTACTTCTACATCCACCCCCGCCCCAAATCCGTGTAAGTTATTCTCACTTAAGCCAATTTTGCTCTCCCACTGAGCACCGAAGTGTTGTGAGTTACACTGTGCTGTGCTACTCACGCCCACCCAACAGCCATTTTCTGACCAATTTCCTTCTGACATGCATCTTAACCATCTTCAGATTCACTTCTGAATTTGGCCTAAATTGGGGAATAATATACTGAAACTCTGCTAAAAGCAGTACGTAATTGATCCCTGCCAGAAGGGGGATCTCAGCTTTTCTGTTGTTTTTCAGGCAGGCAGAGGGGGAGGCGCTGAGAAGGGGCTGTGTGCCTGGAGTTTCAGCTGCTGCTTTCCACTTCCCAGCTATCTTATAGAAGGCAATTAAGCAGTGTCTGCTCATCAGTCTGATTCTATTTATTGAAACTGGCTAATAAGCTCAGAATTAGTTTTCCTTGTCAAAAAAACGCTTCAGTGAAGGATCTTTTCAGAGTAGCTTTAATATGTCTACTTGCCTACAAGTAATTAGGTTTAATATTTGTCCAGTGGTTTTGGAAACCTGGGTGATAGGTTCCCCCCGATATGTTTCTCAGTCTGCTCTTCAGGGTCCCCAGGATCATGCAACACATGCTGCATGGCCAAACATGTGCTCCTGCGTGATCCTTCTGCCCCTCTTTTGGAAATATTTTGGTTTCTTGACCCATTTTGCCAAACCTGGTGGAGATCTCAAAGGAACTGAGCTCCTAGATGAGTTATACAAGGCACAGCACAGGAGAAAACCCCTTCCTGTTCCCTCTGTCAGGGACTGGCACATACCCCTGAGGAACCAAATTGGTGCTCACTTCTGAGACAGAACTCCCTAAAGCTGGAGCTCACCATTTCCACTGCTCAGGGCATGATTTGATTAACTGGGAGGTTTAAAAGGAGCGTGGAGAACCAGTGAGAACACACACCTCTCCGCAGCAGGCACCATCTCTCTGTGCTGGATGGACAGTCCCTAGCACAACGGGATCTTGCTCAGGTTCCAGTTCCGTGTGCTCCAGCAAATCACAGTCACAGAGCTGTCCTGATCCCTCACTAACTTCCACTGACTGGTTGTCTGTGGGGGAGAGACTATGAACTTCCCTGATCTAATTACTGCTGATCAGAAGTGTGAAGAAAAGCATTTTCCCTGGGTCTCAGGTGCGCAGCAGGTGGGGCAGCCAACTTGTGGAGTGTGGACATCCGCTTGTTTAAGTGAGCAGTGCACACTGCAAATCCTGAAGCTCCCATGAAATGCTGGGATTCGGCCTGGGAGCTGTGCAATCCCCTTTGGATTTTCTAGGAAGGGCTATGGAAAATTTAGTGATGGCAAAGGGGCGTAACTGGCCTGTTTCTGCTGTGACTCACCCCATGCAGAGCTCGTGGCACCTGCAGCTCTGGGCTAACCCAGTATGTTTATTGACTGAAACCACCAAACCACCCCTTGCCGTGTGCTCCCCTCTTCCAACCCACATTAATGGTGGCTCCACTGCTCCAAGTGGAACAAATGTCACTGTCGTGTTTCACTTGGTCTCCTGATGCTGCTTAATTTTGGGTCCTGCTGCCTGTCAGGGAAGAAGCATGATCCTGATTTTGTGAGGTTCAAATGAGGAATTTTCAGCTGAACAGCCCATCACCAAAGGGTTTAATGACTTTTTTTTATCGGTATCCTGGAAAATTGAATCTTTCTCCCAAGGACAGATGCTGAGGGCTTTCTGTGGCCTGCGTAAGCCAGCACGTATCAGTTGCTGCCTTTCAGCTGGGCAGGCAGTGCGCTCACCGAGGGTGTGATGTCCCTCATGTGCCCAGCGCTGGCACACCACAGCTCCCTCGGAGCAAATCTGCCGTGCCAAGGCACTGCAGAGGCAAATCATTCCGCTGCTAGAAACCTCGGCCTCCAAAAAGCAAATCCATCAAAATGCACTGCCTTGCATTAATGGGATGCATTTCCAGGCATATTTGCTGTGCTGATCAATGCTTTAACAAACACACCCTTGGCTAGGTGTGCAGAAACACACATCACCAGCGAAAGGAGCGTGCCACAGAACACGGCTGTCTGTTGCAGAGGAAATTTTGTTAGCCTGACACAATCTCAGAATAGTTAAACAGGGCAAAACAACGTGTATTTGTGCTCAAATCCTGATGATGTTTATTTACTAGGACAAATATAGCTGAGGGTAGCAACTTATCAACGCTTGCTTTATTTCAAGAGCAAATTGCTACCATGGAACCAGACACTTGATGTTTCCCTGCTATCACCCAACAAAGAAAGCTCCCTTTACTAACTCGCCTAATGACCAGCAAAGTCGCCTCACGTGGATTGTAAAAGTAAAAAGGACAAAAGCTTCAGGATGAAAAATAACAATTTCCCTTGCTTGCTTTTGTGATCAAACAGTGGGGAATTCGCAGCAGAAAACTCTGCTTTGAAATAGAAAAATAATAGTAACAGTGAAAATAAATGACAAGGTCTTGGTTCTATTGAGCTTTAGTGAGCCTGAAAACCACAAGTTTTGCTGCTGGAGAGTGTATGAGGATTCATTCAAAAGTCAATAATAAGCAGAAAGGGATTAGTGCCTTCCAATAACTGCTCTAACTACAAAGACAGTAAAAGGCTCAAGCAACATCCATTATCTTATCCCTTTATACTGGCTCATGGCCCCGAGTTTCACATGTACCATGTTTACTATTACGGCAGCAAAGCAAATTTGATCTGAGCATTGCCAACAAATCCAACGGCACCTTCGGATAAAATCTGCCTTGCTAATTCATGGATTTGCTGAGCTACTGCACCCCAACCTGGCTTTCCTGGAGTGTGGAATACGTTCTGTTCTGCACAGCCTGATGACATCTCCATATCCGCGGCCGGCTCCTGCGTGCAGGACTGTGCACTGGCACGCTTCTGGCCTTTGGGACAAATCCCCTTCCCGTTCCTGGAGCCCCCCACACCTCAGCTAGGCTGGAGCACACCAGACACTCTCAGTTTGTTTTGTTCAGGCATTAAAAAAACAGGTTATTCTCCTCCCCCAGCTGTGATAAGAGCTGTTTGCCCACATTTTGCAGCACCCACAGACAGATTTACTTAAAAGATTCATAATGTAAGAAGTCATTTGGAAATGGAAGCTTCAACATCAGATGAAATTGGTTTGGCTATCTGGGAGAGAAAATATTTATCTACTAGGTTCCCAGAGACTTCAAGCTCTGAATCAGTTATCTTAGCACAAATCTACTAGATCGTAAGTTCTCTCATTCATTTTGGGTCATCCTGGTCAGCAAACAGTATTCCTTATGGCTACTGCCCCTTTTGCTTTACTGTTGACATGTTTCTAGGATTAAAAAGATAAATAAAAGTGATCTGCATGCTTATGTATTCTCCTCTTCAAAAATTCCTAGCTGTATTCACTTGGTGAACTGGTTGATGAGGTACCTGGCCCTCTGAATTTACCTTAGCAGCCACCCTAACAAGATAGTGACCCGAATTTAGTCTTGAGCACAAACAAGGCACATGCCAGACCCTATTCTAAGTGTGGAACAGGCAGGCAGGGCACATTTGGTCCTGAGGGCTGATCTGCAGCCTGGCTGCACCTGCAGCAAGGATGTGAGCCAGCATGGGGAAGCACAGGCAGCTGCATGTGTAGGGTCACTGGGTGACTCTTGGAGCCAGGTGTCCACTTATCGGCAGAAAAAAACCAGTTGTTCCTTCCTTAGGGGTTTGTGTCTTGGAGGAACTGCCCTGTAAGCCACTGATCCAGAGCAGAGTCTGAGACTGTGTCTGTTTATTCACTCCTGGGTTTGTATTTCCAAACTGAAGACTTTTCTGGGATGATCAAGCCCCTGAAAAACACTCCCCTTGGGCCAGGTTGGGATGACTGTATGATGAATGTGTCACACAGGGCTAGGTTTATGCTGACGTGACACCCAAGAGAAAGAATCCTCCTGGTTTCCACACCTACACTGACGCTGGCTCAGTGTTCAGTGCCAAAACAGGTGGCCTGATTCTTCTCAACTTTGAAGTGAATTCAGTGTAGACTGGTCACTGCTCCAAAGAGTCCCTGTAGTTTGTCCTTTGTTCATATGGTGTCTCTCCGAGGGGGGAACACACCACATGAGCAGAGTCTAGGCTCCAGGAGGACATGAGGCCACTACACCAGCTGGCTTGCACTGGAAGGCAAACACATCACAGAGGTTGTTACAAGGGGCTGTGTGATGAACAGGTCACAATGCTTTGCTGCAGCTTTGGTGTAAACCAGCAAGCAGCAGCCCTTTCTGTGTGGGTGTAGTGCAGTCTTGGAACCAGCAAGCAGTGCCTACCAAAGCAGGATGGGCCCTTCCTGGTCTGCACACGGACTGCAGGAACCTTTTAACCAAGGCAACCCATAGCAGCACAGATGGTGTCTCAGGATGAGAAGAATGTTTATGTATCTCAGGGAAGGGGCCTTATGGGATTCCATAAGCTTGAAAAATACAAGTCCCTCTGTCCCTATCCTTGAGGTTTTATGTTAGGAAAGGCACAGAGGTTGGGAAAGACAGGGAGAGTCTAGATCCATCTTAAACACTACCAAAGAGATGTAGACTAAAAGAAAAGATAAGGCCAACAAAGGCACTTGCTGAAAAGCCAACTATATCAACAAACTTCAGCCCCTGCAGCTCGGTGACTACACTGCTCAGTGACTCCTGTTCATAAAGGGCTGATTCTCCTCCCTTTCAGAAAACAATGTGTTCCACACACTGCAATAAATAACAGCCCCTCGCCAAGGCCCGGCAGTGTCAGGGGGTGTCAGGCTCTGCTCGGCAGAGCATCAACAACAAAGGCATCAGCACGCAGCCAATCTCCTCCTACCATCTCAGGCTGCCCTTGCTTCGCTGAAGGAAATTTTTCTCCTGATGGAAATGAAGAAAACCTCCAGTGCAGATAATCCTCCATTACAATGGTCGTACATTTGGGACAGGGGCCAAACAGTGTAAAGAACAAGCCAAATCTCTTTTACTTAAAGCCTGGCCTGAATGTGATAATGTAATGACTTCAGTCAGGATGTTTCAAATGCCATTCATTGGGATTGACTTAGCATATAGATGATATCAGCCAAAATAATGAAGCATGAGGAATTGAACAGATAGGATCAGCCGACTCCTCCTTTCCAACAAAGCTGGTATCCTTTTTCAAATGGTCTACAAGACTACTTGCTTTAAACAGGGCTTAGTCCAACCCAGCGAGCACCCTTTCACTTCCATTGCCCTTTGCTTTCTGCAGAAGGATCAACAAAAACTGTCTTAAACATGGGCTGAATACCAGGGATGCTCTTTGCAAAGGCAGTTCCTGATTGTTCTGTGCCCAACCTCCATTTGGCCACTGCTGATCACATTTTGCACTCAGAACCTGATCAGAATCCCACTGAAGTCCTTGGGAAGATCCACATTCATTTCACTGGATTCTGGATCCATGACTTTCTTCTAGCAATGAAGGTTTCCAAAAGCGTGGTAGCCTTGGCTGTTGTTTAGCTTCCTAGTATCTGTCATAGCTAACTATTATTTCTGCTTTACAGAAATAAAACACAGCTCAAACTCTGATACTACATGCAAGCTTAAAATGGCTTTCAATTACTATTAGCAGGCTTTTAAATGGGATTGTGGTGACAACCCAAAAGAAGCAAAATACTTAGGGGAGAAATTAAGCTATTGGAATGACTGGTTATATTGAACATGCTCTTCACACAGCTGGAGAAGTGCAAAATAAAGCTGAAATAAATTGATGACGACCACATTCTGGAGGAATGACAGTTTATCTTAAAAGAAAAACATTCAGCTTCTCTACTACAACAGCTGATGACACTGAGCATTTGCACACCTCTCACACAAACCAGGAAACCAGCAGCAGCCAGAACAACCACAGCAGATCACTGTATCCCACAACAGCATAACTGAGGGCAGAAGGCAAAATGAGTACCAAATGCCACCCTTCTGATTTTAACAGATCCAATTAGCATCATTCTGATGGCTACATAGGGTGGAAGGCAATACAGGATTACAGTCATTGTCCATTTCAAGTGTTCCAGTTGGCAAATAAACTGAGTCCTTTATAAAAAAAATACTCTCATACACTGGACAAGCTTTGGAATGGTTACAAGCCCGAGATCTATTGTTCTGGTTGAATTTGTTACAAGCCCTAGGCATATCATCAAAGCAGATCTATATTTGAATGTTTTCATCTTCCTGGTCATCTAATTCAGCTCCTTCCAAGAAGGTAAGTTATTTTCTTCACTGTTGCCTTCTCCATTCACTAGGTTTACCAATGAAATCCAGACTCAAAGCAGCCTTGAGCAGGGTGTCAATGCTAGTCTGAATTTTCCTTCTCTTCTGTTTAATTGAGTTTTCACTTGTATCTCCTCAGCTGTTCCCCCTCCGAGGCCTTTCCCTCCTCCCACCACCCTTTTCTCCACTCATCCATACAGATCATACAAGCATTTCTAGCTAGCACCAGCTGCAGATACAACGAGTTCTTGGGCATCTTCTACTTTTAGAAAACCACCAAGAGGCCAAATAACACCGTGCTTGTTCTGTGAAGCTTGAAGGCGGTTTTCAGAAGGACCACTCTCTTCATTAACTCCTCTGCTCTCTCTGAGACACGTGTAAGACATGTGGGCTGCAGAGCTACACATTAGAGGATCACTGTAAAGGACAAAAAGCCATGTGTAGGTTTCCAGTCTCTGTTTTGCTGGGTCAGTGCAGCCAAACAGGAATGTGCAGTAGCATTAAAAAGAATAATTTCTATATTTCTCCTCCACATTCACCAGAGGCTGCCCTGAGCTCCTGGCAGCCCAGCACTCAAAATGCAGTCTAGCCATGACCTCTCTCCTTAAGATTTGTTTGCCATCAATGTAATCTTTGTTTCTGCTTTGAGTCTCCTTTATTTGACCCAAATTCACTAAGAGGGATCTGAGATATAACCCCTGAAATCTTGCACCTTGAACTGGTATCTTCAGAATGGGAAAAAGAAAGCCACACCAACTTCTCCACCCAAACTTTGGCACAAAGGCTAGGAAAGACTCAGTTTATGCCAGAGACTCACCAGTCACACTTACTACTCCAGCAGCTGACACTGGGAAAGCTCTTCTGTGCGCAAGAGAAAATTTCAGACAGGAGTTTCAGGGCCCTGGAGAAAGTTCTTTAATGCAAAATCTATCTGCAGGTAGTGATGTACAGTTGTGAAAATGCTGGTGTCTTTAGGTCATTTGTAAGGAAACCACGCAGAACACTGAGGAACACGTGATCAAAGAGTTCTGCATTAGAACAGAGCTGGACAAAATGACCTTTCCATGATTTACTCCATCACTCACTAGTATAATTTCTGCTTGTAATTCATTATTCTGAAGCTGCTTACCATTTTGTCTATGACAAGGGCAACTTCTGTCAATCAGTTCTTGAATGTGGAATTCCTGGCTTGTTATCAGAGGAAACCAAGATTCTCATTTGAATATTCACCTTTCTTGCTCTCGTACATGGCACTTGATCCATCTCTGAGAAGCTGACATTGTCTTTGGCACTGACGCTCTGCCAATCTGACACAACCTGGGAAATAGTCAGGGTATGTTTTGCCACTAAGTGAAAGGCTACAGCACTTCAGTCATTAATAATTAAGTGTGACTTTGCAATTGGATATAAGATCTGCTTCTGTTCCTATGTACGTTTGCATTTATTTTTACACTCATCACACTGCTGTTGGATATAAACTGCAGGAACTTTGGGCAAATGGGTCAGTGTCTCTCCACTCACAGTAAGGACCACTACTCATGACAATATGTATTAAGGAGGTCTCCCAGGATAGAAAAAATCAGATTAGAGAAGTATTGCTCGTAACTGAAGTTGAACTGAAACAGTTTCTCTCCCTTTCCTCTGTGTTTTGTGTTGGTTATGGAAGGATGTATTTTTAGAAGGGAAACGCACATGGTCTCATTATGTCTTTTATCTTGTAGAGTTTTGGGTCCTGCCTCTGCAACCTCATTTAGGAAATTAGTCTTCAAGTCTTACCATGAAAAGCAACCTTGCTAGGATCATTCTTGTTGGCATTCTCTTCTGGTCACATCCTACTACCTGCATCCTACACTGTGAATGGGGTGTTGCCTTTTCTCCTGACAGCTTTTGCCCTTCTTAACAGCTCTGACTGCTGATCCACATATTCTTGGCACCTGCTTTGAGCAAGGTTCTCATAAAGGTACCAGTGCCCAGCCTGTGCACTGCTGTATCCAGCTGTTGTCAGTCTCCTGGAGGACTGCTCAGCCAGCAGCCTTGTTTTGTTACCCAGAGCCTGAACTGGATCATGATTCCTCATTTGACTCCTGCTTTAAAGATCGACCTCTGACTCGTTGTGCCTCTTTCTCACAACCTACACTAAGTTCTTGTCTTGCCTGGTGGTGCCAAAGCTCTGCCAGGCTGGCCATTTCTCTCCTGTGTATTTGTAAGTGATGCTACAAGTCAACAAAGTAAGTATTTAGGGCCTTATTTGCTGTTCCTTGGGGAACAACACAGGAATATAGTTGCAGGCAGACAGTCACTGGTGCAAACCATCCCAGGCACCGTGGTTAAGCTAACCACAGCAAAGACAGGCTTTTCATGCAGGCTTCGGAACTTGCTCCCAATAAAACGGAATTTGAAAATGTTGTTCAGCGCTTCTGTAACGAGGATTCTGGAGCATTTTGGCAACCCAAGGAGGAAAGTTACCTTACAAATGACAAAGACTGTGTCTAAGGCTGAGGGAAAATAAAGAGAGAAGTCTCCAAAGCCCAGGACAACTAAAGCTTGTTACAAAACCAGAGAGATCATTCTAGTGTGAAGCAAACCTGAGCTTTGCATTAAAAATGTAAATGTGATTGAAATAGCATAACCAGATTAAATGGACTTGACCTCTATAAGCAGGAAAGATGGTCTAAATACACTGAACCAGCAACAAATAGCTACACTTTCCTTTTCACTGTGTTGTGGATCACAGGAAATTTATTTAAAACAGCATTGAAATTTCAAGCCAGTGCAAGATTTGCATTTCTTTTACAGGAACTAATAGGGAAAATAAGACTGGTTTGGAAAAAAACACCCATCATTTAAATGCCTAAAGGTACAGAAAGGCTTTTCTACTTTTCAGTCAAACAGTCTTTGAATGTGACTGATTTACCCCCCAAAATTTGATTTACCTAACACACAGAACTAGCCAGGAGTGACTGAATCTTTCAATACAATCTCACATCTCAACCTTCAGTGCATTGCTGCCTTAAGGGAGCATTTGATGGACATTTCTTTCTGGGTTTTGGGGGTTTTTTGAGCTATGTTAACCCATACCAGTGCCAGAGCTGGGTCACTGCACTGCCATACATCACCAGACAAGCATCACCCCACCACCACAGCTGAGCAGGGACAGGCAGAGGTGACTTAAAACCGCAGCACCACCAAAAAGAGATGTCAACCAAATTGCAGTTTAGGATTTCAGAAGGCTGCCTGTGAAACGCTGCGTGGAATAAATCCAGGAAAACAACACTCAGAAGCAAAGAAACAAACCAAAGTGGTGTGAAGGGGAATTAGAAACAATAACCAACAGTCCCAGCTCAGCCTGGCTTTTTATGTGCTCTGAGGGGAAACTCTGGTAACGCTGTGCAACGCTGTCCCTCTCGTTTCCAAACAGAGACGTAGTTCTTCAGTTAACACTGATGTTAGGAACACTGAATAAGGAGACTAATTTGGATTTTCTTGTCATATAATCATTGAATAACGTGAGGTGGAGGTCCCTGTCCAGAGCAGAGCCACCGTCTCAAATAGGCCAGGTTGTGCAGGTCCTTGTCCTATCTGAGTTTTGAAATTCCTCAGGGATGATGACTCTCCCCTTCCCTGAATCCAGTTTTTTCCTTATATTCTGTCTTAATTTCCATGCAATGCTTGTCTGTTGCCTCTCATCCTTTCACTGTGTATCTCTAAGAAGAGTCTGGTTTCACCTTATCTTCAGCCCTCTTTGGGTGGTGGAAGGGAGCAGCAAGGTGTCCCTCAGCATTCCCTTCTCCAGCTCCCTCATTCCCCCTTCAGTAAATCTGTGCACCAGCCCAAATATCTTGGTGGGCCCAGTTTATCAGTGGTTCACCCCTTGATTTAGGAGGCCCGAAACTTAACACCACATTTCAGATGCTGCTCTGTGAATACCA
This sequence comes from Cephalopterus ornatus, assembly GCA_013396775.1. Lineage (NCBI taxonomy): Eukaryota > Metazoa > Chordata > Aves > Passeriformes > Cotingidae > Cephalopterus > Cephalopterus ornatus. Next base: position 217,254 of record VZRE01001865.1, read on the forward strand.
AGTAGGGGGTGAACAGGAAGATTTAGTTGCAGATGATTTCACACGACCTCATTTCTTGAAGTCATTAAACACATATAAAATGCTGCAATTAAACCTTCTCTTCCAAAAACCAGACAGTGTTTTTTTCTTCTCCTGACACAAGTAACATGGCAAGTAACTGTAACCGAAGTAAATTCAAGAGCTGGTACCTGAGAGCTCCTGAGGCAAAAAGGAAATGTGTGTGGCACGATAAAGGCTACAGCACAAGAACTAGGGTTTTTTTCCCCCTGATCTTTTATTTTCCAAAAGGCATAAGAAACAGAATGATATTTGGACAAAGGTTAGATAAACAATGCGATGCTAAAGCTGAGTGGCAATCAGCAGAAGCAAGGATGATGTGGTCTTCAGCACAGCTGAGGTGCACACCAACCTACTTGTGTGCCACAGCCCGGTTCTGCTCAGGCCCACTGATGTTGATGTGCACATTATTAGAAAACTCAATTGTTCTGGGGCCTGGAGCCTGAGTGTGAATGAAACACCAGCTCTCTCTAACACTGGGACTTAACCACAGATTAGTAGCATCTCTACTTCAGCAGCCCTGCAGGTCCTGTGGCCTCAGCAGTGCTGAGCTGTGCAGTTTGAGGGTCTTGAAATCAGAGGCTGGGGGTTTTGGCACTGCTGGAGACCGACAGCGGAGGGTTAAGCACAGAGCAAGGCTTGGGGAGGATCCAGGCAGTTCTGCTGAAGGGAAGGATCCTCCTGGAGCACAGACTGAGCACGAGGTGTCTGAGAGCTTCATGCCCAAGGTAGTGAGGGAGCCACTAAAAACCTTATGATCTTGGTTATTTCAAAAACCACAGTGTATTCACCCATTACTGTGGAATTTAAACACATCACTTTGTCTGGGTTTGTGTCACTGTTATGGACAATTTTGTAAGAAGTTTTTTCCTACTTTTTACTGGAATCTCTAAAAACCTATTTCAAATTCCTATAAAGAAATACTGAAAAAAATCAGAATTTAAATTTAATCCTGAACATCTGTTCATGCCAGAAGGTGTCACCTATTTGTTTGATCATATATGGAGAAAGTAGTACAATTTGATCTCACTGATCAGAACTAAAAGTACCAGTGTAATAACTCAATTTTCATGCTCTGTCATGTAAGAAAAACTTTAGAATTTGTTTATCCAAATATGAATTTAAAATAAACAGATTTCTTGAAAGGATCAGTAAAAAGAAGTAGTTTATAAATAAGAACATAAATAAAGCCTAAATTTTGAATTATTTACTGAACCATATGAAAATTACTAATTCTTTACCATTTATGGGCTCTCTTCGTGTTTCTATCCTCTTCCCATGTTTGTTGTTGTAGTTGAATGCTTTTAATAATTAGGTATGGTGAAAGACACTGAACAGACATCAATATTACCCAAGAACACCCCAAGATTTGGATCCGCTATCAGTGCGTGGATCCTCCCGTGCCAACACTGGTGTTCCTCTCTCCTGCACTTCCCACCTCACTGCACAGGTAAGATCTGGCTGGTCACAGCAATACACTTCAGGAGAACCCCTATCAGGCACAAGGCTGCTGCCAGAATGAGGGGCTTGGAGGCTCTTCCTCTCTTCTAACATGACCCTGGTGCCATCAGTCGACGCTGGAGAAATGCCAAGCCTCAAGCTGGGATTTGGCACAGCACTCCCCTGTTCCTCCTCACCAGCGTTTCGCAGGGCTCAGTGCACACAGAGAGATGCAGATAACAAACCATGACCATCAGCTCACATATCTACCACTCAATTTAAACATCTTAAACACACACGCTGAGCAGCACCAGGTTTCCTACCAGCCGGACAAAGAACCGGCCGGACAAAAACCAACAGCAACCAGTTGATACAGCACTCTGGGTATATTCTGAGCTGAAAAATCAGAAGAATGTAAATTTATTATACAGCTAAACTGAGGAAAACAAGGGCATGCTTCTAGGAGCTTTCTGCTTTATTAAATAAACATCTTCTCATTCGTGTGGAAAATTTTTTGCAATTTGGCTAAATAATTAATCACTGAAGGGTGACTGGCAATTAACGAACAGTACGATGACGTTCTGAGGTGTATGCTCGTCATGGCAATTTTCTTTCATCCCAGTGATTTGTACTGGTGTTACTGATGAAATGAGCTGACAGAGTCTCTGCAATGTCTGTGGTGGGGGTACACACATTACGGTGATAAATATCTGCCCGTTTTAGAATTTACAGGTGATGAGACAGGGTGCTCAGCTACCCCTGGGAAGGAGTATCAGTGCACCTCACCAACCATGTGGGAAGAGCTCTCTTTGGCTAGGGGAAAGGGCTGATTTAGCTGCAGCAAGCCATAACTACCCCTGCTGTAATACCCTTTCACACTGCCTATAGACATAAAGAGGCTGTGAGTAAGAACAGATTCCCAAAATATACTGAATCAAATACTCAGTTCTGATCGTGTTACATTTAAAACTCATTGTGAAGATGGTGTGTCCCTCCCGTGGATGAAGCTGAGCAGAAACCTTCATGCTCTGGAGGAGCACGTGCCCTGCCATGCCAGCTGAGGAGCAGGAGAGAGGATGACAAATTCACATAGGCTTAGCTATTGCAGCCTCAAATTAGGGCAGGCAGATCCACATCGTGATGCCCTGGAAGTAATTTGAAGATCTCACCATGATATTTGGAGAGACCTGGAGCTGGCCTGCACCAGTTCCACACGAAATTCCTCCAGAAATACATACATGGGACTATTTCATTGAGAGACATCGACATAAGATACCCCACCACCTTTGCTGGAAAGGCAGGAGCCAGATTACAGCAAAATCCAGGCTACCAAGGTGGCAAAGAATTGGGCTGTAATGAATAAGGAGCACTGTACTGGCAGTGAGGAGCATCACTATATCACTGTGAGCTAGCACATGCCACAGCTCCAGAAATCCAGCTATAAACCCCCTCATTTGTTACCCAGATTATTCTGCCTAGCATCCATTTTGTGCACTCAGCCTTTCCCATGCACTTTTGTTTAATGCTTTAAAACTGGAGCTACCAGCTCCAATCAGCTCTAACAGGGCCAGGATAAATCACCAAATTCTGCTAGGAGGCAGAATACATTTTTATCGTTTAAGTGATATTTTCCTCAATGCAATCCCATTCTCATCCCCTTCTGTAACGATTCCCAGCTGATGCAGAAATGCTCCCAGACTTGTACCAGACTGTTATGGTGTGTACAAGTTGCTGTTGATTATGCTCTTGTAGACGAGAGCATTTAATACAAGTCTGAAGTTTCTGGAGGGCCTCAAAGCACGTTGAGTCACTGTTCTGCCTTTCAGACTGTTTTAAGCACTTGGGGGGTTATGTTTCAGAGGAGGGACATGCACAGACGCAAAATGTCCATTCCCAGTCTCCCTGCCAAGGTGTAACACTGGGGTGATGAATTCCCTAAAAAGGATGTTTTCTCTTGGACCTGAGAGCCTGCTGAGCTGCTCTCCACTCACTGAGTCAGCTCCTGGAGACATCCCTCGTGGCCTCCTGATGGAAATAGGGAACATTTCTACACAAAGTCACATGCCAAAGAGAAGAAAATCCTTTTCCTGGTTATCAAACCCTACATTTCCTACCAGCATTGGATCCTGCTACTGCCAAAACCTGCTCCCAGTTTTCCTGGAGCACCACAATCCTAAACCAGCAGAATTTCTGTTGAAAGCTTGCACAGGTTATCCTGTAACAAACAGAACAGATGGTGAATTGTCTTTGGCTCCTGAGGACACAGGACCCCCCAGAATGGCCAGATGGGGCGAAGAGGGCTATCAAGAGCCATGTCCCAAACTCATGACACTGTGGGAGGACCCCGTGTTACCCATCCCTCTTCTCTCTCTCTTGAGCTGCTGTACTCCAGCTCCTTGGTTTTAAGCTTAGAGACTTTATACTCGACAAAAGGTGTGCTGATGAACCAATATAATTTATAGTGACCAAGCAAAGCAGGACATGCCCAAGAATAAACAAAGCAATTTCAGCCCTGCCAATCCTTCTCTTTCAATGTAAAAAATGTTATTGATTAGGAACTTGAAAATAGGCATGATGTCAGCTTACTACAGTTTCCTGTGCTCCCTTCTGTGAGCGCTCCTCGGTTCTTTCTCAATTAATATGAAGGCTGGGGAGGGTAAGCATTTTTATCGGTAAGGTAGGGGATGCCTCCATCAAGAGTTTTATTCTGTTATCACAATAAGCACACTACGATCGAGCTTTGGATTAAAATCCCTTTTTCTCTGTTTTGCTCAGCCCTAGAAAACCATCAGTTCCTTTGCTTTGTGTTACCCAATAGCGTTTTTCAGCCTTTTGCATTTTCTGATTTTAGGCGGATTCCTAAGAGCATCTTATAATCAGGACTGTAATCCTCCAACCTCCCCTACATCTGTCATTTGCCTGAATGGTCTTAAAACTAAAATGAGAATGATTCAATTAACAGTTTAGGGGGATTTTTACATTAGACAGAGCATTTCTTCAGCATTAGGGAAATTGTGGCACAAATCATTAGTATTTTCCTCTAAGAAAAAAATCCTTCAAAGCGAGAAAAATGGCCACAGGTTTAATGTGCCACTACTTTCCAGACCTTTTTGTTTCCTGGTTTTGCTTTTGTGAATGAAACTTAGCAATTTCCAGGATCCCACAAAGTGCCACACAAACATTTGAAATTCAACACATCTCATAAAGCCTATATATTGAATGGACATCATCTTCAGTGCAGGAAGAACTTGGCCCAAAGTCCAGTCAGCTCTAGGAGAGGCCTGGGGTCAGTAGCCTTCAAATTAATTTGAAATAAGTGAGATTGCTGGTTTCAATATTGCCAATGCAAAAAAGAATCAGGCTTCAAAAACAATCAAGCAATTGAGATGTATTTGATTTCCTTGCCTTCATTTGGGATAGTTTTTATTTTTCTCCCAATTCTTGACCCCTCAGGCTAGAACTGGGACATTTAAATTTTAACTTTTCTCTGAAGTGAGGAGTGCAGGAAGTTTTCTTTCAAAACCAAAATGAAACTAAGCCAAGATCCCCTGGGAACAGAGCTCACCCCGTCATCATGAGTCCAGGCTCCACAGAAGTAATTTCAGGCTCTACAGAAAACCACAAATCTCAGGAGATTTGCAATTGCACCAGGAAGAGTGACCAGACTCCTAAACACCCTGGCTGTCCGAATTTGAGCTTTTGGCAGTTCCCATCTGCCAGAGCTCCTCTTTACACTCCCACAGCGAACAAAGGACCAAGGCCTGTCTTTCGTACTCAGCTGCACTCAGGGTGCAACCATGGGCTTCAGAGTGCAGAGGACAGGTCCTTCTGTGAACTGCTGCTGCCTCACAGAAAAAGCTTTTTTCCTGCCTCACAGCTTGGGCAGGAGTTTGCAAAATCGAGGTCTTAGACCCCGCACTTGGATCAGGCTTTCTGGCTGCAGATCTACCAGCTTCCATGCTCATTTGTGATTTTGTACCCTGCGGATTCAAGAGAAGCCAGGTGAGCTCGATGCTTGCAGAGCTAAGCTGTAACTCTGCAAAGGGGCTGAGGAAAACTAGCTAATTATGAGGCTGTGAGACATTCCTGACTGCCTGGCTCTTCCCCCCCAGGTGACCAGCAACCTGCTCCTGCCTCGGCCAGCAGTGACGCATTTCTTCATTTCACTCCTTCTCTTGACCAGACCACGCAGAAGAGCCAACAAAGTGTCTCCATCTCCATGATTGTCTCTTTTTCATTCTTCCCTCATTTTGATTATCTTCCCCATATTCCCCAGGTAAGCATGCTGGAGAACTCCTATCAGATATGAAGTTACATCTCAGACAAATAGGAAAGGACAGACTGAACAGGAAAACTACAACCTTTTTTCATTTGTCATGACTCAATCTAATGTCTCCTACAACTTCTGGGTTAGCCAAGCCATAAAACAAAACAGATCCTTGGTTACATTTGTGCAGCAGATTTGTCTCTTTCTTCTGAGCTCATTAAAACAACCGCTTTCATCTCATTAGATTGCTAAAACATTTCCAACAGGACTAGATGTGTCATGTCAGAATATGACAGGCAAATTTCTCTTAAGGTTTTAAAACTGGGTTGAAAGAGGAGAAGCTATGCAGTTCACTGTTGTCACTGAAAGATATTTTTACTTTTATGAGTCCCTAAAACAAGAAACAAATTAAGAACTGACAAGGAAAAAGAAAAAACCCAAACCCAAAATGTATTCCATCTCGCCTTCTAATATTGTTACTGCTTTTCTCTGAAATCTCTCTCAGTCTAATAAGAATTTTAAATACAAGTAAGGAACTCTGGTTGTTAATGTTTTAGCTTGTAAGCACGATTAATAATCCAAAAGGAAGGAAATAAATGCTGAAAACACGATTGCCCTTTGCAACTAGAAGCCAAAATAAACAGTGTCACTCTCCTCTGTTCCCAGCCCTTATTCCTGCATAGTTCAGAGGCAATCTCCCTGCCCTGTGCCGCTGCAGGGGGTGGAATGTCACACCCACAGCATCCAGGGATGCAAGAAAGCATCCGTGAAGGAGGTGGGGAAAGAAGCTGCAGCAAGGGGGGAGCCCTCTCCTACAGCAAGCCTCCACTGGAATGATCCCTGATGCCCTGGCAGGAGACCCTGCCTTCCTCAAGGCTGGCAAAGCACTGCCCAGCTGCCATCCTGACACCCCAGAGCTGCCCTGGCAGGCATTTTGCTACCAAACACAGGCTTCACTGCCAAAACAGCCCCACCGGAGCTGCCTCCCTGCTGCGCTGTGAGTGTGCCATACGCACAGTGCCAAACCCACACCCAGGGCAGAGTGCATCGGGGCAGGTCTTGGGAGAATGACACAACTTCACCAGGAAAGCTGCAGCTCTTCCCCTGCTTAGTGAAACAGTTCAAATACAGCCCAGGCACAGCCTGTCGCTGCCCTACTTTAGGCCTTAAGTCACAGAAATCCTGGAAAACAGAGCAGGGGATGAGTTGGGATGGCTCTGCCTGACCTGCTGCTCTAGTGAGGTTCGTGCCTCTGGGCTTCCAGCTCACACTGTGGTCAAACAGGTCCCAGACAGCAGCAAGGCAGCAGGGCCCAGTGGGCTCTGCACCCAGAGCCCCAGGGCAGAAAAGCTGCACTGGGGAGCGGGACAGGCCATGAAGACACAGTTTGCAGTCCTGTCCACAGGAACATGTCGCAGAGGCAAAGCACCCCACACTCCTGGGGTGACGTACTCCCGAGGGAAGGGGCTGCAAGTGTGAAATCCCTACAGCTTTGAGACACAGACATGCAGCAAAGAGCACTCAAGTGGGTGTTCACAACACATCGTTCCATTTCAATGGCATTTGGCATCAAATTGCTGAGATGGGCTGTAAAACCAGTGGGTGGGGAATGCTTCTCACTGAAGAAGTTCATTAGATTATAAGTAATTCAGTTACACAGAGAGCAAGTAGAACCTGGGGCTGTTTTGAGGGGCTTTTTGAAAAAGGTCAAAACAATATATCAGGCAGCTGTTGGGACTGATGGCTGTTGGGAAGAAGACAGTACATATTTCAAGAGATGCACTGTACCGCAAGTGTATTTCTTTCCTGATTGTATATCTCCATCCTTCTCATACATAACATAAAAACATTTTGCAGAAACTGGCACAGCAAAGAAGCCTATCAGCTGAGTTACTGCCAGCACTGCTGGTGAAGTGAGACACAGCTGTTCTGGAGGACATGCAGGGCTGAAAGCTCCAGCATCTTGTGAAAGGGAGCTGGACCCAGCTCCCAGCTCGGCAGGGGACAGGAGCTGCTGCTTCTGCCGAGGCCAAATCCAAAACCACCCCCCAAACTCCAAGACTTTTCCTGTGGACAGGTGAACCCATGTGTCCTCTGGAATGATACACTGTCACTAACCCCTCATTTGGGAAGGTGAGATATTGCCCTGGCTCACCATCTGGAACGGCTGCTGCTGAGTAGGTGGCAGGTCCGTGTTTCTGAAGCCAGGCCAGCCCACTCAGCCTCCCTGCGTAAGCACAATTAAACCCTGAATTCCCTGGAAGCCTCCTGCTGATGGCAGCGGATGGTGTTCCCCACTCGAGCAGTCCATCTCTGCTCACCACTGAACCCTGCATGTATTGAAGTATCCCGCTAAGCAGTAAGAGACAGAGATATGCTTGGTGTTCTTCTAGGCTGGGGCTTTTGATGAACAAGCACGTTCACTGGAGTCATAATTCTCCACAAAAGTGTCCTAGAATAACATCAGTCTTGATTCCATGCTACAGTCCAGGTATTCCAGAAAGAAAGATCATGTGTACCAAATTCTGCAGGTACTCAACATTTATTTGAATATCTAAGATCTATAAAATGTTGACATCCATTGTAGTCCCACATCACAGTGAATTTGCTGAGATGGGGTGGTGTGAGTGAAAGATGAATTTCTCTCATCCGGTAACTCTTCCCCTCTGGCTTGGATCTTCAAAGAAAGCCCCAGACTTGCTTGGTTACAGCTGGTTTTTAGTTTAAGCTGAGTGAAAATAGAATCTGGTCACAGCCTGATTCTGAATGCTGTGGCACACTGAAGTCTCATTGACTTGCATGGCACAACCATGCCTTTCAGGACTGTTCCTCTGACTAGCTCAGCCCTAACCCTTCATTTTGAGGCATGGGTAGAAGTATCTGGATTGCAGGACTGGTTGTGAAAAAATAACAGCAAAACTAATCAGCCAAGGTGGGGATGGTCAAGGCGTGAGGGTTAAGGGTGTCAAAACAACCACAGGTGCTAAAAGTGCCATTCCTGGCCTGTGCTGCCACTGTTTGAGATGTACATGCTAGACTCCAGTTCCACCCCTCTGCCATTCACCAGTCCCTCTATTTGTGCTGGATAATCCTGCTCACCAGCTAAAAGGTACCTCCAAATATTTCACTAAAACATCCTGAATTTTATGAATCCTTATCCCCATTCTGGCTACACTCTCAAATTACTGCAATCTCTACTTGCCACTTCTTCTCCCACTACCTAATATCTCAAGGATTAACTGGGCAGTGTGTAACCTCTCCTTAGTCCTCTGCTGAACAATGTCTGCTCTCTGTTCCTTTGTTTTAGCATTCTCTAATCTATCTACAGATTCCTGTGCTTCTTTTCTAGGCAATATCCAAGTGTGAAGCTGCTTTAGGCATCCGTGAGGATGAGATTTATTATCTAGAAGCACACCAATAACACAGTCTTAAAAAAATAAAATAGCAGTCTCTTTCATCAAAATCTAATGAACATACGATTTAATCTTTATTAAGAATTCATTAGGTTCTCAGCAAGCCTGTCTAATGGAGCCTGACCAGGTGAAATGCTAATGCCTCCATTATATTTAAATTAATTTTCAGCAATGTTCATTTCCCCGCGTTGTTCCCTGCACATCGCTCTCCCCGGTGCCCACGGCTGCGCGGCTCTCTCCAGATGCCTGCTGCGTGCTCATGGCAACACCGCTGTCCCCACCCCAGCCTCCGCTCACTCCACTGGAGTTTCCACACTCACGGACGCCTCCCACTTTCCAACACTACGAGCCCTTCCACCATAGCAGCCTCCTCGGCATTTTCATGGCAGGTACAAAGCTGCAGGCGTAGCATGCCTTACTCTGAGTCTGTTTAATGAAATATATATATATATAAAAGAGGGTGTATTTCAGCCTTTGATATACCAATCTAGTCCAGCAAACAGGTTATTATCTTGATGCAATTTGCTTCAAAAACCAAGAGCTCTGCTCTTGGGAAGACAATGGTTACTGCACACTAATTGTGTAAGCCAGTACAGTCACTGCCTGCCCTCCTGCCTATGGGCTCTGTGTGTGTGCTCTGCTGTTGTGGTACCTACAGCCTCTCCCTTCAGCCGAAACCCAGCGCCCGCCATTCCAGCATACTTCTGCAGAAGCAATTCCTAGAGATTAAATAATTTATTTGTGTTCATCTGCAATGACATCTCCCCTGATCCACCTTTTGCACACAAACAGCAGCAAACCAAACCCATCCTACCCAGCCCCAAATCACACTGCTGGGGTGGAAAGCCCCCTTTCAAACTGTGAAAGGGAATGCTCAGAGCCTCGACAGAAGCTGGGTACACAAATATCGGTGGGGAAAGCCACGGACACCACTGTGCACTGGAGGTGAGCCTCCTCACGGTGAGACCTCCCAGCCCTGCAGTGCCTTGGGAGAAGCACTGCCTCGGGCAGGGATGATGGTTTCCTTGAACCCCCGAGCGGTGGACGCAGCGGCCACAGAGCTGATACAGAAATATCCAGGTCACCTGCTAAGCCACCCTGCCCGGATGGGAGCTGGGCTGAAGGCCCAGATCTGCCCCCGTGGTGCACACATACTCACACTCACTCACACACACTGGCGTGCACATGAGCACACACTCAGACACACTCACACACACACTCTCACACTCACACACACACTCACATACTCCCATACACTCACACACACACTCACACAGTCACGCACACTCACACTCACACAGTCACACACACTCACACAGTCACGCACACTCACACTCACACACACCCANNAGGAGCCCGGGCCGACAGCTCCTCCCCGGCGGCCGCGGGTTCGAGCCCCCGCCGGGCGCTGTCCAGCGCCAACCGCCTGAACGCCGGGACCCGCCCGCCGGCAAAGACACCCGCACCCCCTCCCGCGGCCCATCCGCACCCCGCTCCGAGCCTCTGCCCCGGCTGAGCAACCCTGGGGGCCCTCCCAGCCACGGATCCCTCTGCAACCACCGGCATCGCAAAGCGGCAACCGCTCCCAGCTCTAATCCAGACCCTGAACCAGCGCCCGGCTCGTTCCGTGATGGCGCCCGCCTCCAACCAGCCCCTCGTGTCTGTATCGCTGGGAGGACGGCGTATTTCAGTGTATTTTAATTTATTAAAGAAAAAGGGTGGAGGAGGGAGAGAATAGCCGTGCCACGGGTGTATCTCCACCACTATCAGCCTTCCCTGCACCTGCTTTCCTACAGGGTGCAATTACTCCAGCCACGGAGATGCTGGGAAGGGACCGTGTGGTGGGGCTTTTCACTGCTGTTTTTTGCACGGTAACATCTAATTAAACACGGGGAGAGCGTGTGGGAGCCCCAGCGAGGCGCAGGGCCGGGTACCACCGGGAGACCCGGACCCCCGAGCGGGGGGGGGTTTGAATGCGATGGGCGGCCACGTTTGTCATTCATTAAGTAAAAGGAGAAGCTAAAAGCTCAATATAAAAGGGGCTTCGAGTGATAGGGAGCCTCGGTTTAAATCCGCAGAGCCGGCCGATAACACCGCGACATTAAGCCTAAGTGACAGCGGCCCGCTGCACGGGGACATCAGCGCGGAGGGGAAGGTGGGCTGCCGGCCCGCCCGAAGGCCCTCCGCCGCGGGGGCGAGGCCGCGGGGCCACCCTTCAGCACCCGCGGGCCCTGGACAGCGCCGGGCGCGGCGGCCGCGCGGTCCCCTCAGGTAAACATGGCGCCCGCGGCCCTCGCTCACCTCCGCGAG